>CM041297.1:14241933-14841933 GCA_023052935.1 Piezodorus guildinii | reverse complement strand
TATTATAGATACAAATAATGATAATATGCTACATAATCTGATGATGATAAGCATAACAAATTTTACAGAACTTTAGACTTTAATCTAGAAGTAAAAAAAAAAAAAAAAAAAATATATATATATATTAATATATATATATATATATATATATATATATATATATATATATATATATATATATATAAACGTACTATTACTGAGCCATGTCCAAGCATAAACTGAGGAAAACCATAAACATAGGTAGTATGGGGAGGGGTTCATGTAAAAACCCCTGACGGTTTTCCCCTCTAAATATAAATACTACAGCTTATCTTTGTTTTTAAAAGTTTTACAAAATTATACAATGGAAAAACAAAACAATATACTCGTATGTACAATAAGGCTCAACATTTTTTTTTTAACAGAAAATTATAAACACTAGAATCTGAGGTATGAAAAAGATCCATGAGGTACATAATAAAAAATAAAATAAAATAAATAAATAACAAAAACCAGAGGTGTTATAAACGAAAAGATAAATATACAGTACATAAAATATGAATTACACAAGCAAATTGTACAATAAAGTTCGAAAGTTATAACTTAAGGAGACGGAAGATGTTGGCATACGAGGGAGAGATTATTTCTTTGCCTGTTTTATGATTTACGGGTACTCGATCTTTTTCCATATATAGCTTCGGAGAGGAGTCGCTTTTTGTAGTTAGGTACGGTGGCTAGGATTTCAGGATTATCAAAATCAAAATGATGGTCATTCACATTTAGGTTGTCCAACGGTTTGTGACGATTATTTTTACATATTAAGAGATTATGGGTATAACCACTTCTACTGGTCCGCTATTGTGAATTTGACAGATGAAGTCTTGATCGGCCTTTAAATAATAACAAAGAGTAGCTGATAGTTGATATTTATTAAGCCACTCTTACCATAAACGCACATTAATGAATACGAAATGCAATATTCGCGAGCAAAGCTGCGGGTCACAGCTAGTATTACTATAATAATGTACATTATAAAACAAGCCTTTAAAATTTCAAGTTTTATGCTTGGTTATAAAAATATTAAATTAATTTTTAAAAAATGATAATAAACTTATTTTAGGAGCGAGGAATCTTAATTGAGCCCAAATTTTAAGAAACCTTATTAAAAGTATTGTTTTGATGAGATTATTTATAGTTTTACGGTTATATTACTAAGCATATAATTAAATATTTTAATTTTTTTTTTTCACTATTCCGCTTTAAAATAGGGTAATTTGCCACCAAAATTATTTTTTTCGTACTTCACTAAATAATAGTATATTATATCGGTGGCGGTCGTGAATAAGTGGTTATGTCAAAATCTTTCATTTTACAGTGAGCGACTTAAAATTTACGTAATACCCAAAATTATTAACATACAGCTTTCTTTCCACCTGAAATTTCTTTAACCGATTAAACACAACACGGAGACGGTCTGAGGGAGCGATACGTGGAGTTAACTCATTTTTTCGCCACAGATATAAAATGTATTTTTCGCGCACAACCTTTCCGATTTTTTTACGCGTCTCCTGTGAAGGGCACGTAATATTTTACAAGGTATAATAGTTAAATGTCTAGTTAAAAAAAAAAAAAAAAATCATCAAAGACGGTGAAACACAGTTGTGATCCTCTTCTTGTAAGGTAAAAAACATGTCAAATACCGAAAAATAAAATGTGATATTCCTTACAGCGAGTTAGAAATGTCAGCTTGCTGAATGCAGTGTAAGAAAATAACACTTAAGAAGGCTATCACGTGATTTCGTAATTATAGTTAGTTGAGCATGCTAAATGTTTAGAGTTAGAGTGCCTTTGATCATTAGAGAAATCAAGTATGGATGCATTATCATATTATTAGTTAATTCAAAACCAAATGGAGGGCCTGTCCATCACTTAAAGCCTATAATACTCAAGTAATTTGGCAATAATCGATTTTCAAACTCGATATAATGGAGTATAATATCGATTTCTTTCGCTGCTGGCCACCTCAGCTCTATTAGCGTAATGGCATTCCAAAGAGGCTTGCGCAAGCTGGAACCTGCCCAATACAGAACACTCTCCAGTACCCTCTTACGCATAGGCGCTTGTGCTGTCGCATCAGGAATAAGAAATGATGTCAGACCAAGCAAGAATATCTCTGTCTTTGTAAATATGTCGAGCTCTTGTTTGATTTTTTATTTATTTTTCGGTTTCCTCATTGGCTACCGTTCAAGAACTACAGGAAACGTGGAATCGTATTCAAAATGTGGCTAATTTCCTTGAGAGTTTGCTTCCAGCCCGACTTCCGACATTTCGGTGAGGTCAGGAGGTCCCCAAGGACGACAACACTTTGGGAACTGGGTCTCGAATTGCTGAATCTCATTCATTGATGCCACCGTGCTGTTGGAATGCCAAATAGGTTCCTCTGTCTTGATATTTCTCAATATATCACCATCGTTAATTGTTTAGTATTAATGATACATCCACAATATATAATAAATTCCCTAATGTATTTATATATATATATATATATATATATATATATATATATATATATATATATATATATATATATACACACGTGTGTGTAAGTATACCCTATAAATCTAAAATTCAAGTATTCAATGCTGTTTTTAAATCATTCATAGGATATGGTGCCGAAGCATGGGAAAGTAATGAATATATTGAATGTGAAAAAACTTCTGTATTACTTCATTAAGAAATTATTTAGCTTGCCGCAAGCCCCTCCTTCTACTTAATACAATTAGAAACCAAAATAGTCCCAATGTTTATAGAAACTTTGAAAATACAGCATAATTATGTTATAAAAGTTCAAAACCTTACAAAAATAGGCTGCCATATTTATTAAATAATGAAGTTGTTAAACAAAAGGTATACTGGATAAGGGATTTAAGAGAAACATAATATTGACATAGACATTAAACTTGACAATCAAAATAAATGGGATTTAATCCGACAGGAATTTAGAGTATCGTTAACAGAAATTTACAAATTAAAATATGTACAAAAGGCTTCAGTTTCGGAAAAAATTGTATCTGTATAAAAACTTAAATTGTGATTATGGAACACATTATCTTGATGATAATAAAATAAACTTTAATGGGGTTAAATAGATATTCAAAGTTAGATGTGAACTTCTTTATCTCAACTATAACAGATTTTTTTTCAAATAGTAGTGTGATGTGTTCCTTGTGCAATAAAAAAGAAACAGAAAATAAATTTCATTTCCTAGCTGCATGTCCGATTCTGTCTGAAATTAGAAAAAAATGTTTTGGAAAGAATTCTCTAAAAGTTGATGGTGTAATAAAATGTCTCAATGGTGATAACTGGTTGTCTGTATACAATTTTTGTAAAATAGCATGGCCTTATAGATATTGGCTTATTAAAGAATTTAATTATAATTTAAAAAAATACTTTCTAATATGTGGTATTATATTGATTATTGTTATTTTTTTTACTGTTGTTTTATTTATAGTTAATCTGTTAGAAGTTGAATAGAATCAGCGAGTGACCTGTTTTTGAATATTATATAATTTGTAAAACTTTACAGATCGGCTCCGGACTGACGGTCTAAAAGACCATAGTTCTACAAACGTTTTTTATATTTATAATATTTGTTTTGTTGTTGTAATATGCTAGTTATCTATCTATCTATATATATGTATTTATAGATGCTTTGACAGTACGATAGTATTTGCTATCTGCTTAAGCAATAAGCAAATATGCTAATAAATTATGTAAGTGCGAAACTGCATTAGATAGGTTAAAAAACCAAACAAATGACTATCAGTAAATCAGATCTCTTGGCCAGCGCCTCGATAGTCTTCTGGGCAGATTGTATGGGTTTGTGGCAGTGGATAGGTTTTGAGTCAGCGGGTTTGAATTTAGGGTCAGACTGTCGTGAAATTTATTGTAGCGATCAGTGGCAGTTGCAATGACGAATGGAATGTCCAGGTCAGTATGTAGTGTCTCGTTAGAGACATAAAAAGGGCATTTACAATTTTCTCAAGTAATTTTCATTGAAATGATTGAATAATTTTGATGTTCCTCTTGTTTGCAGTTCCCCGTAACTCGATGCCATGAGGCCAAATAAGCTATATCATTACTTCATAAATAGTTAATTTGTTTGTTAATGATAATTTTGAACGATTAGTAATCTCGAAAAAAGTCCGTATCGTAAATTCAGTTGTTCTCTTTTTCGTTTGAGGTGGTATGCCCATGTTAGTCGCTTGTCTAGGTAAAGTCGTAAATAACAAAGAAAAGAAATACATTTTTGTAAATAATAATTTACATTGTTATACGATTTTATGTAAAATAAGCATTTGCATCATTTAAAAAAAAAATAGATTTATTGCTATTTACAACTGTGTAATGATATACATCTAGTAAATGAGATATAAGATACAAATGTCATGATTCACATGTGGGATTACTTCCCATTGGCAGCTCTCCAAAGACTATGTCAAACTAGAAGGTCTCGGGGCCATCTTCTTTTCAGACGCCTCGGAGGATTATCAGGGATTGTAGAGGAAGCTAGGATTGAAACTAGTGGATTAGAGTGGGAAGGGAGTTTGTCATGCAAGGAGTGGTACCTGGTATGCACCAAGTCAGCAACATAGGGAACGTTAAGGTTGCATCATTACTCAATGTAATTATTCTAACATTTTCCAATTCTTACTTTGTTTAAAAGTTGTTTGTTCATTTAACGTCACTTTATGCTACTGTGGCTAATCGGACGATACTACTGGATTTTTATCTATCCAGGTTTAATTAGGATAGGGATTTTTAACGAGTACCTAACATCGCATAGGCTCGTGACCACCATTTTACGTCCTGTACGCGGAGGTCACTCCAATGTCAATAATCTAGGATTTTTTATTTCATTTAAAAATTCCTAGGACCTTCAACGGGCTGTAACCTGCGACCTTGAGCATTGAGCACTACACCACAGGTGACCCTAATTTAATACTTCAATGATTGTATCCCCAACTGACATGTAATATTGATTAGTTATTAAAAACATAATAAATACTCATATCAATCAATTCTTTGTTACTAAATAACCTTTACAGAATTTTTCTTAATATAATCTGAAACGCGTAACTACTCCCGTTTCTAAACTTATTTCCTTAGATGATACCATTTGTTTCCGATTTCTAATTATGTTTTGTTGAAACTCAAATATATTTGAGGTTGAGAGATAACAAAGACAATTTAGTTTTGTTCCAGAGGAGAAGGTAAGATTTGTTAACGCCATTGGTTACTTTCACCAAGAGAATGCTCTAGTCTACCAAAATAGCTTCTACAAGTCATCAATACCATCATTAGGGGAGTCGTTGACGAAGGTGCTCCGCTCCAGTCGTTCCAAGCCAAAGTGTGAGACCCTCGGGGGCTTTGGAGTGTAGTTAAGTGTTTAAACTCCAAATCACCGCAACTAATTCCAATAACGCCAATCCACCGTCAATGTGGACAATGATCATAATAGTAAAAAACGGGTGCTTCTTTTCCACGAATTTTACTTACCTCCATTTTAAAAATCAATTTCAGAACTTTTAAATAAAAACAGAGTACAAAAATATTAAAGAATTACATTGGGTTTCGATGGAAACAATATAAATTATTATCTATAATAATCACTTAGTTTGATCCGCTTTTCATCACTCTTATACATATTTGTAACATAGCATAACTTTTTATTTTTTTTTAATCCTTAACTTTCCAACGGTATATTTTACATTTATCTCAATGTTTTTATGTTCAAAAATTAAAAAAATAAAAACATTTAAAAAATATGTTTGATCTTTTTTCATTAAGTTGGATACTGAATGCGTTCAAATTTCATATTTAGACACTTTTTATCAGTGCTAAGTAGATGGTTGCGGTTATAGATTAGTGGTTATTTTTTTAGAATCTACAAAATTTTTTTATTTTTTTATTTATTAATTTATAGAAATTTACAACTGTATTAGTGAATACATCAAGTAAATTGGCTCATTATATAGATAATATACATGAAAAGACAGAAGAGAATATGCCCATTGCAACACTCCACTAGGTACCTACACTAGAAGGTCTCGAGGCCATCTTCTTTTCAGACGCCTCGGAGGATTGTCAGGAATGGTAGAGGAAGCAAGGATTGAAACTAGTGGGTTAATGTGGAGTGGAGTTTGTCATGGAAGGAATGATACCTCGTACGGGCCAAATCAGCAACAATGGGACATTAAGGTCTTTATGGATGAGTTTGTTGGTGACAAAATAAGGAGCATTGAGGATTATCTACAAAATTAAATTTACTTTAGAGGGATAACATTTAAAATATCAGCTTTTAAGCCTTGTCAGACTATTTCAATTAGAATGAAACCTAAATCGTACTAAAGTCCATTAAATGCTACATCGATTTAACGAGTTTAATCAAAATCGTTTGAGCCGTTTTTGTGAAAATCTTAAAAATGTGCAAAATGCGCAGTATAAAGTGGCTCTACTTGTTCCCCAATTTGGTTGTAAAAATTACTGTAACATATCAGTCATATACGCTTCTAAATATAAAAATTCTGTTTTATACAGCTTATCATGTTTGGGATTGACTTACCATATACATCCGGAGACATTTTGGAGAGAATAAATTGTGTATTTCCGATGAAAATTTGAATTCTAAAATTTTCAGAATCGCAATACTTTTCCTAGATGTTGTAAATTTCATTTACAGATAGCTGAAAGTGAAAAAAAACAAACTCTTATATGGTAAACTCGAACATTTCTACCCTTACTAATATTTTTTGCTAGTAGGGAATTCCAGTTCATAACGAAATATTCTATTTAACCTTTTGTACTTTTGCCATTTTTTTGAAGATAGTTGATGTGTAGTAATGATTGGTGTATCGGCCATCACTTTGATTATTTAACCGAACTTTAATCATACTGTTTAACTATTAGATTATTAACCATAGCTCTCCTCTGTAAAACGACTGATCTGTGACAAATAATTTGTTTGTCATGCCAATCACTCATTTGTTTTCGACGAAGTTAATAGGGAATACCCATTACTAACGCTTGGAAATAATATTGATACAGCTAATAGTTTCCCGACTAGGTACATGAGGTTCCTGAAAACCGTCCTTCAAGGTCCTAAGACGATTCCGCACAAAGCACTCTCGACTGACGCTTGTCGAGGAATGTGCCACCGTCCAGAAATAGACACGTCAAGGTTCGCTGTAGCTTACAGGGGACATATTGTCATCCATGAGTTATAGCTTTCATCCAACTTTATTGTCGGATTTTATTTTTTTAGGTACAGAATTTACATAATTTTTCCACTTAGAGGAACAGAAAAAAAAAATCTATACTTTATGGCGTCATCATTTATGTATTCAAGGAACCATCTTGCCATTCTAACACCATGTGCCTTAAGAGCATTCAAAGAAAAACTCAAATGTTCAAAATCTTTAACTATAAGTTTTTTATGTCTACTTTTACTAAACTATATAGTATTAGGGTTTGTTTCATTGTTCATTCCTTCAACTCACGGTCAGCTATTTCATCTTCAATTTGGGACAAAACTATAGTTTGGAGGTTCACCGTAAACGAGGCAATTAAAGTACATTAATTCTATGAACTATCTAAGGAAAGAGACATCTAAATAGCGACGCACCTATAAATTTGTCTGTTTATTTATTTAACGTACTTTATGCTGTTGTATTGGGTTGTGTCACATGAAATGTCCGTTTTCAAGGTAATGGATTTTTATTAAAAATACGATATGAAAACAAGATAATTTTTTCTAAGTATTTACCTTCTTTTTCCCAACGTGACACCAATTTTTTATCCCAGAACTGAAAAACTATGAGCTTTGAAGTGAAACAAAATCTGAAAACGCACTTTTCACTTGATCCTCATTTTCAAAAAGTTTTCCTTTGACGAAGTTGTCTTAATTCCTGAACAGGTGGTAATCTGTTGGAGACAAGTCGGGAGAATATGGTGGGTGCGGAAGAACTTCGTAGCCCAGCTTTTGCACGGTATGTTTTGAAACATGGGGTCTTGCTGCCGCTCAGTGAGATCATGAGGTACCCATGTATCGGCTTTTTTACTTTCCCAATACACTTTAAATGCCTGAAAACGGTAGATGCACTTGCATTTAGTTGTGCTGAGAGTCCTTTAACTGTTTGGTAGGGGTTTCCTTCCAATGTATGTTTGAGGACATCGTTGTCTGTTACGGACGGAGGTCTTCCTCGGGGCAAGTTTCCCAAGTATCAAAAAATATTACTCGAAAATCGCGTGTTTCCATGTTCATATTTGGAGGTATACTAAAAAGTGGGTAATTGATTGGGAAGCTAATGTTTATAATACAAAGGTAAAGGATTAGTAACTGTTTACTTTAAATATGTAAACATTCCGAAGAAAACAACATAGATCTGCAAAATCCTTTATGTATTTCAGAAACTATAAAAACAGACATTTCATGTGAAACAACCCAATAGATATGCTATGCTGGACGATGCTACAGTGGGAATCCTAAATTTTGCCTAACCAGGTTTAATTAGGTTACGAATTTTCAATGAGTATCTGACATCGCACAGAATGGGGACTACACTACGTCCCTCCGACGGACGACATAACTAAGGATTTTTTACTCCCATTAAAAAAAAAAACATAGGGCACCTGGGGGTTTGAACCTGCGACCTTGGGCATATAAGTCTGTTATGCTTGCCACTACACCAGCTGGTCCCGAAGTATTACGATGTCCCATAAGTTCCTTTTATTTTATACACGAAATTATAAGTTCAACATCCCCTTCAACATCTTTTTCCATCTTCTCCCAGGAAGCCTCAAAATGCTATATTTTTAAAATTATAATAAGACCTAAGACTAGAAAAATATTTATCGATAAAAAAACATAGAACAAGCAAAGAATTGAGATAGTGAAAATCTTCCATATCGAGTTTTCAAGAAAATACGCAATTTATGGTCCCTACAGGAAATATTAAAAACAAATAAACATTCCCTATTTAGTAGGGCACAACCAGCCTCTATGAAGATGGTATCTAAAATTGAGGAGATTCTGAATGCTGAGCATGATTACGGTCTGATCGTATTGCACGGTCGTTGGTCTGGAAATAGTGGGGATTTCTGAACGAATACCCTTAAAGGATTGTTCAGAAACAGGTTTTTCTTTTCAAACAAATATCAGAAATCTATTCTATTCCTTCAATCAGTCAACCGTCCAATTAAAATATATTGCAAAGTATATTATTAAGGTTTTCTACAGTGTATTATAATAATGTAAGAATACATACATATATATATATATATATATATATATATATATATATATATATATATATATATATATATATATATATATGGTACTAATTGTACCAATTAAAATTTTCTGGTTGTGGACTGTATGATAAAAAACTTTAAATTTTGATTCTGCCCAGAATAAGGGATCTCCAAATCGTTTTACAAGTAAATTTAAGATAGACAGCAGCTTACCTAATCGCCTTCTTGTGTCTTCTAGAACGGGCCCGCTCAGGCTCGGCAGTCTCCTCCAGCTGCTCCTAGATTTTATCTTGTAAAACTTAGGAGAACCTAAATTCTTGAAATTGAGTCCCTCTATCGTGACCGGGAACCGAATATCACCACAAATATCGTCACGGACTACAAAAACATGCAATCGGGACAGAATCTCAATTCACACTGACTCTATAGCAAAAAACAAAAGACGATCGAATAAAACATCTGTGCCGTATCTACGGCGCGACCTATTTAAATTAAAATTAAAATAAATCAAAATAAATATTAGTATTTTTATCATTGTGGATGTAAAAGAACACGGGAACAACAAAAAGATACATCCTCCTCAACTCTCCGCCGCAGCGCCAGAATACAAAATCGCAAGCAGGACATACTATCTACATCTCAACAACAGCAGGCATTTTCATCTCAACAAGCCATCATTTCTACACCTTCAGGTGACTCACGCTCTTCTCATCACCACAATTCCAGTTCTAAAAAGCCCTGATGATGACCCACAAAGGGGGTCGAAACGTTGGCAAACAATAAAATAGTTGAAACTATTTAGTTGTTTCATTTAATGACCGCCACCCGGACTAATTCCTTCCAGCATTAGTATTTTTAATTCGCGTAATCGCGAACATATATATATATATATATATATATATATATATATATATATATATATATATATATTATGTCGTTTTATTTCCAAGTGTGCCACTCAACTAGATCACGTCCGAGGACTATAATTTAAGAAGTTACTTAGAACTTGGGATAAGTCATGACTAATATATAGATATATATATATATAAGCCACCATTATGGCGGTACTGTTGTTGAATGCAAATCGGGCGAAAAACCTTCCGTGTTTTTATTACCACTCTTTGAGTCTGCATGTGTAGAGGTAGCTACTGTTGTTCAGGGTCGACCACTGCGCACGTATGTAATTGTCTTCCTTGCCAATGTGACGAAGTCCAGTGTATCTTAGTCATAGTTATTGTGTAGCTATTCATATATTTAAAATTATCCTTACTAGAAGAGTCTTCAGTCCTAGGATGTATCAATGTTATAAAAAAAAAAACTCAAATAAATATAAAAAATAATTTGCAGGATATGAATGGATAGTCTGTTATATTATATATGTTTTTTTTTTTACTTTTTCACATCACAACGTTTCAGCCTCTAGCTATGGCCATTTACAAGCATCAGTAACAATTAAAAATTGTTTAATGTAATTTATACTCTTTTTACCTTCACTTACTATATATAGTAAGGGGAAGTATTGCGATCATGATAATTTTAGAATTCCAGTTTTCAACGGAAATACACGTTTTAGGGTCCCCTGAGTCCAAATAACCAAGTCCCGCAAAAAGGTCTGTGTGTGTGTGTGTGTATGTGTCTGTGTGTGTGTGTGGTAACTCCTGGGCGGAAACGGTAAGTCCTATGAAACTGAAATTTCATATTTAAGACAACTATACGCCCGAGACGTGACAAAACTTTTTTCATCAAAATGAGCTTATCAGAAGAGGCACTTTATACCATGCATTTTGCACCTTTTTTCGATTTTCTCGAAAACGGTTCCGACGATTTTGATTAAATTCGCAATATCGATGTAAAATTTAATGTGCTCTAATATCATGTAGGTTTTATTCTGATTAAAATGGTCTGACAGGGCTTAAATGCCGATATTTTAATTTTCTTCCTCTAAAGTACCTTTAATTTTGTAGATTCAATAATAATAACTAGATTATCTTGTTAACGCTGATGAAAAACAGGTAAATATATAAATTGAACAAATTCGAAACTCAACTAAAGGAGAAAACAGAAAAAATATATTTTGTATGCAATTTTTTGTTTTTGAACATAAGAACAGTAATATACATGTATGATATACCGTTGGAAAGTTTGAGATTTTAGAAAAAATATTATCTCATACACAATCAATTGATACAAGTGATTATTTTAGATAATAAGTAATCGATTTTTTTAATAGAACACATGTTTTTTATAGAAATTCCATTTAATTAATTCTGTAATGATTTCACTCATTTTTATATCTAACTGTATTTGAAAATTCTTTAATTTATTTTAAAAATGGAGGTAAGTGAAAGTCGTGTGTTGCTCGCACCAGATTTTTTACATCTAATGTCAACATTTAAATTAATTAATTAGGATAGTTTCACGTACTCGTTTTTATAAATAAGCAGCTAATCTTTTGATATTACGGTAATTGAAGCATCATCTCTATAATTAAGGCACGGAAAAATAAATTAAAAAGTTTTACTTTAAAAAAACCCTTGATCGCTTCGTGAGAACGACCCTGAGAACAGTTTTTAAATCTGTTAAAGAAAAAAAAACGGCATGTACGCGGATATGAGAAACTGCTCCAAGAACTCCAAGATTTCAGTATCTCCAACATTGCTGGTAGTGTGGAAGATTGCTAGAAACTTTTAAAAAGAACACGCAAGACTAGATCTAGAAATAAAACAAGATCACGCCGAAAAGAAGGGGTGAGCACAGCACATCCTGAAGGCAGGGTATTGAAATAAAAAAGAATTTCTTTTCTGATACAGTCAGTCCCCTAAGAATAATATAAATTTACAGTGGATATAAAAAAATTATAATATAATATACATTAGTTTTATAGATAATGAATAGAAAATTATCTTACATATTAGGAATTTGTTTATATATGTAAAAAAAACAGTACCCTACAACCCATGAAGGGTCTTGGGCTCAGTACATATAGAGATTCGTACTGTTTCTTGGCCAACGGCCGTGCAATGAGGTGATTCGGTCGAGATCACGCTCAGTCGCCAGGTTTTTTCCCTATTTTTGTGTGCCCTCTTCTATAGAGGCTGGGTCTGCCTCAGGAGGGTCTCCATACCCCAGGATCGCCCCCCGGCTGAAATAACAGAATAAATAATATTCCGTCATAACCGGGATTCGAACCCAGGATCCGGAGCCCAGTAGACTAGCACTCTATCCACTTGACCACGCAGCTCCCCAATATGTAAATATGTACGAAGGTAATATCTCTACCTTAAATTATCCAAATAACATAATACAAACTTACGTAGTGGAAAAATAAAATTAAAATTAAAAAAAATAAATAAAATAATGAGGCCAAATACTCAAAATTATAAGGTTGATGTCTGAAGGAAGTTAAGAGTTGGGATGTACGTATCGACATGGGTAAGGAATTCCAGAATAAAGATGCACGAATGACAAAGGATGACTTAAATGAAGTTGTTCTATGAGCTGGAGTAAGTATGTCCAAGGGCTGTGATCTTGTGTTAATAGAGTGGACAGAGGGTGTAGAACGGTGCACAGAGTGGACAGTAGGGTGAACATGTTGTAAAGATAAAGAGGGGTTTTGGGTTTTCAATGGTTGGTTAAGGTATGTTTCTGGGAAGAATTGCCGTCGGAACTTTGGATAGAGCTATTTTAACTCAGCTTCTACTTCAAAAAGTAGAGACAAGAGATCGCCTGGGAATTCCAAAGATGAATCTAATGCAGGAGTACATTAGTCTCTTTAGCCTAATCTCAAGCCTCTGAAAGTCCGCAAAACTCTTTTCTGATGTGAGTTTTGAACGGGAAATTTGCGTGCGCGGTACAGTTTTATATCCGTTCCACGATCAGTAGTGCCCAATCAAACCCGAGACCCGAGATATCAGTTATATATTTCTCGTTACATTTTAGCGTGCTCCCTATGATTAGAAAGTGTTCCCCTATCTCCCTATATCCCTATAATTCCATCCTTAGCATGTGGAGTTTGAAATACTCAACTTACGGAGTTCATTGTAATGTTCTTATATTCTGTAATTATTCTATGAATGTGATCCATCCTGTAGCTGTATTATTATTGTCAATTGTGACTAATTGTAATATATCTGAATACATTTTTTATTTATTGATATTTACAACTGTATTGGTTAATACATCTAGTAAATTAGCTGTTAGATAAAACACATGATAAAGAGATGAAGAGAAACTGCCCATTGGCAGCAATCCAATAGGTAATCTAAACAGAAGGTCTCGAAGCATCTTCTTTTCAGACGCCTCAGAGAATTATCGGGAATGGAAGAGGAAAAAAGGTTTAAGACTAGAGGATTAGGGTGGGAATGGAGTTTGTCATGAAAGGAATGATATCTACATCAGCAACATCCGGAATATTAAAGATATTTGTCAAGTAGGCGTCCTATATAGCGAATCTGTTCAACCGGGACAAGAGGAATATTATTGAAGGAGACAGTAGGGCAGGATGTCTTAGGTTTATGACGAAGGGTAAAGGTAATCTGGTGGAATTTATTTTAATTCTCCAATTCTGACACCATTCCTCCAGTTACACACAAGTGTCATCAGCGTAGGTAGAAAGGGAGGTGTTAGGATTGGTTGGGATATCAGCTGTATAAACTGTGTAAACAATTGTTCCAAGGATACTGCCTTGAGGAACACCAGCAGACTGTGAAAAAAGGGAAGAATAGGAACCATGATGATTTACTTTAAAGGATCTATCAGTGAGATAGAACTGGATAATGAGGAAATATGTATAATAAATAAATATGAATTTGGGAGGCAGTAACTGGATCATTATCTACTTATAGAACACAGGTGTCATCAGCATAAGTAGAAAGGAAAGTGTCGGGATGGGTTGGGATGTCAGCTGTATAGACTGTGTAAAGAATGGGTCCTAGGATGCTGTCTTCAGGAACACCAGCAAACTGAGAAAAAAAGGAAGAATAGGAACCATGATGATTTACTTTAAAGGATCTATCAGTGAGGTAGGACTGGATAATGAGGAAATATGTATAATAAATAAATATGAATTTGGGAGGCAGTAACTGGATCATTATCTACTGATAGAACACAGGTGTCATCAGCATAAGTAGAAAGGAAAGTTTTAGGATGGGTTGGGATATCAGCTGTATAAACTGTGTAAAGAATTGGTCCAAGGATACTGCCTTGAGGAACACCAGCAGGCTGAGTAAAAATGTACAAATAGGATTATTGTTATTTATTTTGAAGGATCTGTCAGAGAGTTAATCCGAATAAATAAATTCAAATTTTCTGCGTAAACACTAATGAGTCTAAGGACTTTTCTCTTGATACGTTCAACAATTGTTATTTAAATCTGTTTTTATTTATTGTTTGCTTGATTTCTTGCGCACTTAATGTCTTTGGTGTACGGCACACGTTCGGCTGATTCAGATTTTGTGGTCAAAGACTATTGTTGGAACAAAACTAATTTTACATTTTCTAAACGTCACATGACATATTCTAGTCTTTTCTCGTGCATTTTGGTTCTGGAGGAGTGCTAAATTTTCCTTTACATGTAGGTTTTGCTCCCCTCTCCACCTGTCTCGCGATGCTTTAAACATAGTCATATTACTTGTTTACGATTTTATTTTTACAAACGCCTAACCAAAACAACCGCTCAAAGCTAACCTTGTAGACCCGATGAGCTGCCAGCAGAAGGCTGAAGGCCCACGATTCTGCTATCTCCACAGAGAGCCTTGGACAAGGACGTCAGAGATTTCTCCTGGAATTCCGAATAATACATTAGCTCTCCTGAAGAATGTCCTTGCTACTGGTTTAGCCTAGATTTAATACTTTTTTTTTTTTGTATAATTCCATAAATCAATTAATAATTCAGTAGTCAATCGAACGCTATCAACCGTCTAATTGATATAATTGGTCTTAGTAAGTCAGTGGTAAAATGGGAAAGATTTAAAAACACTTTTAAAAATCTGGTGCGGGCAACACACGACTTTCACTTACCTCGTTTTTAAAATCAATGAAAGAATTTTCAAATACAGTTAGAGATAAAAATACGTGAAACTATTAAGGAATTAATCAAATTGAATTTATATAGAAACATGTGTTTTATTAAAAAATCTATTATATTATTATCTAAAATAATCAGTTAGTTTTATCTTCTTCTTATCACTCTCTATTAACTTTTAAAAGCTTGTGTATGAGATGACTTCTTCTTCTTTAGCTCTCTCCTTGTGCCTTTCAGCGTGGAGATAGTCCAACCCAGGATCTCCATCTCTCTCTGTCTCCTGCAAGAGTCTTCATCCCCTGCAGTGTCTTGCCTCTCGCTTGCCCCAACTTGGTAATGTAGCCATCGTAGCTAAGCCTAGGCCTTCCTCTAGGTCTGGTGCCAACTGGTTTTGCTTCCATAAATTTGCGTGGGTCACAATCCTGTAGGAGATGACAATTTTTCTAAAATCTTTAGCTTTCCAACGGTATATCATACATGTATATTACTGTTCCTATGTTCAAAAACGAAAAATTGCATTAAAAAAATATTTTTTCTGTTTTCTCCTTTAGTTGGGAATCGAATTTATTCAATTTATATATTTACCAGTTTTTCATCAGCGTTAACAAGATAATCTAGTTATTATTATTGAATCTACAAAACTAAAGGTACTTTAGGGGAAGAAAATTTAAAATATCGGCATTTCAGCCCTGTCAGACCATTTATATCTAAATAAAACCTACATGATATTAAAGCCCATTAAATTTTACATCGATATAGCGAGTTTAATCAAAATCGTCGGAACCGTTTTTGAGAAAATCGAAAAAAAGGTGCAAAATGCATGGTATAAAGTGCCTCTTCTGGTAGGTTCATTTTGATGAAAAAAGTTTTGTCACGTCTCGGGCGTATAGTTGTCTTAAATATGAAATTTCAGTTTCATAGGACTTACCGTTTCCCCCCGGGAGTTACCCCACACCACACACACACACACACACACACACACACACACACACAGACACACACACACACACACACACACACACACAGACTTTTTGCGGGACTTGGTTATTTGGACTCAGGGGACCCTAAAACGTGTATTTCCGTTGAAAACTGTAATTCTAAAATTTTCACGATCGCAATACTTCCCCTTACTATATATAGTAAGTGAAAATAAAAATGTGTCGTTATTAGAAATGGAACGGTATAAAGAATTTTTTTTCCAACAGTTAAGAAAAACATGTTGCTTCAGTATTTTCCCAGACTTTAAGATTATACATCATGTAGGTCCCGGTGACAAATGTTATATAACAAAAATATTTTCCTCTATCTTTCTAATTAGGAAACAATCGACAAATGTTCGATCCGATCATCACCAACAGAGCTAGAGATGGTCAAACGTGTTACATTTTTAAAATGAACTGGATCTTTGAAATCTTTTCATGATATCAACATAAAAATGTCCTTATAAAGTATTCTTGCTTACAAACCAAGACAAAAACATGTTTATTAATATCTAATATAATATATGTATATGTATTAAAAAAATATGTTTTACGAAGTTAATAAATTTGCATGATTTAAATTTTAAATTAAATGAAGTTATGCAGGAAATTGAAATATTTACTTATATAAATCTATGTTGTTATTTGTGTAAAACCCACGAACATCATTTGGACCATTCAATTGCTTGAAAATAAGAAACATAAAGGATTTGGGAATGGAATTTTTTGTAATTAAAAATTCAACTAGCCAAATTAATGAAGTCTGTGTGTGATATAAATATTAAAATCAACAAAGAACGAAATTTGCAAAAAAAAAAAAAAAAAAAATTAAATAGCATATGTAAATATTCTTCACATAAATTAAGTAATGAGGTGTTGGGGACGGCCATTTTGTATAGGAAGCGGATAGAGAGGAATTGCGCAACTCGGCCGCAAGATGGTGCTGCTATCGGCTCCTTCATTAGGCCGGAAATACTTTCCATTTCGAATCCTCCTATCTCATGACACAATCCCTCAAATATCTTCTCTCTCCAAATGTTTTCCTTTTATTTAAATTATAATGTCATAAATTTTTATGTCGCGAGTTCAAGCCTGGAAGATGGCTGTAGGATGTTTAATGAGAGTAAAAAATCTTAGGTTATGCCGTCCTTCGGAGAGGGCGTAAAAAGGTGGTCCCGATCCTTTGCGATGTCTGGTACTCGTTAAAGATCCCTATCCTAATTTTGGACTCCTACTGTAGCATCGTCCGATTACCCACATTGGTGTGTGGCTTTAGATGAATAAACAAACGAACAAACTTATGGATATATCACTTTAAGTGTTCCTTTCATATATAACATTAATTGAATTAAATTATCTTTGTTACAGTCGACCTCCAAACTATAGTTATGTTCTCACACCGCTTAAAGATCAGGCAAACCATACGTAGTTCATATTTTCCGTTTCGACATGCCCTGATCAGAACTGAAAAAAATACTCAGCATGATCTGTCACATAAGCTGTGATGGAACAGATCTTATCAAGGACAGTAACATCTGAATACCACATGTATAATCTTACACCAACTTCTCAAACCATGTTTTCATTTGTTTATCAATCTTCGTATATAAAGAGGAATTTTTACGGGTCAGGGGATGAGGGCAGGGGATAAATGCCGAGTTAAAAGCTCTCCATCAACGAGACGCGAACTCGTAATCATGTGATTCCATATTTCTGGTCACCAGTTTGCTGGGCAACTTGCGTTTCAACTTGGCCACCTCACCCCTAATTCATTTATCAATTTCCAATAACGTTGATAACGAGTACCTGACATCGCACAGGCAAAAAACTGCTCGATGTTTTCGACTACTTCAACACTTAATAGACAAACGTTCCACCCTAATTCTCTAGTTTCAATTCTTTTTTCCTCTTATTTCCTGACAATCCTCCGAGGCATCTGAAAAGGAGATGTCTCCGAGATCTTCTAGTTTAGAATATTTTTAGAGGGCTTCCATTCGGAAGCTTCTCTACATGTGTTTCATGCATTTTTATAATTCACTCAACTTTACTTCAACTTTGCTTCTATTAAGTATACTTAAGTAAATTCCAATAAAAAAAAAGAAAGAAAATACGTCTACTAGGGACATCTATGGGATTAGAATCCACTATATTGGGTATAGAAGGCTGTTATGTTAACCATTATACCACAGGTGATCCCTGATAATATTTATTATTTGTAATATATTCGATTATTATTGTATGTGATTGCCTTTTCCTATTCTAGAGGATCGATTTTTTTATAGCTAGTATCCAAACTATCAAAATGTGATGTTAACTGTTAACGATTCTGTTCGGAGATTTTTCATGAATGGGTTTCCTCATTAAAAAAAAAAATCTTCTTGAAGCTTATACGAGATATTGAGCCATTCTTTCATAGATCTTACTTAAACCTTAAGTGACTCGATATCGATCCATCGAATTCGGACGAGATGTCGTTATCGATAGCTCTTATCAAGAAGAGAATAGAAGAAGAGAGTCTGCTTTCCCGCCGCTAGGAGCGCAGCTTTCTAAACTTTCATCATATTGGGAGTTCTCTCATCGAGCTGCCGGCCCTTTCATAGCCAGACTTTCGAATCGCGACATCTTCCACCTTGGAACAAAGTGTAATAAAATAATATATATATTTAATTTAGAAAAATGTCATATGGAAATTTCTTCATAGGTTCTTTCCAACTCGACTAGAAATCTGCCAGATCATGCGCAGTAAAATTATTCCGTTCCTACACGTTCGAGCCAAGAAATTAGTTCCAATGTAGACTTCAAACTATCAGAACGACACTGCGCATAAACGTAAAACTAGAAACATCCCAAAGACTCATGATCCGTGAACAATCCAAGATCATCGAGAATGCGCAGGAATGTAGTCTTGATCTGATAATAACTATATTTTCATCATATATATATATATATATATCTATATATATATAATAATAATAATAATAATAATAATAATAGGCTTACCGAACCCGAAGGCTCGATGCCGATACCGCCAAACTTCGCCTGCACATACTCGTCCAATGTTCACCGGTCAAGCCCAAGCCCCCGAGTTCAGCCTTAATGCAATCCTCCCATCGACGCTTCGGCCTACCTTTCGGACGCCTGCCAGTCGGTTCAGCGAATACCAACTTTCTCGGGATCCGTTCCTCACCGAGCCCAACAACTTTACGCGCCCATTTATATATATACCTATGTGTTATTTATTGGTCTACACCAAGTGATAATCATAATAAAACTTTTATGGATACATGTGATGTGATGGAGGCAGAAGCGCTGTGATATCTTGAGTCTTGCTTTTCTCTGCACAACTGGAGGTACAGGATTGGCCCAAGCGTTTTTAAGTTGTTCATTTATTGCTAGGCGCTCTAATTGGAACTTATTTGTCACTAGGATCTACCGTTTAGGAACTGTATTGGTCAAAATGAAAAAAAAAAAATAGGATTTTTAAAAGTTTTGTTACCCTCAGTTTGACAAGGTGTATCTCTGTTAGTATTGCATGGATCGAAAATCTTGACGACAGGATCTTAATCAGAAATTTAATGGAAAAAAGATTTTTTACATATACCATTTGTTGCTAGGACCTAGGGTAGTATCAATACATCTATTTTTAATTTGTTGAACTTTTTTTTTCTCAAATGATATTTGAGGTTAGGTTACAACTTGTTCCTTGCGGTGTGTGTTCCTTCCTTTATAAGCGTATCTATTTATTTAATTTTTTTTTGTAAATGTTTTTTTTGCGATTTCCCATACGTGAAGAATGTAATAATACTCAATAAATATATAAATAAAAAAAAATTAATAAATAAAACATGAGGTTCGATTGCGTATGGCCTTCGATATGGGTGGCCTCACATCTTAAAATCTCCTTATAATCCCTCGATTACCGTTAAACATTTCAGTTCGAATGATCATTCGGTTCTCCAAACCGATTAATCCGATAATCGATTAATTCGAATGATCCGATAATCTTCATTCGATTATGCCCACACCTAGTTCTGATACTGAGCTATATCGCTAGCCTCATCAAGTAAACTTGGAAGTAAATTGATAATCCCATAAAATTTGTTAATATGTTCCTATTACCATTAAACTGTCAATGCCTTTCTCATACGATCCTTGCAATTCGAAATCCTTCCAAAACTCCTAAACTTCGTTATATACATAAATATCTGTTATTTTGTAACAAATAAAATAACCCATAAAGACGTCAATTTTCCATTTATTGCAGACTCATTTCTATCTATTCCTAATAACCCTTGGAGGTGGCTGAAAAAATATGGGCTTACGACCAGCGAACTTAAATAAACATTGAAGTGCTACCAACTGGTAATTTCTTTATACTATAATTGTATTTGTTATATACATTTTTTTTAGTCGATTGTTAATTCAAATAAATAATTAAAAAAATTACTAATACTTTATTCACATCACTTCTAAACAATTGTTAAAGACATGCGTTCATATTCATTAAAATCATAATTGCTTTGAGATTTTTTTTAATTACTCGAAACGAACAAAAATAATATTTTAATTAATCATTAAACAGAACCCATTGTAATTACACTTCATAGGGGGATTTCCATGCTAATTGGTTTCTTAAGAAGTAAAAATTAATTATTTAATTGTTTATGGAGGAAATCTTTTATGTCTCAAGGATATTGAAATATATAATTTAGGAAGTAGATTACCATTTCATATATAGGTAATTTATTATTTAATTTATTGGTAAATAAAATTATTGTATAGAAGGAATTGACGTCAGTTGACTGGCTACAATGCTGGGTACTGGTAAAAAAAAGAGTCCTTTTTGTAGTAAAAAGATAAAGTTTTCAACATTAAAACTCGTTTTAGGGTCCTCTGAGTCCAAACGACGAAACCCCGCAAAAAGGCGTATGTGTGTGGTAAGTCTAGCACGGAAAGGATAAGTTTTATAAAACTTAAAGTTGACATTTAAGGCGCGAATATGCCCGAGATGTTACTGCAATTTTTCCTAGTGAAATCGGCCAACCAACTTCATCCCATGCATTTGGCACCTCTTTACGATTTTCTCAAAAACGGCTTGAACGATTAAGGTTACACTCGCTATACCGATGTGAAATGTAACGGACTTAAATTGGATGTAGGTTTCATCCTGATTGAAATATTCTTGCGGGGCTTTTAAATATTAAAATAAAAAGTCCTATGTTTTAAATTGTCTTACTCTATTTTTAATGATGGAGTTTTTGTTGACCGTTGAGAAATTAGATAAGGAAGATGTTTGGGGGTGCGGTCATAAATTAGAAACACACATTTAAAATAAGTGCTATTTTAATTATGTGCCTACATTGTGGGCCTTTATCAGGGTTGACTCTGAGACGGTGTCTAAAGAAGCCTAAAAATTTGAAGGTAAGGAAGGTGGGTGTTGGAGATGATTGGATATAATATTGCAAACAGAAATCCGTGACAACTCCATATCGTCATCAGAATTGAATATAAGATCGTCATTATAGATAAATGCCAAATCGGTAATGAGTTGAGGGATAATTTTGACTGACGTGTCAAACATTGGGTTGTAAAATGGTGGAAGAAATATTTTGAACCCAGTTTTGGTCTCCTTTAGGATAAATTTTATGTTTTATTGAATCTAGGTAGAGGTTATTCTTCTTTATACACCGTCTCAGAGTCAACCCTGATGAAGGCCCACAATGTAGGCCGAAACGTCGGCACATAATTAAAATAGCACTTGTTTTAAATGTGTTTCTAATTTATGACCGCACCTCCAACTCTATTTTTAAGTTCTGAAAAATTAAACATTTCATCTTGTTATTATTAATTTAAGAAAATTTCTAAATTTTATATATCATGCATTAATTTTTTTAAATTCTAACTTTATTTATTACTTCTTAAGTTGATTTTAACAACCGAGATAAGTGAAAGTTCCTAATCAGTTTTTCCTAATCATTATATAAAGTAAATACTTGAACTCCTCCTCATGTTCAAACGTATTCCCTAATATATTAACACGTTCATATATCCGGGGCGAATATCTATGTTTTTTTTTCGCGTGAGGCGGGACTGTGTTAGCTGCTTATACGAGTACTTCGTGAGGCGGGGCCGCACTGTTGCAAGTTCCATGTTTAATGCGAGATCACAACAGTTCCAGGCTTCCAACACGCTAAATGCGAGTTTTGACATACACATCAAATTCAATGATTTGAAGGGAAAATTATGAAAATACTTAAAAATGATTTTTATATTGTCAGAATTAAAAATAAGAATATGAAAATAAATCACGCATAGCTAAAGAAAATTCTTAAGAATAATCTAATGAAATTAACCGATAAGAGTCTTTTGAGGGGTAATGTTGAAAGTTATAAAATATTTAATAAATGAACCCTTATGCATGTTAATTTCTACAGAATATAATGATGAGAAAAAATAAGAAAAACATATTTTTTTTATCGACTTATTTTCTAAAAGCAAGTGGCTCTCCTGTGATGCACTTCGCCTCACAGGATAGTATAGTTAGGTCACGCCGCCCCACGGAACAGAGAATTGTGGGTCACAATGGGTCACAATTGAAGGAGCAAGATCACGACAATCTATGATGTTGATTATATTAAGGATGTATAGTCGACTGTAGAAGCTATTATAGGTGGAATCATGAGTCAGTCTTTTTCTAAATATTTTAATTTTGTCGACGTTTCGGCTCAAGCTTGTGAGCCATCATCAGGGCATTACTAAGCCATGTCCAAGCATAAACTCTATCTTGCAATCGGCTCAGTAATACCCTGATGATGGCTCACAAGCTTGAGCCGAAATGTCGGCAAAATTAAAATATTTAGAAAAAGACTGTCTCATGATTATTCCACCTATAATTATGATGTGATATTGATGTTAATCTATGAATGATCTCTATGATCTTCCTCCTTTAATAGCCCTGAAGAAGGCCGACAATTTATTCCGAAACGTTTTCTACTGTATTAAATGTTTTGTTAACTGGTTCTGGAACCAACATCTCCCCTATATACACACACAGTCAACCGTTCTTACTTCACAAATATAATTGTTTTTTTGTTTTTTTTTAAGATTTTCTATTGATATATCGTCAGGCACAATGCTAAACTTACGAATGTGATAAGAATTCGATTATAGCATTCGTTTCTTTAGCATGTTGCTGAAGATATAAGATCAGAAAAACGATTTCTGAGGAACACCTCGGTAATGAATAGTTGGGAATTTTCTTGTTTTGCTGATCCGACGAGCGAGTGTTACGTCTGGATTGGAAGCCTACTTGGGCTGAATCAGCACAGTGACCTACCACAAGCCGCCGCCTTACCCACCAAGCGAATTGTTTACGTAAACGCTTAATTGATTATAGCATTTAGGGATTGGGAGTGGTTACATCGGGTTATATAACAGTAGCAAATGACATCAGTACCTTTAGATCTGAGGTGAAAGAAAACTCCGCATTTCTTGCGGACTATTACGCATTTTCTGCGTAATTTTAAGCTAATAATCCAAAATTCTGATTAATAAAAGTCTCTAAATAATGCCTACGTCATATTAACTTCCCCATTGATGGAAAAATCAAAAAAAAAAAAATTAATAAAAAATTAAGCCTCCGTATAAAGAGTGACACACTAAAATCAAAGTCTATGTTTTTATGTGAAATGAAGATAAAACATTTTAAAACGAACTTAAAAACATCAATTTCAAACAATAATATACCGTTTTTATTATCTTATATATAAAAACCTCATGCCACTGTGTTTATGGTCGTACTCCGAAACGGCTCGACCGATGTTTATGATTTTTTTTTACTGATTATTTGGCAGATAGGAGAATAGGTTCTAAAATATATTTCATACCTCAAGATAATTTGGGTGTCTATACAGATTTTTTTTTTTTTTTAACGAATACATTTTTTTTGTAGACATAAAAAATACAAAGTTTGACCATCCTTCAGCTAGAGGAAAAAACTTAAAATATCGGCATTTCAGACCCGTCAGACTATTTCGATCAGAATGAAACCTACATAATACTAACGCCTGTTAAATTTTAAATGGATTTAATGAGTTTAGTCTTCTTCTTCTTTTGCTTCTCCCTGTAGTGCCGTATCAGCGTAGGGGAGCGTCCAGCCACCGGCTCCAATCCTCTCTATTCCCAGCAAGTTCCTGGCCTGGTGGAGATCTTTCCCTCTTCCTCTGCAAAGCTTGTCGACGTACTTTAGGTAGGACATCCTTGGTCGCCCCCGAGGCCTTCTCCCATCTGGCATTATTTTTTTAATTTTATTTTACTCTATGACATTGAAGCTCTAATTTAATTTGTCTGTAACATTATTCCGAAGGGACCTGTCCCAGAATAAATAAAGAATTTATTTTTATTATTATTATTATTAACATACAGCTTTCTTTCCACCTAAAATTTCTTCCACCAAGAAATTTCTATAACCAATTTAACACTACGTGTAGACGGTCTGAGGGAGCGATACGTGGAGTTAACTCACTTTTGTTGTAATTGGAGTTAAGTTTTTCACGACCGCCACAGAATTACTTTTTTTTTTTTTTATTACAATTAAATTATTAGGTGAAAAATTTGATCCTACGGGTCAGTGAACGGTCGGTTAGAGAAAGGTTATTTGTGAAGAAAATAAAAGGGTTTAACGTTCTTACCAACCACAAATTTTTAACAAAGGTTTTTAGAGGATCTCTGTGATCCTCCATTTTAATAACGTGGCCGAACCACTTCAGCTGGCGGGTTTGCAAAATTTCCTTTAACGGCGCAACCTCCAGTTCCTGGCGTATCCGCTCATTCCTGACACGATCTCTTCTTGTCTCGAAGGAAGTTCATTTCAGCAGCTGTGACTCTGCTCTCTTGCCGGTCTGTCAATATCCAGCTTTCAGCTCCATATAGTAATATAGGCAAATATACTGACTTGAAGATATGGAGCTTAACACCTCTACCCACCTCTCGCTTCCCTACTACAGTATTTCATATCTGATAGTAGACTGCATTTGCCTTCATGATTCTATTTGATATCTCTGAGTCTACTTTCCCAGATTTTTCTATTGCTGTGCCGAGGTAGATGAACCACTTCCATTTCCTCTCCGTTACAGTATATATATTACTGTAAACATCTTCCGCTTTCCTTCCCACTTGTAGAATCTTGCTTTTGCTGGTATTTATTTTCAATGAGTTTAGTCAAAATCTTTAGAGCCGTTTTTGAGAAAATCATAAAAAAGGTAGAAAATGTATTATATAACAGAAGACCCTGGTTAACCGATTTTAATGAAAAAATTGCAGTAACATCTCAGTTCTTTTAAATATGATATTTCAGTTACATACTACTTTTTATTTTCCTGCTAGACTTGCCACACAAACACAAACACAAACACATACACAGACCTCTTTGCGGGACTTGTTCATTTGGACTCGGGAGACACTAAACCGAGTATGTCCGGTAAAAACGGAATTCGGAAATTTTCATGTTCGCAATACTTTCCACATATTTCATATTTAGATAAGTGCAAGTAAAAAAGGGCCTTTTATTTATTTTTTTTTTTTTAGGTCATAAAGACAACTTTTTTTTTTCTTAATGAGAGGTTTATAGACCTTAAAAGCCATTAGGAAATGATAATCTCTGATTGGATTAATTATGTTTATAACAATTATATAAGGCTCAACAAAATATACAAATACAAATATAACATTTGTATGGTTTGATAGTTCAATTTAACACAATGTCTTTGTTATTAAGTTGTTATATGCGATATCAGATGTCAACTACTCATTTTTTTTTTAAACGTTTCGTGCTCGTATTTAATGGAATAGGCCTCGCGTGACGGAAGGTTATGCGAAAACCCGAAGGCGGAAACTTTTTTTGTCTATTATACATCTCTTTTTTAGTTTGTTCTTCTTTACTTTGGAACATTCCTGAGGTAGACTAGTCGGCGCGAAATCTCTGTAATCACATCTGCAACACTCTGATTGCTCTTGCATATTTTTATTCAATTAGCTGAAGAAAAATTTCCATTTAAAGTGCATTTAAGTTTTTTAAAAAAATGACATTGAAAAGGAAATTGATTTTTTTTTTTAAACATACTTGTGGTAAATAATTAGTTCTTAATTTATGAATAAAATTGGAGGATGATTTATATCTTCGCCACTCTTTTATTACAAATTAATGCACGACGTTTCGGCTAAAATGTCATCATCAGGTGCAAAGGAACAAATTTATCTGTTAGTACAAAATATTGTCAACAATCAAAAATAACCAATCTAACAGTTTTTTCATTAAATTATATAACGATACATAGGTATAATAATACAGTTATATAACAATTTATACAGTTAAAATTGTTAATAATCTATAAGATTAACGTTAAATTGGCATTCAGGATGGATCAATACCATGCTGGAGGGAAGGATGCTTACATCCGAACTGGGACACTCCAGATTGTGGATTAGACCGAGAGGAGGATGTCCGCAAGGGGGCGTGCTACCTCCACTTCTATGGTGTCTGGTTGTCGACTCTTTGCTGACAATCCTGAGTAATGCAGGTTTCTATGCACAGGGATATGCTGATGATATCGCTGTGCTAATTGAAGGCAAGTTTCCGGAAACCATATCGGATCTGCTCAAAACAACCATGAAACTTCTTAGGGAATGGTGTCAGACGAATGGTCTAAGCATCAACCCTCAGAAGGTCAATCTCTGTATCTTCACTAACAAAAGAAATATAACCATCAGACCACCTCACCTTGGTGAGGCTGAGGTCAATATCTGTAGTGAAGTTAAACATCTAGGAATTACTCTTGACAGTAAATTAAAATGGAACAGCCACATTGACAAAACCTGTACAAGGGCACTTAAGTGCCTCTTTGCATGTAAAGGGGCTGTTGGAAAAACATGGGGCCTCAAACCGAATGTGGTCCTCTGGATATATAAAACAGTTATAAGGCCGATGGTCCTATATGCAGCTGTTGTGTGGTGGCATAAGGCAAATACATGTAAATCCTTGCTGCAGCTTGGAAAGCTGCAAAGACTGGCATGCCTTATGACAACCGGAGCTATGAGTACGACCCCGACTGCTGCAATGGAAGTTTTACTTAACCTAACACCATTGCACATAGCAGTAGAAACTCAAGCACTTTACACAGCCTATAGGCTCTCTAAGTTAGGAACAAGATCCAGCTCTCTGGTTTACCGGGGCCATGGCAACTTGTTCAGAAGGATTGATGAAGATTCGGTGCTTGCCATGCATTCCGATCTTCAAGTAAAGAAATACAAGGACACACTTTACTGTGCAGGGTTCAACAGGACTGACTCGCACAAACCGTGCAATGGAGTCAACTGCTATACAGATGGATCCATGACAGAGCTAGGCTCAGGTGCTGGAATATGGAGAATGGATAAACCAGAGGAAGGGTTGTCCATTTCTCTTGGTAAGCATACCTCAGTCTTCCAGGCTGAAGTAACGGCTATCAATATCTGTGCTCAAACCTTAATTTCAGAAGGGATGAGAGACAGACAGATAACTATCCATACCGATAGTCAAGCTGCTATTGGAGCTTTGGGTAGTTATATAACACGGTCCTAATTAGTAGAGGAATGCAAAAACAATCTAAATATGCTTTCCCTGCTAAATAAAGTCCGGGTATATTGGGTGCCTGGTCACTCAGGCATCTTAGAAAATGAGAAAGCTGATAGCCTCGCGAGGAGGGGTTCTGCTCAGCTTCCCCCCACACCTGAACCTGTGTGCGGAATTAGTCTCAGCAAAGCCAAAGGTCTGATTAAGGCAGCTGCTGATAATAGATCCAGGCAATACTGGAGGGATACCGATAAGCAGCATCACTCCAAGATGTTTCTGGATGGACCCTGCAAAGAGAGAAGTCATACTCTACTCTCTATGGACAGGACAACCCTAAGGAGGGTAACAGGACTGTACACTGGACACTGTCAACTTAATAAGCATCTCCACAATATGGGTTTGGTGGCCTCACCGACTTGCAGATTCTGCAAGAAGGAGGATGAAACTGCATTTCATTTGGTATGCAGTTGCCCAGAGATTGCCAGGACACGGTTTTACCACTTTGGTGTCGACCGTATCCCTGATCCCAAGTTGCGTGAACTGATTAACCCCCACAGGTTAGTCAGATTCACCAAGGCGCTAGCCCTGTATTAACAGTATATTGGACGGCGCACAATAAGCCTAAATTGGCTGCAGTGCATTGGATTAGCCGGCAAAAAAAAACAACGTTAAATTCCTAAAAATCTATCAATAACAATTAAACCATACAATTAAAACATTTAAAAAAATAAGAACATTGAAAATGATTCCAATATAGAAATGAAATAAAAAAGGAATCAATTGATATACTATGCTCATTAATATTGAAATTCAATAAAAAAGATTAAAATTTAATTAATAAATATAAAACAATAACTAATTAACTTTAAAATGTGCAATCTAGTGTGAGTGGATGTTTGATGGACGTTCTATTTAGACAAGAGGCTTCTGATTTTTTTAATTAATATTTTTGTTTTTGAACATAAGAACAGGAATATACATGTATGATATACCGTTAGAAAGCTAAAAATTATAGAAAAAATATTATCTTAAACACAAGCTTTTAAAAGCTAATAGAGAGTGATGAAAAGCCGATAAAACTAACTTATTGTTTTAGATAATAATATAATCGATTTTTTAATAAAACACATGTTTCTAGATAAATTCAATTTAATTAATTCTTCATTGGCTTCACTCAATTTTCTCTCTAACTGTATTTGAAAATTCTTTCATCCATTTTAAAAACGGAGGTAAGTGAAAGTTGTGTGTTTCCCGCAACAGATTTTTTTTGTTCATTCTGCCATCTTTATGCTGCTATTTATTTCCCGACCTAATTTTATTTTATATTTCTTATTATCTATTGTCGCTGTTATTATTTACTTATTAATGATTATTGTTATTGTTGCAGGGAGGGTGGGGTGGTGAACCCCGGACTGGTGATGGACGAGGGCCCTGACCTGGTGACGGTGGAGAAGCCGGCCCCCCTGGAGCGGGCCAACTCGGCCTGGACCCGCCGCCAGCAGGCCGTGTCTGTGAGGAGGGCCTTCAAGCACTATGGCTCGTCCCAGAACCCGAACCACGTTCTGTCCAACCTTAACATGACCGTAGCAAAGGGAACTATGTGAGTAATATATATTTCTTATTATCATTATTAGGTCAGCTCTACAACCCGCAAGGAAAACTTAGCTTCCTCCACCAGCAATCGCCAAGCGTCCCTATCTCCTACTCCTGCCATTCACTGCCTTACTCTGATGGTCCCTGCCACAGATTCCAAACACCGCAGCACGACTACTCCTAAATGTTCGCCAGCCAAAGTACTGCTTTGTCAGAATTGAATTATCAAGTATCCGTGCGAGGTCTCTTGTCCACCATAACCCTGCTTTGCTATTGCAATAATGTCAGGCTCGTTTAGTATTATTTTTATTTAACATCCCTTTATGCTGCTGTGGCTAATCGGACGATGCTACAGTGGTAGTTCTAAATGTTCCAATGCCTAGGCTCCTCTATGGATCTTCTCTTCTGTTGGGTTGTGTCACATGAAATGTGCGTTTTCAAGGTAAAGGATTTTTATTAAAAATTCGATATGAAAACAAGATAATTTTATTCGAAGTATTTACCTTCTTTTTCTACACATTTTTCCCAACGTGACACCAATTTTTTTATCCCCGAACTGAAAAACTCTGAGCTTTGAAGTGAAACAAAATCTGAAAACGAACTTTTCACTTGATCATCATTTTCAAAAAGTTTTCCTTTGACGAAGTTGTCTAAATTCCTGTACAGGTGGTAATCTGTTGGAGACAAGTCAGGAGAATATGGTGGGTGCGGAATAACTTCGTAGCCCAGTTCTTTCAATTTTTGCACGGTATGTTTTGAAACATGGGGTCCTGCTGCCGCTCAGTGAGATCATGAGGTACCCATGTATCGAGCTTTTTTACTTTACACTTTAAATGTCTGGAAACGGTAGATGCACTTGCATTTAGTTGTGCTGAGAGTCCTTTAACTGTTTTGTAGGGGTTTCCTCCTACTGTATGTTTGAGGACATCGTTGTCGGAGGTCTTCCTCGGGGCAAGATTTCCAAGTCGGTGTCCACAGCTGAAAACTTAGCAAACCAACGGCGAATGGTCCGTCCATTAACGCTCCCTTTCCCGAAAGCCTTGCAAATATTTCTAGCGGCCTCAGCTGCTGAATGGCCGAGTTTAAACTCGTACAAAAATATTACTTGAAAATCGCGTGTTTCCATGTTCATATTTGGAGGTATACATGGAGGTAGCTAATGTTTATAATACAAAGGTAGAGGGTTAGTAACTGTTTACTTTAAATATGTAAACATTCGGAAGAAAACAACAGAGACCTGCAAAATCCTTTATGTATTTCAGAAACTATAAAAACGGACATTTCATGTGAAACAACTCAATACATAAGAGGAAGTGACTTAGACCAATACATACCTTCCACCTGTTGCACAAATCCTTAGTAATCCTGGTAGTTCCGTTTGTTCATCTCTCTCCCTCAGCAGTTTATTTCTCAGTGCCTCACAACTGGTACAGACATGGATGACATACTCAGCGGTATCTGAAAACCCACAACTAGGGCATAGGGTACTCAAGTTTATCTATATTTTACAAGCTTAGCTCGAAAAACCCCCATGCCCGGTGAGTAATTGTAAAGTCCAGTAGTCCGGGGTAATCCGTTGAGCTTCCAATCTTGATCCCACGTTGAGGAAGTACTTTCTCAGGGTCATCTAATCTGTTCTCCCGAAGAATTTCCTTCACTGATCCCCAGTCTCAATTTTTCTGGTTTAACACGAAGTGTTATCTTAGGTACCTTACTTTATACTGCATATACAGCAGATATTCCAAACCATCGTATTCTTCTATAATAACCCAATTGTGCATGCCAAACTCTTCATTCCCACATCACAACCATTAAGGAATGGCGTCAGAACTGCAGATTTAAAAGAAATCCCAACAAATTACCTTTATTCTTCTTCACAAATCGATGAGTTTCTGAACAACTGAATCCTTTATTTATAGTACCTCACTCATTTCGGTAGAACTAATACGATACCCAGAACATCTTATTAAGCGTTTTACTTGGAATACTGACTCAAGAATGAAACTACAAGAATCTGCTCCGACACCGATTACTACAACAATTGCTTGACAAACGTTCAAAACTTCCAGTCAATTAAAAAAATGAATTTGAACATGTGGGATAAAGTGTTGGGGCTCCCGCATCTAATCGTTACAATCCAAAATCCTTAGCAAAATCGTAAATGCCCTTGTTTTTTAAGAAACAAAATCATATATATTGAGATACGATTCGCAAACCCAGCCGGAAATAGTTATACCTCTTTCAATTCTACACTTCCTGCCCACAGAAATCCACTTGCCATCCTGCCTTATTCCTATCAAGTAACCCTCCGAGGCGATTAAAAAGAAGACGACCTTGGGACCAAATAACTTAAAACATTCGTTAAATTGCTATCAACAGTTAGTTCTTTCATATAATGTATTCATACTTCACATTTCATAGTCGACTTTGTTTAATTACGAAGAATTTATAAAATTATTATTCAATGTAAAATATTGTACGTGTTAAAAAATGTTTTTTAATTTAACGATTCTTTTACCAACGCCTTCTTAATCTATACATTAACAATGAAACCAAGAGAATCCAAAACTAAAAAAAAAAAAAAAAAACTGTTTATTTATAATTCAGTACCCTAACATAAAATCCTGATAAATAAAATAATAATATTTAAAATAAATAATATGCTGATGACACGTGTGTGCTATCAGTAGATAATGATCCTGTTACAGCCTCCAGCACTCTTCAATCCCACATCCGAGACCTTGAAGTATGGTGCCAGAATTGGGAGATTTACCCTTCGTCGTAAACCAACGACTTCCTGCCCTACAGTATCCTTTAATGACCCTCCACTAGCCCCTGTTGAACAGATCCGCTACCTCGGACTCCACCTTGACAAACGTCTAACTTGGAATCCCCATACAAGACTGAAACGAAAAGAAACTGCCCGACGTTTTCGACTACTTCAACACTTACTGGACAAACGTTCCAACCTTTCACTTAATTACAAAAGGCTTATTTATATGACCATCATAAGACCGATATGGACTTACGGAATAGAGCTATGGGGCTATGGAGCTCTACTAAACCATCGAATTCTTCTCGTATCCAATCCTTACAATCTAAAATCCTTCGTAAAATCCTTAACGCTCCTTACTTTGTCACGAATAGCTTATCCATAAAGACCTTAATGTCCCATGTGTTTCTGAATTAGCCCGAACCAGGTATCAATCATTCCATGAAAAACTCCATTTCCACTCTAATCCACTAGTTTCTATTCTGTCATCCTCTTCCATTCCTGACAATCCCCCGAGGCGTCTGAAAAGAAGATGGCCTCGAGACCTTCTAGTTTAAAAGACTTTTAGAGTGCTGCCAATGGGTAGCGTCTCTACATGTATTTCATTTCAGTTTACTATGTACATCGCATTTACTTGTTTTATATAATAATAGTTGTAAATATCAATAAATATGTTAAAAATAAATAAATAAATAATATAAGTTAATTCAAATCAACCAAACCAAATGTCCACCTACCAAAATTAACATCTGAAATTACTTGAATAAAGTTTTAGTATGATAATGAACCAAACACCGTTTACCGGTTTTCGTGTTTTAACATATCGAGGAAGTTAACCTTCTGAAGGTTGACATCTAAGTCTAATTATAGGAAGAAATAGAACAGGAGGTTATATTTAATAAGACACGACTATTTCTTAGCAAGTTAATTACGATTTCTCTTCAAGAACTGTTTCAAAGTACTTCCTCTGAGCCCGCACTTCCTCGCCAAGGCTCTTTTACATTGCCTCATTTTTCCATTTTGTAGTTTCACCTTGATAGTTATATGATAGATGTGTGATATCTTCAATCGGAACACACAGTTTCACTAGACCTTCAACAGCTGTTTCTTTGGAGTCATCTTAAGACGGGCAATAATACTGTCAGTATTATGTTAATTCCACATTTTATCTCTAATGAATGAATCTTGCAGTCTTTCCAAATCGTCTTATATTCTGCATTAAGGTCTGAGCAATAGAATAGATTAGGTGACCTGAGAAGTGAAAAAATGGAAAGAATGTTTAGCAAAAATTATGACTTGTGAAACACGCTTGATAAATGACAGACTTAAAAAATTATGACAAATATCCACATTGTCCTAGTTGATAAGAAGCGGTGTCCCTTAGTGAAAGGTTTTTTTTTTGTGCCCTGGATTCGAATCCGGCGGCAACAGTTGAAGACAAAAGAAAAACTTTATTCTGGGACTAAGTTTCCTAATAATAACATTAGATTTGATATAATAAAAAATCTATATAAGGACCGAGAACATAAGTTATTCAAAAATAAAACAATTAAACATCAATTAAAATAGTATAGTACAATAATTAGAAATATATTCTTCTTGTGGCAATATAATAAACAAAATTACTGCAATGGTTAAACTAAAAAGAAAAGTTTCCACATAAATGGAAAAGAAAAAAAATAGAAATATTGAATATAATCCAACTAAAACTATTTCATTGTATGGCAGGGTCATCTTGGGATGCTAGAAGGTATTGAAAAAAAAAAGGTATTTGAATGTGGAAAGGATGAGAGCATGACGGATGTTTGATGGCAGGGAATTCCAGAAACTATTGAACGGGCTAGAAAGGAGGATTCATATTTTTTGGTTGTGTGAGGATGGATTTTTTTTTTCTTTCTTCTTCTGTTTATTTTATCTTGTTCAAAAGATCCTTTTCATTGGAGGTCAGAGAATTACAGTAAATTAAATTAATACTTTTATTAGTCAAAATAAATCTATGAGGTCACTTAAGATAGAAATTGTAGTTTTTCCAAATTATGTATGTCAAAATCAAAAAATGGTAAATTTGGAAGCTGTGATTATAATAATTATAAGATTATAATTATAACCTATAATTATAAAGTCAAAGAAATTAACCTGTTTTGTGAGATAGCAACTTAGTATAAATGGCGATAAATTGCCTTACACAGGGTGACAGCAAGGCCCATTTTTGATTATACAAGATTTGGTTGTAGCATAACCAAAAAAATAAAGCTTTTATTATTCTATTTTTTTTTTAAATATGTTATTGCAATAAATTCAATCCGATTGTGATAACAAACTTCTAATTATGTTTAGTTTTCAATTTTAGAGTCTTAAATAATTATGTCTTTTTTTTCATCTATTTTAAATGATGAAGGATAGGAAAGTTGGAATCTCGTTTCTCTTGGAATTGGGGTTTTAAACTGCCACAGAATGTAAATATAGGAAGGATGTTGGGAGTTGATTGTTTGGTATAGGAAATATCAGAGGGAAGTCTTATTTTAATCATCCATTTGCCTAATTTATTCTGTTAATTTAGAGTTGAATAACCATCTGTTATGGGTAGATACTTCTGAAGCTCAGACAGCCAGATCTTTACGAGTACCTGACATCGCATGGGTTCGGGACCACCGTTTTAAATTCCCTTCTTTTTTTTACCTCTCTGAAAAATAAAAAAACAAACCTAGGACTATATGCCGAGTTTAAACCTGAGACCCTGGACTTTAAAGGCTATTATGCTAGCCACTACACTACAGGTGACCCCCTCCCTCTCTCCTGGGTCTGTCTACCCTCCAACAGAACAAACAGCTATCGGCTCAGTACTGTTATCAACAATTTAGCATAATTATTATTCATCGTGCAAGATTCCTTTTTGCAGGAAAGCTACTAAATTAAGGAATAATGGATAAATTGTTCTTATATTAATTTAAAACATTATTGATACAGATAAAAGGTCCAAGAACCAAGTCCCTCTCAGCCGTGCCGCTCCAAGAAACATGATATCACTGAACCAATAGACGAAATTGTCAAAGGAAAACAATATTTCGAAACGTAAATTTACAATAGTGCCTTTGCTACGGCCGTGTGCCCGTGTCGTAAGTTATGCAAAGTTGAGCTCCTCCAAAATAAACATTACCTCACCACTTCACGTCCTTAGAATAGTTTCCTTTCTGTTAGCTTCGTTATACTTTCTGAAAATGTTTTTTTATTGATTATCTAGGAACGAATATTTCTCAGTGTCGTATGCTTATATGATATAAGATTTGATAGTGAAATATGTTAATAAAGGGCATGTTACTTTAATCACTTTTCGACCAATATACTGTCTTGAATGACAACCAACTCGAACTGCAATTTATTTTATTTGTTCCTTCAACATCACTTTATGCTACAGTGGGAGTCCTAAATTTTGCCTATCCAGGTTTAATTAGGACAGGGATCTTTAACGAACACCTGACTTTTCTGAGGCTCGGGACCACCATTTTACGGTTAATCAAGTCCCTTATCACTATTTCCATTGTCTCATATTAGACAGAATGTAAATATTACGAAATAAATATACACGATAAAAAATTATAATTTGAATGAAGGACTTTTAGTTAACCATTTAAAATATTTGATGGAGAAGATGATCATCAAGAAATAACACTCTAATAAGGGACGCTTATTGTGTTTTTGTGCCGAAGTTTTGGCCAATATTGTGGACTTCATCAGGGCTACTCCTTGAGAAGGTATCTCAAGACTTCTGACGAAATCCCTTCCTATCTTCGAACCCCTCTTATCTAATCTCGTCTCATGGCCATTCATTCACAATCGAATTTTAAAAAGTGTTCTATTTTATTTATTCTAATTGGCACATGTCTATTTTCTATTAGTATTTGTTAAATTGTTTATGTTTATTTTATTTACTTTAAGACTCTAAAGCCCTTTTTTTCATGTTGAAAATAGTTGCAGAAGAATTATTTTTTTTCTTTTATTTTATCCATGGGACATACCTAGCGTCTATAAAGTGGTTACTTTAAAAATAGGAAATAAACCTTTTTTTATGTGCTGAGAACAAGATCTTTCTTTGTTTTTAAAGTAATAGTTTATTTTTTCTTAAGGTAGATTTCGGACTGAATAAATTCATCCATAAATACTCAATTTTTTATTTCATCAGCATGACGTTTCGGGATATTCTCCCATATTCAGAAGTCTACAATGTAAATTAAGCGATTACCATTGCATTAAAAATACTAAACTGAAGTGAATGGTTTAAACGTTTTTTATAAATTAGGTGTCTATCGATAACAAAATTTAAAACTATTAAACAACAAATTTAAAATCAGAAGGAGGCATTAAAAGCAAAAATTAACAATGTTACATAGTACTTAGTTAAATAAATATTATAAAATTACCTTGTTATATATTCAGAACTCCCAGCATTTTCACTAATACACACATTCAGCTAGGTAAATTAGTAAAAATGAAGTCAGTATTTAAATACATCAGATCTGAGCAAGAGTATTGCTCAGATCTTTGTCCTCAACTGGATTAAGGATTAGACCAATTTTTAACTTGTATATGGTTATTGTTATTACATATTGAATTCAGCCCGAAATCTACCTTAATAATTATGATTATATTAATCGGAACATTCTCTTCTATTCAACATTCAAATATTTGAAAACATTGATTAGCACAAGAAAGGTATTAGATAAATGCTATTTTAGTATACATGACAGTTGCAAGTGCACAGCAACAAAAGGTTGAAACAATCAATATGGGATAGTGAAAAGATAGATTTTAACAGAATGATTATTCATATCTATGAGCTTAATATGAAGAATATATAATAGTAATTGACCTATATTGGGATACAGTATGGAAATAAATGTAAGTAGAATTATAATAATAAACAGAATGTAAATAGTTTAAATGATAAATTGATTATAATTTATTGATAATGTGATGTTAATGTATATATAATTAGTTATAATATTTATTCAATTATATTTTAGATAATATTTGAAAATCTGAAGATGAGGCATAAGGTACCTCGAAACGTAATGTAATAATCATCTTTGATGCGTTATGATGAATAAATATATAAACAAATTAGAAGAGAATGTTCCGATTAATATAATCATAACTTAAATTACTCTTCTATAATAGTAATTGATATAAAATATACCTTAATAATTATATGAGATCTTACGTGGTTTAGAATTTATTGATATAATTTATTTTTTTTTCATTCATTGACATCGGCAATCGTCACCCAAAATGTAGCTACCAAAACTACTCCTTATCTTGATTTATCCTCTATAGCCCGAAATATTTCCTCGCGTCTGATTCGGCGAGAGATATAGATGCACGTACACTAGTTATTATTATATTTTATTTTGACATCATACTTCCAGAAGACTATCTACGTCAAAAATGTTACAATAGATTAATGGGATTATTAAAAATATGTAGTTTCTTTTTTTTTTTAATTGTTATTTTTTCAGCCATAAGAGGTTGATGACGAAATAACTAAGGAATCCTCCAAGGTTTCCATTTAGTGAATGAGTAATAACAGACCGTTCATTGTTCCTCTCTTGAAAGGGTCTTTATTGTTCGAATTCATAATGGTTTCTAATGGGAAGTTGTAAAAATATTTATTTGTTCCTAGACGGCTAGAGAAACCCTGAGAATTAAAATTATTCATGGGAACGAATCGCAATCGTTTTAAAATCTGGTGCGAGCAACACACGACTTTCACTTACTTCTTTTTATTAAAATCGATTAAAGAATTTTCAAGTACAGTAAGAGATAAAAGTGAAACCATTAAAGAATTAATTAAATAGTATTTCTATGGAAACATGTGTTTTATTAAAAAATCTATTATATTATTATCTAAAATAATCAGTTAGTTTTATCGGCTTTTCATCACTCTCTATTAACTTTTAAAAAGCTTGTGTAAGAGATAATAATTTTTCTAAAGTCTTTAGCTTTCCAACGCTATATTATACGTATATATTACTGTTTTTATGTTCAAAAACACAAAAATTGCGTAAACAAATATTTTCGGTCTTTTCTCTTTTAGTTAAGGTTTTTATCAGTACTAAAAAGATGATATAGTTATTTTTATAGAATCTACAAAATTCAAGGTACTTTAGAGAAAGAAAATTTAAAATACCGGCATTTAAGCCCTGTCAGACTATTTTAATCAGAATAAAACCTACATGACGTTGAAGCCTATTTAATTTCACATTGACATAGCGAATTTTATCAAGATCGTCGGAAACGTTTTCGAGAAAATCGAAAAAAGGTGCAAAATGCATGGTATAAAGTTGCTCTTCTGGTATGCTCATTTTGATGAAAAAGGTTTTGTAACGTCTTGGGCGTATATTTGTCTTAAATATGAAATTTCAGTTTGAAGGACTTTTCGTTTCTGCCCGGGAGTTACCACACACACACACACACACCACACACACACACACACACACACACACCACACACACACCAGACCTTTTTGCGGGACTTGGTTATTTGGACTCAGGAGACCCTAAAACGTGTATTTCCGTTGAAAACTGAAAATCGGAAATTTTCACGATCGCAATACTTTCCCTTACTATATATAGTAAGTGAAAGTAAAAAAAAACAACTTTAGTTACCCTTACTACCTATGAAGGATGGGTCTTGGGCTCAGTACATAATTCAGTTTACTTTTTTTTTATTTTACCCTGGGAGTCCGCGAGATGACATTGAAAAATTATTTTAAACTTCATGAGATATATTTGGTAAGCCTTGGCTTGTTACAAAAATGTATTTCACATTACACACATACATAAAATGTCGTGCGGTATTTGATGGTAAATAGTTTTTACTATAAAATAGTTTTTTACCTTTCATATTTAAAATATTTTGCGGATTATAGAGCCTGAATCTAACATATACTATCTCGGATTATCTTTAATAATTTATTTAAATCGTTTGTCTATTATTTATAGAAAAACAAGCTGTATCTCGTGGCTTTACTCGCAAAGATTTCATTTAACAATACGTATTACTTCGCTCTCGGCCAATCAGCTACTCTTTATGTACAACGAAAGTTATTATTTATTGCCAGATCCTGATTAACAAATTTACAATAAAAATCCTTGCAGAAGTGAATATATCGATAATTACTCAATACATTTTAGCTTTCAATAAAAAATAATGACTTTATATATATCGTCACAATCTTTCACAATATAAAGTGAAGTAATACTAATGTTCTAATGTCGAAATGTTTTTTCATAGCTTAAATTAGTCTAGGGAAAGTATTTTTGTTTGATGTTTGTTGAGTTTAATGTGATAAATAAAACAGTATAGCTGTAAAATTGGTTCAAATTAAGAAAAATGTTGATAGGAACTATGTTCAGTGGGCTCATACTAAAAAATGCACCTGAAATGGAAATGTGTTACTCTTTATATGCTAAATAAAAGATTATTATTTCATGTCAGATATCAATTTTATTCACCCTAGGTTACAATAACATGCCAATACAATGTAGCCACTTCAAAATTATTTAATAACATCGTTTTATCTTCTAAACCTAAGGGTTGTATATCAACGTAACCTAACTGCGTATTTTCTCCAATAGTGAGTGAAGCCCCCGAATAACCCGTGTTTTTTTAGGGTTGAAAAATAGGTCTATGTTCTTGAAACGTATCGTTTTTTAGTCATCTTGAATTATTTAAAAAAAAAAACTAATAAAGATTTAACATATGTCTATAGGAACCTACACACAAAACATAGATACGATGCTCAATATGTTTAAATATATTTGACATAAATTATTACATATTATCTTTCCTGATCTTGGTCATGTTAAGGTAACATTGCTTTCATGCAGTTAGGAATTCTACTGTTATTCAAAGAGTTCTTATAGTTTTTCAGGAGACGTATAGTTTTTGAGTTATTCGAATTATGTTGTTCTACGTTTTAGAAAAACATTTTTTTAACCACTTAGAGGAGGAAGTTTTCCAAACCCTGCCTTATTACACATCTTGACAGAAAAGCTAAGCTCCAAGAAAAATTTTAGCTTCACAACTATAGTCCTTTTTGAGATACTGCGATGACCAGAAAATAGAGTGAAATGGCACTTTCTTATATAAATATAGATTTACTCCAACTGTAATTGAACTAAAGGTTAGTGTTAGTCGGATGCATCTTAAAATTACGACGATGATTTGCAATAGATGTTATATCCATTTTAGGAAATATTTATTATGTATGAATGCAATTGATTATTTTTGCATTGAATTCTAGAATTGTTTATATAATATATTGATATTTTTTTACTTAATGAAAGGAAATGTTTTAATATGCTTTGGAACAAAACTAAATATGAACATCGTACCTTTTTGGTAGGTAATTTAAACTCGCTTTTCAAGAACTTTCGTGATATTTAGGTAGAGTAGGGTAAGGAATTTATATGAAAATATATAATATATATCCACAATTTTTTAAATTTGGGGGTCCTTGTCACTGTACTTATTGGAAAAAGGGGTCCGCGAAAAGTTTTTGTTGGGAACCACTGCAATAGCGTGGAGTTTTTTTTTGTTTTTTTTGTTTATTAGGACTCTTATTTGTAATTTATTAAGATTCTGACTAAATGACTGATAGGAACCCCTCGAGCGGTTACAGCGTCAGGTTTTGCTCAACCCAAGTTAGGAAAGTTCTGGCTTGGAGTAGTGTTCAGCCTGCGTGAACTGCCGTCATGGTATCCGCAATCATGAAAGCGCGTAATTTTATGGGTGACAAGAAATCAGATTTTTATATTGTATTCCTATAATGGTAGCATTTCAGGGTAAAACCTTACAAGGGGTGCTAGTCAAGGTTATAGGCGTGATTTTCTATTCTATTCTATGATAGTACGCACCAGATTTTTTTGTATACCGTATTCTGATTCAGATTTTTTTTTTTTTTTTTTTTTTTTTTAGTTTTAAGATGTACACCTCCAAACAGTTCGAGCGTTTTACTACTTGAATAGTAAGATTTGTGTAGCGTATCCCTTTCAAGAGTCGTGCATATTCAACGACTCTAGACAATAAACGAACGGTAGTTTCTGCCGTGAAACTGTTTTAGCATTTGAGTAAGCTGTGCTCTCCTGTAGCGTCAGCATTCCCATTTCAACTCTTACTAACCCACATCTCAAAATGTCACTTCATCTCTAGCATTCGTAGGAATTTGATGTTTTCTTTCGATACAAAAAAATTAATAATAAAGTAAATAATATCATCCTAATAATAATTATTATTATATTTTTAATAATATTGGATATTATTAAAATTATAATAATATAATAATTATAATTATAATACAGTCGTCAAACCAGTGATAATGTTCGGAATGGAAACCGCTTCCCTACCCAGCCTAAGGAAAATGTTAGGAATAGAAAGAAGAATATTAAGAAGAATTTATGGCCCAAAAAAGACACAGGAAGTCTACAGGTTAAGATCTAATAAGGAAATATATAAAGAAATTAACGATTTGGAAACGAACATTAGAATAAAAAGACAAAGGTTCTATGGACGTATGGTGAGGATGCACCAAAATAGCTTAAATAGAGAAATCTTCTATAAAATAAGAGAATACACGAGTGCTGGAGGGTACATCAAACAGATGATGGAAGAAACTAAGGAACTGAAAATAACAGACCAAGACTGTTTCGACAGGGATGAATATGGGAGAAGAATAAAAGAAATTAAGGTCCTTGTGGGCGAGATGTGTTCGAGGAAAGGAGTGATGCGAACGGAAGAAAGAGGGAAAGAATGAAGAAGAGATGGGAAGAAAGAAAAAAGAAGGAAGGAGAGAAGAAGAAGGGCTGTGAAAAGATATGAATATAGTGATATTCGCCTGGTCTATAAGGCCGTTCCGTGGGGAAAAAAATATTGGATATTATAATATTTTAATTAAGTATCGGACAGAAAATATGGCCAAGTAAAAATAACCAAAAAATGTAAATATCTGCAGGAAACCATATGTAGTAATGGAACAGGTCTGGCGTTTGTACGAAAAAGACTAGCCAGACTAAACTCTGAATCTACAGCATGAAAAATCTGCCCTCTTATACAAAAATAAGGCAGTGCAAAACGGCAGTAAGAGCGGTGGTACTGTATTCTATCTAAACTATCAGACCTCGGAGCCTGTGGAAAATCCTGATGATTAAAAGGAATATTCTTAGGAGGATTTACATACCAAAAAAGGGATCACTTGTAGCTGGGTGGTTAGCATAACAGCCTCTCATGCCAAAGGTCACGGGTTCAATCCCGCAGGTGGTCCTAGGATTTTTTAATGGGAGTAAAAATCCTTAGTTATGCCGTCCTTCGGAGGGGACGTTAAAAGGTGGTCTCCCGAGCCTGTGCGATGTCAGGTACTCGTTAAAGATCCCTATCCTAATAAAACCTGGATAGGCAAAATTTAGGACTCCCACTGTAGCATCGTCCGATTAGCCATAGTAGCATAAAGTGACGTTAAATAAATAAACAAACAAACATACCAAAAAAAACAAACAAAAAAAAAACAAGGGTGATGGACGAAAATCCTGAAAAAAAATTAAGAAATTTCTAAAAACTTAATTACTCAATAAATGATCTGGAGACAGTCATCAGAACCAAGAGACTGAGGTTCTACGGACGCATGGTGAGAATGTACAATGAGAGGCTAATCAAAAACGTTTTGACAAAGTCTGCAGCTATAAAAGAGGAACTGGGCAAACTAAAAATCAAGAATAAAGACTTCTTAGATTAAGAAATTTGGGGAGAAAATCTAAAGGAGGTTTAGCGTTCTTGTGGGAAAGAGGGAGAGAATCGACTAAGAAAGAGGTGAGTTGTACAGTCCAGGAGGATGGGAGAGAGATGAAGTAGGAGGAAGCGGAAGATGTGAAGGGAGCAACAGATAACCGAAAAGTTAAAACCAAATAATTACGAGTTCGACTCTCGTGATGGGGGATTTTATTTCTGCATATATCCCCCGCCCTCACCCCCTGGTCCGAGAGAATCCCCGTATAGCCTTCAAAGGCGAGGTAGATGTGGAAAAAAGATGTGAAGGAAGAAGAATTATTAGTGACATTCGCGTGGTTCTTGGTGGCCTATCCGTGAGAAAATAAACAAAATAATAAATAGGCGAGTCAATCTGAAGAATCGTTGCCGACGCCACAGTTTATTTGCTTTCACATTTCTATTTAAACCACCGTTCATTACCTAAGGCAAGATCAGAATTGTCACAATCCTCACAACCTCACAATTAGAGGAACAAATGCTCAGCTCATACTATGTAATACTATTGACGAGCCTTTGATAGCCAGAGGCCATGATTCACCGCGGGATACCCCGTTTCATAATCTGGGTCAAGTGATACCTCCACAGCCTCTTAGAGATCACCGCATCATCTTCTACCTTACCGAAATTCGGAGAACTGTTTCTAGTTGCCCTTGCGGTCGCATTGGCATAATGACCTATGGAGCAATCGAAATTCGGAGAGTTCTTCGAAAATATATACGTTTCAAAATAATAATTTTTCGAAACAACCTAAAATATCGAACTGGCAAGAAAAAAAAAACGGAAGTGATATCATGCAAACGGAAAAACCGAATGAACTCACCAAACACATCAAATCTTATTAGACTTCAAGACTATCAGACTGTGTCAGTTATTATTGCAATATTACTACATATATTTAAAGTGATTGCAAAATATATAACTTTGAAAAGGGCCTTAGGGATGAGTAAATTTGATAAAATAAATAACTAGATATAAAAAGATCAGAATGAGTTTATGGACACTTATTTACTTCTTTTTTTTTTTTTTTTCTTCATGTCTACATCGCTTTTGTTGGTTATAAAAGGGTCTCTCGGACTAGAGGGTGAGGGCGGGGGATCCATACCGAGTTAAAAATCCCTCGGCACCTAGGCGCGAACTCGAAATTATTTTACCTTTAAATTCGTTGTCAGGTTGCGGACTGTTCACGTGCGTTAAACCACTCAGCAACCCCACATCCTGAATTTTTAAACAAACGAAGTATTTTCAATATACTTTTGGCAACAGCAACATACCTGAAACTAATACGTTTCAAGATAGGTATAATACAATTATCAATTGAAATATCAGTCCGTTCTTCTTCTTTTACTAAGAATAAAAACTTGAATACCTCAGCAACACATAAAGAGGGTTCATCTGTACGTATAGAAATTCATCCTGACGTTCTCTCAATAATACAAAATCATTTCCCTTAAAAAACGAAAGTCCTAATTACTCTCATTGGACCAAAAAATAAATAAATGCCCCTGAATTCGCCACTGGACTAAATTTAGCAGAACAGTCATAAAAGTCGACCTCAACCGAAAAATGTTTCAATAAAATCAATATCTTAAGATCTGACCTTTATCGATTGTAATTTCGACTCCATAACGCAATGGATACAATAATGGCCTGCCTGGTGCTGACTGGGACGTTTCGCCGGCTCTAAAGACTGCTTCATCAGGGCCGAAGGACCAGGCCTTGGGTTTCCCCATCCTCCGCCGATGACTGGGAGGTAGAATCAGTTCAAGGGTCTAACCCAGAGGCAGAGGCAAGGTTTTTTTTTTTTTTCTTTTTCGTCTCTAATTAACGACACTTTTAGAGAGGAGAATATATTAATATTTTATTTATTAAATAAATTATCATTTATCCGTGTAATTAGTCGGCTGGAATCGAGGTCGCCATGCCGAGCCAACGGCAACCGCTCGTTATCAAATTAATTATTAAGTCCCGATGTAATATCCATGTTTTGAGGGAGGTTTGGTATGTCGTACATCACCCTTAATTGATAAAATGATTGTAGCATACCTCAATAAATGAGCATGGTCAGTAATAAAAAATAATAATTATATGTCTGCTATATTACTCGTCATATATTACCTAATTTTTTCATGTAATATCCACCGCCATATACTTATTTAGACTCTTGTGGCCTTCTTTCAGACTGTTGTATATGTAAGTACCATTATTTTTGTAGACCGTGTCTCATTGATTATTTTTTTTCATTCCATTACTGCAGGGTTATAACTGAAACAATTTTATTGATGTATTTTTTTTTTTTTATTGCGCGACAGAACCTTCGCCGCGCGATGTAATTTGCTGGAAGAAAACAATCGCGATTATATGATAGAGTGGGGTGATTAATCCCTACGCCTATTTTTCTGAGTAACCACCAGTTGGGTGTCGGGTCTTACATGCCCGAGATACAGGCTGTGAGTGAATCCCCATTAAATTATAAGCTTAAAAAAGTACCTCCGAGATAGAGATTCGAACTCAAAACCTTTGGCCTGGTAGATTAGCGTGCTGGTCGGATTCACATTTTATTTATGTACTAATTTAACTATAAAAGTAACTGTATTAAATCATTTTGAATATGCCTCATGCTAATGTAAGGGTGAAAATCCAGAATGACCTACAGACTATCAGAGACTTTTTGACTTCCTTAGACAGACTGGTTTAGCCAACTAATTATTATTGACCATAATCATCGCTAAAAGACAACAATGACCCTTGGGGTTTACGAATTTTAAACTAAAAAGAAAAAAAAAAGTAGCGAAAATTAATTTATTATACCATAACCTTAAGACACACAAGTTTAACGGCCAAACTACAATCACCGAAACCAAGCCACGTCGAATGCGGTAAATACTTGGATGTTGTTGATGTAAAAAAAAAATCTGGTGAGGGATCAAAACATAATCTTAACTTACCTCGATTGTTAAAATTAATTTAAGAACGATCGAAAAAAGTACATATATACAATTATAATAAAAAAGAAATTTACGACGAATTATTTTGGATAAGTAATATGACTTATATTTTATTATAATACTGCATATGAAAAATACAACAGAACAGTTTTAGTAGTAGTAGAAATAGTATATTTCAAAGTGATTAATTTGTCACTATACAGAAGTATTTTATTTGTGGGTTGTGCAGAACCTTCAAAAACTTTTTTGAAGGTTTTAAAAACGATTCTCTTATTTGCCTCGGAAAAACCTGATTAGTTCTGTTCTGTTCTTAAAGTTCTGTTCGTAAATTGTAAAAAATAATAAATATTTAAATAAAATCAATCATTGTAAAGAATAAATGCATTTTGGGATAAGCACGTAATTACCTTGTTACATCCCACCCCTGAACTATTAAGAATTTTTGCCATTTAGGGAGCATGAATTTTAAACAGTGATGTTTTACAAGTCACCCTCTATAGTTCTTCAAGGTGAGACATGACGAGAAATTTAGAGATAATTCTAACCTGTTGATTAATTGAGTTTTCGGATCTTACAACTACTTCTCTTTAAAGTTGTTTCTGTTTTTATCTAAGGCTGAGCTTGTTTTATTTTCGCTATAAGTGGAACCTCTACTAAAAACTTTATCTAAAAAAAATGTGATTTACATTTCTCCTTGACATTTTTCTAGCTTTTAAGAGCTAGTCCGCAGTACCCGCAGGCAAAACATGATAGCAGAGGTAACTTGAGATCTCTGTTGTCGAACGAATAAAAAAAATCTGGTGGGCTAAACACACTTACCTCCGTTGTTAAAATCAATTTAAGAATTTTTAAAAACATTCAGAAATAAAAATAAATTGTTAAATAATTAATTAAATTGAATTTCAATAGAAACATGTGTTTTATTAAATTAAATATTATATTTTTATCGGCTTTACATCACTTTTCATTAACCTTTAAAATTCCGTGTATTAGATAAAAAAATTCTGAGATCTTTAGCTATCCAACGTGTATTATAAATTTACATTACTATTCTAGTGTATTTGCTCTTTTATCCTTTAATTGTTTAACAAATTCGTTCAGCTTGCATATTTAGCCGTTATTTATCAATGCTAATTAGATGATGTGCCTAACATTTTGAAATCTACAAGATTAAATGTACTTTAGAGTAATTTATAATATCGGCATTTAAGTACTTTCAGACTATTTCAATCAGAATGAAACCTACATCATATTAAGGCCCATTAAATTTTACATCGATATAGCGAGTTTGAACAAAATCGTTACAGCCGTATTTGAGAAAATCGTGCAAAATGCGTGGTATAAAGTGGATCTTCTGGTTAGCTGATTTTGATGAAATAGTTGCTGTAACATCTCGGGCGTATAGTAGTCATAAATATGAAATTTCAGTTTCGTACGATTTTTAGTTTTTGCACTTGACTTACCACACTCACACACACACAGAGACCTTTTAGTGGGACTTGGTCAGATACAAATTACGAAAAATGCTGATAGTTACTATGTTGAATTGGGTTACTCAAAAGAAATTCAGGTGCATAGCAATGAGTTACTCTGTTTATGATAAATAAAAGATTATTATTTCATCTAAGATATCAATTTTATTATCTCTATTTCACAATAACATACAAGTATCAAACAGCCACATTCAAATTATTTAACAACATCGTTTTATCTTATAAACATAACCGTTGTACATCATCAAAACTCCTTTGCAACTTGAATCCGTATTTACTCCAATTTTCGGAAAAGCCTTCCTCCAGAACAACCCGTTAATGTTAAGAAATAAGTCTTACTATGTGCTTGAAACGAAATATTTTTTAATCTCCTGTAATTATTTTTAAATAACTAATAACAATGAAACATGTGTCTACACGAAACTAATACGGTGCTCCTTATGCTTAAAGATATTTTTTATAAATGCCTTAGTTATTAGTAATAAAAGATATTGAGGTCAATAATTAAGATAAAAACTATCTTATCTTTAAAGTTGGGCCGAATAACAGATAGTTACGAAGTACTTGCAGTTGTGCGTCTTATAAATCATTTCGACTCCTTGTAAGAACGTTGTTGGTGAAACATTGCTTACTTGCCAGTTCTCAAACTGATTTTCAATGGGTAGAACTAAGACCCAAGCCCTGCCTTGCACGACCGTTGGTGACAGTAGTCTGAGACAGGAAGACTTGTAAACATACTTCCAAGATACCGAGATAGCTACTATCTGGGTCAGCACCTCACCATTTCCCGCTAACCGTTGCGCAAGCGTGCGAGCTCGGAGAGAAATATTACATCTGTAAATTATTAGCCATCTTTTCTCAGTTCCGTCTTGTACCTTTCTCTTTCAAATGTAATAACTGTGACTCGCGTGGTTAGGAAGGAAGGGGATTTCCGGATCCTCTGGTAGTTCTTTCATTAGTGGATGGGATTCAACATATTTTATTTTATTTATTAATTTTACTGCTATAACTTAATTTTATGAGGGTGTAGTAGTCGGAATAGTCTGGTTTTACCTATAGGATGATTCGTCCAGTTTCTCTCATAATAACTACTAAAGAACCATGCAATGCGTTTCATCTAATGACTACTAGGCCTAAATCACGCTTACTTAAACCTGTAGGTCTGAGGTTGGGTGCACTTCAGAAGAATCTCAATACCCTAGTGTCGCTCCTCAGCTGAAGTAACTAAGTAAAAAATAAATTATTATTCTACCACTGCCGGGATTCGAACCCGAGACCCAAAGACTAAGAACATTATTCTATTAAATTATTACTTCTAATAATCTAACAATATCATTTTTTATTTTAGGCGTTCCTGCGGTATGCCCTATGTATTTTTCGTTATATAGTTTCCATACACGTGTTTTCATCGTATTCCACAAATGTTTATTTATTTATTGAGATACATTACAATTTGTTTCTAAATGAACGATATTAATAGTTTGTTTGTTTATTTATTTAGCGTCACTTTTATGCAACTATGGCTAATCGGACGATTAGTCGGACGAGTCCTAAATTTTGCTAATCCAGGTTTTATTAGGATAGGGATCTTTAACGAGTACCTGACATCGCACAGGCTCGGGACCACATTTTAACGTCCCCTCCGAAGGACGGTGTAACTAAGGATTTTTACTCCTATTAAAAAATCCTAGGACCACCTGCGGGATTGAACCCGTGACCTTTAGCATGGGAGGCTGTTACGCTAACCACCCAGTTACAAGTGATCCCCGATATTAATAGTGATATGAGACACACAATATATACAGAAAACAATGATGATTTCAAATTACGTAAATTAACATCATACATGCAATCAATTTTCTCTACAAAGGATCAATTTACAATTTTCTAAAGGAATCCCAGACTGGGCTTTTTCCTCCACTTGTAGAGGTGTAGGCCTGGTGTGAGCCAGTGGAGGCCGAGCTAGGGCGCAATAGCCCCTAATACATTACATGATTGGAGGATCTGACCAGTGTCAGAACTCCAATATAAATGTTTACAAAACGTCTCGCGGCCACTGCCGTTTCAATCTTCGAGGAGGATTGTAGTGATGAGTGCTGCTCGATAGGGATTGTGCTAGAGGGTTAGGATGATGAGTAATGTTTTGATGAACTTTGGAAAATTTGGATGGTACCAGGCTAAAAAAAAAATGGAATATTAAGGTAGTGTTGTAGAGTACAGTTGGTTACGTAATAAGGAGTATTAACTATTGTTCGAAGGACTTTGGATTAGAAGGATTGGATGAGTTTGATGTTCAGCTGTCACCCACAGTTCAAGTCCGTAGGTCCATACAGGTTTCAGTAATGTCTTGTATATTAGTAATTTTTTGTCAACTGTAAGATGAGATTTTTTGTTTAGTAGTCTGTATAACTGGCCAAATCTGCGTTTAAGTTTTTATTAAATAAAATATTTAAAAAAATCCGTTGTTTGTACCTTATAAATTGGCACTTCTGCGAAAACGTTGCTATAACTTCATTGGTACACACCTATTGTAAATATGAAATTTTAGGTTAGAATTATTCGTTAAAGATATCCCTATCTCTAAAGATAACCCTATCCCAATTAAACCTGCATAGGAAAAATTTAAGACCCACAGAAGCATCGTCTTATTAGCTACGATACCATAAAGTGGCGTTAAACAAAGAAGCTATGTCATTGTCTTAACGTCTTCTATGTTATTTTGTTTCTAAATAAAGGTTCCATGTATATTCCACTGATCCGGAGTGTTGTTTATACTTGATGACTTCTCCAAAAATAATTAATGACTTATACAATTCACGTGATGGTCATTATATAGCAATGATGGTTAAAGAAGCCATTTACATAAACCATCATTCCATCTCTTTAATAGTCCTGTCCCTCAAAGTCATGGCCGTTTATTAAAAACAAAAAAAAATGAACAAAAAAAAAATGGCGACTTCGCCACGAATGCATTAATATTCTGGAGGCTCCAGGCCTGGAGTTTGCAAAGCGTCTTTCATTATACAACTCTCGTAACGTCCGGTCTATATTGCTATCGATTCGATTAATCGAGTTGTGAATATCGATTGGTGTATTATCTTTAAAAGGTTTAGTTTCATTGTTGCCTCATCTGATTGTTATGGCTGTGGTTGGTGGTTTCTTCCAAGGTCGTATTATGATTTTTTTTAAAAATGTATACGTTTATAGGTGAGTAATATTTCCAACGAAGGTGTGTTGAGTTTCTCCAAAAACAAAACGAAATTAATCTTTTAAAGATACTTAAAATAACGCATGATTTGATTAACGCTAGTGGACAATCCGAGCGTTGCCAAGATAATAGAATTTGATAGAGTTAAAATAATTATGGGTTCGAATCTTGGTGTGGGGAGATTTTATCTTGGCATTGATCCCCCGCCCTCATCCCCCTGGCCCGGAAAAAAAACCCGTATAGCCTACAAAGGTGAGGTAGGGGTCAACACACACACACAAAAAAAAGAAGTTTATTTTTCTTTTTTAATTTTTCTGGAAGTTTTTCTTAATATAAACATTTAAATGAGCACACATTAACTTCCTTTTGTCAATCAATTACTTTATTTCATAACCATTCACATCTATCATTGTTTCGGGGCTGTTTACCCATTCTCAAGACTGAAACAATTTTTTTAAACTTTGATCAGTGAATAAAATTACTTTATTTAAATATTTGTCTTTGAAAAATTATCTTCACCAATTTGTCATAATTAATTTAAAACTCAATAATATTATTTACCTTATTTTTTTAAAAACACTTTCTCATATACAATTCATTACTTCACTCCATAGCTTACTGCTATTCGTCCTTATGGGTGTTCATTGGCTCACTGTTTCTATTAATTTTCAATTTTAAACTTTGTACCTTTCCAGTATTCCTATGTAATCCTTGTGCTTTTTATTTATTTTTATTTTTATTTCTATTAATTATATGTCCTAATTATGGTTCTTGGGCTATTGTTATATTTATTTAAAAATTTTACCTTATTTATGATGTCTGTGTAATGTGTTCCTAGGTTTTTTGTATCTGTTTTAAAATTATTGTCCTGCTATTATTTTTGGTAATGTGGATCGCTTCCAGTAATTTTCTATTTCTATTATTATGAGATTTTTCTAAAATTACTGTGTTTTCAAAGTTAAATATATGTTGTTTTGTTATACTATGGGATGATAATGCTGATAAATTATGAGTTCGAATCTCGGTGTGGGGAGATTTTATCATGGCATTAAACCGCCCTCATCTCCCTGACCCGGAAAAAACCCGTATAGCCTACAAAGGTGAGGTAGGGGTCAACACACACAAAAAAAAAATGTTTGTTTATTTGATGATTGCACCCTAAATCCAACTTCTGCAAGGGTTTATTCTACGGTCAACAGTTAAAACATTATTTTCCAAAACTTATAAATAATTTTATTAGTATAGTGAAAATAGATTTATAGATTTTAATGCATAAATAATCGAGTAAATTTGTTAAAAAAGAGTAAAATAAATTAAAGAGTTTTTTCGTTTCCTGTAAATCAACGGCTTCTAACTCTACATTATTCCACTATCTCAAGCTTTGCTATGAGTGCTTGGAAATTATAAAAATGTCAAGGAAAAATGTAAATTTTACAGTTTTTTGTTAAGAACAACTTTTGAAGGCTCCACTTACCGAGAAAAACAAACTAAAAAGTAGCCTAGTGTTAGATAAAAATGGTTACAGATGTACGGAAAATGCTGTAAAACCCAACTAAAAAAACATATTAGACTTGATAATATTTTCCTAGCTGCTTGGAAAGCTGCCATAACATGCGCACTATATATTTTTTATTTTATTTTATCATATCCGGAACTAGGAATGAAAGAGTCAGGCGTTTGTTTCTATTGGGTTGATGCAAAATTAATGCAGGTTTCCTCTATTGCAATATCTTAATTCCAATTGTGTAAACAAAGCTAATCCTAACATTGATCATTATTATACCAAAACAAACCTTATCTAATACCCTCTCTTTCACCATGAATTTGTTTAGTAAAATCGTTTTGTTCAGTGTGTTCAAAGGTCTTGAATCGAAAATGTCAAAGTGCGATTTTCGTCAAATTTATTTTTACGAATTTAAATTAGGGCGCAGCGCTGCGCAAACGGCTCATAATATTAATGAAGTGTGGGGTCAGGGGGCTATTAATGAGTGCACGGTGCAGCGTTGGTTCCAGAAGTTTCGCAGAGGAGATTTCGACCTCGAAGACAAGGAAGGTCGGGGCCGTCATCTTGCTCTGGACAACGACCAGCTGAGGTCAAAAGTGGAAGAAGACCCAACCAAAACCACACGAGAAATGGCGGCGGAACTCGGAACTCAAAAATTGCAACGTCTTTGCCCAGCATTGATGAATCGGTAGGGGCCGATCCTGCTCCACGATAACGCCAGACCACACGTTGCACAACCAACGCTTCGACGACTGCACGAGTTGGGCTACGAAGTTCTCCAACATCCGCCTTATTCACCTGACCTCTCTCCTACAGACTTCCACTTTTTCAGGCATCTGGACAACTTTTTGAGGGAGAAAAATTTTCAAAACCAGGACGACATTGAAAATTCTTTTCGTGATTTCATTGAGTCCAGGGATTCGGATTTTTTTTCTGGTGGAATAAGAAAGGTTGTTGAACGTTGGCAAAAGTGCATTGATTCAGATGGAAATTATTTTGATTAAATATATATGGTTAAAGTAAAGATATGGCGTATTTACAATACCTACTAAAAACCTGCATTAATTTTGCATCAACCCAATACATACCTTCCGGACTAGCCGGGGGTTCCGTACGGACGGAAAGCTACAGGTATTCGCAAAAGTTGGAACACGGACCCCTGGTCAGTCCGAGTACAAGCATGCGCAGAAATGAAATGAGAATTGGTTATAGAATAGGAAGACTTTGGAAAGAACCTGATATTTCTTAAACTTGTTTAGTCCTACCTTAGTGAATTCTGTTGGCAGATTTACAAAACCTAAATGATTGATCCATGCTATGTAAAAAGCCATTTTAGGATTTGAGGTTTTTATTTAGGATTATTGAGGTAATGCTTATGTATGTATAATTTCGTTGTATAGGATGATAAATTAATTCTTTAATTCGATGTTCTCCATTAATCGCATACAGGACAGGTTATGCTGTAAGCAACAATCCTATTCTAAATAGAGTAGGTAGGTTTGAATTTCATTAGGTAGGGCAGTCATTAAATGAATTTATAATGTCACGACCGGATTCAAACCTTTGTGATTTTAAGTAGCTAAGTGGTCCCCAAGGGTCCGCGAGACGTCATCAGGGAATAATTTTGAATTACCTTAACGTAAAATATTTGTAAAGCCTTCTAAGCTTGTGATAAGATACACACACTCTACACGGACAAATTTGAGATTCTAAGTGATATTATTGCTAGTGTTTACTGACAGGTGTATGTTACCGCACAATCACAACCTTAAAATAAGTCATTTTCTTGCATTTCGAAAGTAATGAGCAAAAAGAACAGAAGATGTAAGATGTGTTTCAGAAGATAATGAACAATATTATATTTCTTTATGAGTATTGGAATACTACTTGTATAAATCCTAATTTTGCCTATCCGGGTTTAATTAGGATGGGGATCTTTAACATCGCACTGCCTCGTGACCACCTTTTTACGTCCCCTACAAAAGATGGCATAACAAAGGATTTTTTACTCCCTTTAAAAAAATCCTAGGACCACCTGCGGGTTTGAACCCGTGACCTTTGGCAAAGGCTGTTATGCTGGACACCCTGCTACAGGTGATCCCTTTAAAATTTTAGTTATTCATTGTTTCGCGGATTGAAGTAGACTCCTAACGCCTGGTTTTTTTTTTTTCTTCATTTCCATTTCCTCAACTATTCCATTTCTAGAATATGGAGTTTCAGTCGAGGCATTTCGCTCGAAACGTGGTACGATGTAGCACACTAAAAATCTTAATGTATATATATAATATATATATATATATATATATATATATATATATATATATATATATATATACATACATACATTAGTCTCTCACGATAAAGGTTGTGAGTTCTAATCCCAATCCGAGATATATATAAGCATATAATTAAATGGGGATTCACTCACAGCCTCTCCCCCGGGCATGTGAGACCCGTCAGTCTACTGGTGGCCACTCAAAATAGTCTTAGGGACTGATGACCGCACCCAATAAAATTTCATCGAGAAACGTGGTGAGTATATTCTCCCAGGAGATTACACCAAGAGGCCAAGGGCCTACACGCCCTGTCGCGGCAGAGGAAATTTTATATATATATATATATATATATATATATATATATATATATATATATATATAATATTTAGGATTTAGAGTGGGGGAAGGATCCTTGCCATTAAAAAGATTGTATGAAGAGTTCCGCAAACATTTTTTGTTTGGATCCTCTGCCTTAGCACAATCGACCATCACACCCTTAACTAATTAATATAGTTTACTGATAGTGAGGTTAATGTTGTCAGCTGTTTTGTTTATAAATAAATCAGCTGTCAACAAATCTCACAAATTTGGTATATTACTATTTATCTCCGTCCCTCAATGCATTTTCAAGTTGAAAATTGCAGTTTTTAACGGTTTTTCTTTTTCACTGCAGAAAAGTGTTTTTTATTATACAACTCAAGTCTTTTATTTCATAATGACAAGCCCTCAATCATAACGGACCATTTAAAGAGACAGACTTAGTTTGATGAATGGTTGAATAAGATCCAGTTGTTATAGCGACAGGCAGCAAGGTTAAAAAAAGTTTTAATCTCTCCGTCAATCTTTCTGTCCGTCTTTATTACATCTGCTCTATTACACTGCTTCCTTGATATTATCAAGGAAACAGCATATTTGTGGAACGATCTTTCAAGATTGATGGTGCAAAAATAATTACGTAGGGGCAAAATAAAACACGAAACCCAGGCAAAACACTGACCATTTTTTGACGTGTTGGCCATTTAATAAATCTCAGATTGAAGTTCTACCGATGGGCTGTTTCTTTACTAGACTCTGTCCATCATCGTAAATCTTGCCATTTTCATTTTTTTTTTTTTCTTTCACTTACCTATATATGAAATATATACAATAGTAAGAGAAAGTATTGCGAACGTCAAAATTTTCGAATTCCAGTTTTCTACGGAAACACAACGTTTAAGTATCTCCTGAGTCCAAATGACCAAGTTCCGAAAAAAAGTCTGTGTGTCCATGTGTTTGTGGTAAGTCCGACACGAAAACGAAAAGGTGTACGAAAATGAAATTTCATATTTGAGACAACTATATACCAGAGATTTTACAGTAACTTTTTCATCAAAATCGGCTTACCAGAAGGGCCACTTTATACCATGCATTTTGCACCTATTTCCGATTTTCTTAAAAACGGCTATAAGCATTTTGATTAAACTCGCTATATGGATGTAAAATTTAGTGGGCTTTAATATCATGTAGGTTTTATTCTGATTGAAGTAGTCTGACAGGGCTTAAATGCCGATATTTTAATCATCTTATGAGCATTTGTAAATAACGGCTAAATATAGAAGTTGAGCGACTTTGATAAACAAATTAAGGTGAAAAGGGTAAACATATTTTTAATGCAATTTTTTGTTTTTTGAACACAGGAATAGTAATATACCGTTGGAAAGCTAAAGATTTTAGAAAAAAATATTATCTCATACACAAAACTGTAAAAGTTAATGGAGAGTGATGAAAAACCGATAAACTAACTGATTATTGTAGATTAAATAATAATAGATTATTTAAGAAAACACACGTTTCTATTGAAATACAATTTAATTGATTCTTTGACTTGATTTTAATAACTGGAGGTAAGTGAAAGTCGTGTGTTGCTCGCACCAGATTTTTTTTTTTTTTATCTAATAGGGAGTTTAAACCCTGTTCGTAACTTTACCTACATAATAAAGGTAAAATAATATTTTTTCTTAAATCTTAAGATTTATTTATCAAATTCTTTCAACTTTTATATTATTTAGGTCTGTGCCACACACACTTAGAATATATTCGTGAATTTTTATTTAACAACGAAATATTCACTAGAAATAATTTTTATAGCAGAACAACGTTTGTCGTGTCACCTAGCTATATTATAAATTTATAACTAAAAATAATCTGAATATTTTCGCAATATTTTCACGGTAAAGTTCAAGAGATCCAGGGCATGACGATCAAACGTGATTTTGAAACGCCTCAAAAATGATTCCCTGGTTCATTGAACGCTCCCATGCAAATCCGTTTAATAATTGTTTTACGGTGTGAGAACTAAGTGAGACCTGTTCAATAGAGCGTTATCTTTAATACAATACGAAATGGTAGCTTCATACGTACAAATATTATATTTCTCACACTTCTTTGTAATACAATAGTATCTTATGAGCTTAGAATATTTAACCAATATTGTTTCAAGATACAGTTAATAGTATATAATTGACTCAATTAATAATACATAATTCACGATTTAAGACTTGTAAATTATTTCAAAGTAATGGTCTGGCGAAATCAACTTTATTATAATACAACAGGCCAAAAATATAAATGCCTAACTCTCCTGCAAAAAAAAAAAAAAAAAAAGAAAAAGATTTTGGATCCGCCATTGAATCAAAATCATGTATATAGCTCTTGTTTACGGATATTTTGATAACTTGACGCTTCGTTTGAAATATTTTAATTACATCCTCAAAACCAGTGACGTCAGCTGTCTAATTAGTTTCCTTCCTTCTTTCCCCCAAAAATGGTGGCTAGCATAACAGCCTTCTATGACAAAGGTCTCGGGTCAAACCCTCAGGTGTTCCTAGGATTTTTTAATGGTAGTAAAAAATCCTTAGTTATGCCGTGCTTCGGAGGGGACGTAAAAAGTAGTCCCTAGCCTGTTCAGTGTCATTCGTTCAGTCGTTAAAGATTCCTATCCTAATTAAACATGTATGGGAAAAATTTTAGGACCCTCACTGTAGCATCGTCCGATTAGCCAGAGTAGCATAAAGTTACGTTTGATGAACAAACAAACAATATTTCAATTTAATCCTCTCTGTGTTTATAAAATCATTGTACTTGTTCAATAATGTTTACATATTTAAAAAAAAAGAGGATAAGTTAGGACGATTTTCTGCATTAGTTTTACCCGAGATTCCTTATCTTTAAGTGGTATTTTGCTTGGAGTATTTTAAAGAGTAAAAATTCATTTTTTTTTTTTTTTTTTTTTTCTCCTGCCCCACTGTATCCTTTAATAATACGCCACTCATACCTGTTGAACAAATCCGATACCTAGGACTCCATCTTGACATGACAAACGTCACACGAGACTAAAACGACAAGAAACTGCCCGTAGATACCGATTACTACAACACTTACTAGACAAACGTTCAAAACTTCCAATCCACTACAAAAAGCTCATTTATATTACTGTCATCAGACCCATCTGGACACATGGAATCAAGCTATGGGGCTCTACTAAGACATCTAATTCCTCCCGCATCCAATCCTTACAATCCGAAATCCTTCGCAAAATCCTAAATGCCTCCTTACTTTGTCACAAATGAAATCATCCATAACGACCTTAATATACCATTTGTTGCAGACCTTTCTCGTAACAGATATACCACTTTTAATTCCAAACTCTCAACCCATATAAAACCTCTTGTCCACAATCTAACAACCTCACATATTCCTGACAACCCTCCGAGGCGATTGAAAAGAAGATGGCCTCGGGATCTACTTACTTAAATAAACATGGAAGTACTACCGCTGAGTAGTTTCTTCACAAGCCTTTTACATCTTTTATTATACTTCCTCACTTTTACTTATTATATTTATGTAATATACAGTTGTAAAATTCAATAAAATATAAATAAAAAAATGATTTTTTATTTCCGGAAAGGAAAATCCGCTGCACAGACGGTTAACAAAATTTGCAGTGTGTATGGCGATAATGCCTTAGGAGAATGCACCGTCCGTAAGTGGTTAGCTCGGAAATTTTGACTTGGAAGAAGCAAAGCGCTCGGGTCGTCCTTCAACTGTTGATGATGATCAAATTCAACAAAAACGATGAAAGATGGCAACATTTTATAGATCAAAATGGGTCATATATGATTGATTAAAAATATACACAGGAATCTCAAGTTTTTATTGAATTTGCCTGTAAAAAATGCTACAAACTTATTTCACAACCTAATATTTTTATTATTTTCAAGAGCTGTATGTCTTTTTCTTCTTACCAAACATTTTTACTGATTGTTCCTTCTCTTCCAGATATGGCCTCCTGGGTGCCAGCGGTTGCGGTAAGACGACCCTCCTCAGCTGTATCGTCGGGAGAAGGAGGCTCAACACAGGAGAGATCTTCGTCCTTGGAGGAAAACCAGGAACTAAGGGCAGTGGAGTTCCAGGGAAGAGAGTGGGCTACATGCCGCAGGTAACGTATATCACCTACTAGCTGTGACACGCAGCTTTGCTCGCGAATATTGCATTTCGTATTAATTTATGTGCGTTTATGGTAAGATTGGCTATATTAAATATCAACTATCAGCTACTCTTTGTTATCATTTAAAGCCCGATCTTGATTTCTTCCTGTCACATTTTCAATAGTAAACCAGTAGAAGTGGTTATACCCATAATCACTTAATATGTAAAAATAATTGTCACAAACCGTTGTAAAACCTTACACCTGAATCACTCCCATTTTTTTAGAATTCAGAAATTATGTTCTAGAAATCAATAGTTTTTTAGACAATTGAAATAATTTCTAAAAAATAAATAACAATTGAATATATTTTCATAGGAACCTACACTCGAAACAGATATGAAACGCAATATGCTTAAAAGGGTCGGTCACCTGTATATAGTTTCCGTGTCTTCCCCTAGTAGTACCAAATCTTCGGCGTTTCCCAGAACCGGAATTATATCACCCAGATTTAAACTTTCCTCGGTACACGTCACCTTTTCTATGGCATATTTTAAAGCGACTTCCTCTGCGTCAATTTCTGTTATTATGATCGCTATTAAGAAGTACTTAAAAGAATATATTTTAAAGTACTTCCGCGTAAATGACATTTTTAGTTTTATTTTCTTGTGGCAGAAGAACATACTAATTACATACCGCAACCCGATCTTGACGTAAATCGATTCCTACGTGTTTAATTGTTTACATATGTGATTAATTGTTACGGAAAAAGATAAGTTAACGGGAAATAAAATTATTTAAAAATAAAAGGTAAATCATTTGGAATCATTGGGATGCGAGGTTTTTTTTTCTCCCAATTTTCCCCGTCTTTTCCAAGATTTTTCCCTGGTTCTTCACTCCTATTGGTCGCAGCGTGATGTTATATAGCCTATAGCCTTCCTCGATAAATGGACTATCCAACACAAAAAGAATTTTTCAATTCGAACCAGTAGTTTCTGAGATTAGCGCGTTCAAACAAACAAACAAACTCTTCAGCTTTATAATATTAGTATAGATTTATTAATTGGTTTTCAATTCTGGAGTGTTAAGGCTACACTTAAGCAACTTCGTATTATTGAGAGAGGTTCAAGATTTCTCTTGTGCCAGTCCCACAGAATTAATTTCGACCTTCCTGATCTGATAAGAATAGGGTAGCAGGTTGTAGGATTAGCCTTTGTGTTGTTCAGCTGGAGGAGATCAAGATATCGATTACAAAAAAAGTTTTGCACAACACAGTATATTAACTAAATAGCATTAATATAATTAATTGCTATGTTTTTGACCGGCTGCTTTTCTAAGGCAGCAGTAGCTTCAAAAACTAGCTTACTATATTTAGTCGATATATAAACTATATTTAATGATACTATGTATCTCCTTTCCAAAGGTATCGTGTTTACCAATCCAATAGGTGGCATGCAGGGTAAGATTAAAGTAAACAAGATTCAAGTAATACATTACTATAATTATTAATTTACACATATCATTATATTCACATATTGCCTAAAACTCTGATTGAGAATACTGAGGGACATTTTCTCTACTACCTTTGCCATACAATATTACAAATAACAATATACCTTTGAAACACTTAACCGGCTGGCGAAGATGAAATCAGTCTTAGGTCCCCTTTCTTGGCATCATCCTCCAGCTGCTCTCAGAACCCTGACGGCCACCTCCTCTTCTTGTAGATGGAACCCGACTAACTCTTCCTGAGGATAAAACTTGACTAACTCTCCGGTTCTTCTCTCTCATTCTCGTCACCTCGGGTGGGCCGAGATGGGAAGTGCCCCGGTTGGCGGTATAGCCTTTGTGCTATTATTCTTATCTTTCCACCCATCTTAATATTCTTGTTGGCCGCCGCTGGGGGGAAACTACCAGAGGTTTCTGGCACCGCTGGGGGGGCCCATACCGATGGGAAATCTAGGGGGCTAGGTAAACACCTTTTGATGTTTTGCTGACAAAGGTTCGTTATCATTAATTGTTTAATATTAAAATTATTTAATTATGAACTCCCCTCAGTATCCTCAATACATTACATAATATTGTGATAAACTGTGTAGATGTGTTAATATCCAAACATTAATTAGGTAGAGGGTCAACTGTGGTATAGTGGATATGTTTATCTTTTGCTTTTTGTCACTTTACGTTACCTTCCACTACATATTAGAAAAAAAATTTTCGAAAGTTTTAGGTTTCCAACTATATGTTAGGCATCTATATTACAATTCTTAACCGTTGCGTCACCTGTGATGTATTGGCCCAAAAATTGAGAGATTAAAAAAATACTTGGTAATACCATCCTTCGGAGCAGACGTAAAATGGTGGTCCCTGGCCTGTGTGATGGCATGTATTCGTTAAAGATTCCAATCCTAATTAGACCTGGATAGACAAAATTTAGGACTCCCATTGGAGCATTGTCTGATCAACTAAAATAGCATAAAAGTGATGTTAAAGTAATGAGCAGCATCAAAAAATGAGGGGTGATAATTCATTGTTTATAATAGATCAACAGCTTGATAGTCTAGGAACACAGGAAGGACAATCTTGTGTAAATTTCGTTAAAAATAAACTATTTGTTTAAAAAATATTAATTTTAGAATTACTCGAAAAAAAAAAGTGACTAAACAACCCTGTTCTTGAGAGGATATCCTCACAAGGAGCTGGTTAGGCCAATTTCTACAATATTTAGGAACTCACTTTTTAGAGGTATATTGCTATCTCTGCCCCAGAGTCACACCATGGCTGTAATGACATAATAAATAATTATCCTATCAGCTGAATCAAAAGCCTGCGCCTAATTGGTCCAGTTCCCTATAAGCAGGACTAAACCACTCCTACATTTAAAATTAAAAAAAAATATATATAATAATAATTACATCAAATAAATACTCAACTGAATAAATAACATTCTGAACTATTGTCGAGAGACATGACTTTTCACGCTTACAGTTACTCTTTGTCCTTCTTTCAAATCATTTTATCGGTTGACTCTTCATAAAATCAGTTCTTATGACTTAGCTTATTCAATCAAAGTTTTTTTGTTTTTTTTTGTATTAAAATTATTTGAAGGTTTAGTAAACAAAAGTGTTACTAATCCTCACTTTCACTGAATGTGTCCTAGTTCCGGCTGTGGTTTTACCTTTCAATTAGCAATGGAGGACTGCTACACAACTCTGTTATGTAACTCTTCCCTTCTGTCTCTTCAAACTGAATACTAAGGAACACACTTTTAAAACCTATTTTATGATACATTTTTTGTTAGAGTACCACCAACTTTATTACATGTATAGTTCGCAATAACAAGACATGTAGGTACCTATATTTACAGACGAAACTATTAAAAAAAAATATTTTCGTCCAAAAAAAAACAAAACAATTATAATAATAAACAAATATAATAACTTTCAAAGAACCATATATATAAAAAAAAACTGTACCTCTACAACTCATGAAGGATCTTGGGCTTAGTACATATAGAGATTCATACTGTTACAAGGACAACGGCCATGCAATGAAGTGATTAGGCCTTGATCACGCTCAGTTGTCAGGGTTTTTCCCAAATTGGGGTACCCACTTAATAGAGGCTGGGTCTCCGTACCCTAGGGTCGCCCCCCAGTCTAAACAACATAATAAATAATATCCTGTCACAGCTGGGATTCGAACCCAGAACCATGCAATAACCTTTAAAAAAAATTTAATAAATAAAAATAATATTTTGCGAATAACCATACAAAAAAATATCTTTTTATCATTACAATCCATGGTATTTGGTTCTGTGCATAAAAAAGGTTGTATTGTTTCTTGGTCCAATATCTGTACAAGAAGGTGATTATACCAAAATCTTGCTCAATCAAAATAAGTATATGTTTGGAAATATCAACATTATCTAACCACAATGCTTATCGTAATACCTGATTTTATTTTTATTTTGTCCAATTTTTTTTTTTTATGGAGGTCCATGGGCCCTACCTACCTAACACTAAGCTACACTGCTCCTTTGGAATATAAACTTAGACCAAAACATTAAGTTTTTTTTTTTATTATTCTAAAGCTTTTAATAAAAAAAAAAAAAAATAATTTGGTTAAAATTTAAAAATGCTGCAAATTATCACACAATGGTTTATTATATTGAGGATGTATAGTCGGCTGTAGAAACTATTCCACCTACAATGGTTTATTATTTCTAAATAAGTATATTAACGTATAACTGTATATATAGCTGTTAATTAACAGACAATTAACTAATATGAAAAACAATAAATAATTCAAAGGATAATGTCATATTACTACTGCTAATTTCAAAAAGCTATATCGCTGCTATTTTTTTAACCGATTTCAATGATTCTTTTTATTTATTAATTCAGACAAACAGATTTTTTTTTTTATTCATTAAGGTTTTACATATCTTGAAACGTAAGCCCTCAAATTTTTATAGGAGGTAATTTTTTTTTTTTTTTTTTTTTTTTTTTTGGTCTGATACAAAGACAGCGTGGTGTAGTGGATAGAGCACTAGTCTACTGTTCTCCGGGTCCTAGGCTCAAATCCCGGATATGGCAGAATATTATTTATAGGAGACCCTCTTGGGGTAGACCCAGCCTTTTTAAAGTGGGTACCCAACATTGGAGGAAAAACCTGGCAGCTGAGCGTGATCATGGCCTAATCATCTAATTGTATGTTCATTGGCCTAGAAAGAGTATGAATCTCATTTGCATCTATTATTGAAATTAATAAACCAAAATCATTTATACTAGACTTTTTTACTATTTATTTTTCTTTTCTTTGGGTTTTCATTCAATTGATTCAAATAAAATTTCCTGCTTCCATAAAACACTTCATTTTTTCTCTATCATCAATAATAATCAAGTTATCAGGGAATCACATCTCTTATAAGTTGTGTCGACCATATAAGATTAATTTTTTTTTTCTCTCTTTGTTCATCCCAGTGTCCTGATCTCGAATATCTTTTTGATTTTTATGTATCTTCCAAAATAACATGAAGATCTTCACAATAAAATAAAAATATACACTACTACAAACCAGAATGCCCTTTTTTTATATATATATATATATATATATATATATATATATATATATATATTATATATGCAATATCAATGAGGTATGCATGACCATTGTCACACTCTTCCACTAGGTGTTCTTCATTCCGTTCATGGGTTTGGTCGCCACCTTTAAAAGTCTGTAGTTTTTTTAGATCAAAGTAAACATACATCTGATATATCCAGAATCAAATAAAATATAAAATTATAATTATAATAAAAAAAACTGCACTTATAACAAAAAATAAAATAGAATGCCAAAAATATGGATAATATCAATGTTTAATCCTTATTTTTAATTATCGTTTCCGATGATGCGTGATTGATTGATTGAATAATGACAAATGAATCTCTTCCTCTTCTCTGTTCAAAGGTCCAATGCTGATATTGTCTTTCTTAGATTAGTTATGTCATTAGCAAGTAAACCTATCTGTAAAAAAATGTACTCGGAGATGTTATTTGCCGGAAGGTTCCTCGTATCTTCATCAATTATAGTTTAATGTTCCTATGATGACGGTCACTTTCAGCTCTCAATGCCAAACCTAGAATTATCTCCGAAAGTTGCCTTATTATCGGTCATAACCGTTTATTATAATCTTCCATGGCAGCGTAATTGTTTTTAAATGAATTGGAGTTGATCAAGAACAGTTGTACATTGTATTCAAAAATTTCTTTAAGGATTTTTTTTTATCTGTTATTATACTAATTACTTTCAGATTTTTTTTTTAAAGCAATTGAAATCTTAAAACATAAAAAAAATATATAGCTTTACTGTTAAGATAATTGAACATCTCAATTCGGATACATTGTTTTCCAGTAATGTTCTCCTTAGGTGTAGGTCATAAGATAATTTAAGTGAAGGTTAAAGTCCATTTTATTTAATTGATTTATTTATTTATTTATTTACACAAGTCACTTTCAAAATTTGAAACCAAATCTTATATGGTCAATATGTTTTTGGCATAATTTAATAAAAAGTAAGGTTATGGAACCAAAATCAATAAAAAAAAAGTAAATAAAATAAATAAGTAAATAGAGAATAAAATAAAATTATATAAATGAGAGGGGAAGTAGACTCAAAAGAAAGAAAAAAATATCATAATAATAATATTAAAAATAAAATAAAATCTGTGAAGTCTAATATAGTATTAGAGACTGATAATTATCCGTTTGCCAAGTAATCCCTCATACACAAAAAAAGATTTTGTTGCCCCGACCATGTTCTCCGTTTGACTTTTTTTCCCTCCCCAGAACCCTAAGATTTTGTAACTTTTCTAATCATGTCACGACCTTGTAAATTTGAAAATCCTAATCCTTTTTAGTCATTCTCTGTTTTGGTATTATAACCTTTGTTTTTAGCTTTTTATAAATTAATTGATCTTTATTTGTTTTCAGGAAATCGCCCTATATGGTGAATTTTCCATTAAGGAAACGATGATGTACTTCGGTTGGATCTTTGGGATGGAAACACCTGAAATAAACGATCGTCTACAATTTCTTCTTAATTTTCTCGATTTGCCAAGCCAGAGCCGTTTGGTCAAAAACCTCAGGTGATTTTAAAAAAGAAAGATTTTTTATTAAGTATAATATTTGTTTAGCTTCTTTTTTTTTTTTTTTTTTTTAAATAATAATATATATTAATTTTTACTGAAGGAATTAGTCCGGGTGGCGGTCATTAAATGAAACAACTGAATAGTTTCAACTATTTTATTGTTTGCCAACGTTTCGACCCCCATTGTGGGTCATCATCAGGGCGTCTGGTAGGTGAGTGGAAACTAGCCTAGTTTCCACTCACCTACCAGACGCCCTGATGATGACCCACAATGGGGGTCGAAACGTTGGCAAACAATAAAATAGTTGAAACTATTCAGTTGTTTCATTTAATGACCGCCACCCGGACTAATTCCTTCAGTAATTCTCAACGGTCAACTAATTATATCCACTATATTAATTTTTTTTCTCATATTATCAGCGGTGGCCAACAGAGGAGAGTATCCTTCGCCGTCGCCCTGATGCACGACCCAGAACTTCTAATTTTGGACGAGCCCACTGTTGGAGTGGATCCACTTTTGAGACAGAGGTTGGTAAAATAAATAAAAAAATCAATATAATTACACTTAAGACTTTCAAATTACAGTTTAGTAACAAAACTTTATTTGATCATATAAATTTAAAAATGTAAATTAAATCCATTTACTCCACAAGCCAACTATTGCTTTCTTTTAATCTCTTATAGCCCAAAATTCTTATGATGAAAGCATATTTGATTATAGAATGAATTATAGGAAAATTTGATAGAGGGTTTGGTTATGGAACAGATCACACTTAAATAAGGAAAATTATTTTATTGTGTACTGGCATTTCAGTATAAATTTTAGGCCTTCATCAAGCCTATAAATAAAACAACAATAACAAACATTGATTTGTTAATTTATTTAACATCACTTTATGCTACTGTGGCTAATCGGACAATGCTACAGTGGGAGTCTTAAATTATGCCTATCAAGGTTTTATTAGGATAGGGATCTTTAATGACATTGCACAGGTTGGGGATCACCTTTTAACGTCTTGTCCGAAGGACGGCATAACTAAGGATTTTTCATTCCCATTGAAAAAAACCTAGAACCACTTGGGGGCTTGAACCCATGACCTTTGGCATAGGAGGCTGTTATGCTAGCCACCCAGCTACAAGTGATAACAACGAAAATTGAAAAGATGAATAAAAAAAAAATTTTAATTTTACTATTACTGTTTTCTTATTATTTTTCTTTTACATAGTATTTTATTTTGGGGAAGGCCATGGCTGAGTGGCTAGCGCGCTAGTCTCTCATGCTATTGGTTGTGAGTTTGAATCCCATTCCCGGCAGGGCTTTAATAAGGATATAATTAATTGGGGATTCACTCACAGCCTCTCCCCCGGTATGTGAGACCCATCAGCTAAATGGTGGCCACTCACAAAATTAGGCGTAGGGATTGATGACCCTACACTACAACATGCATCGAGAAACGTGATTGTTAAGGCCTAAAGCCTACATGGCCTGTCATTGGTGTTATTTATGTTGTTATTGGTTGTTTTATATTTATATATATATATATATATATATATATATATATATATATATATATATATATGTGTATATATTTTATCACAATAAAATGATGGTTGCATCTGCAGTGCCAAATTCAAATTTAGTTATGGTTATGAATGGGGGAAATGTTGTACTACTGTGTTTAGAAATAGGAATCTGTGTAATAATAAGACAAAAACATAAATAATGAAGAAAACATAATGTTCTTTGTTATATTTCTTTTTTTTTTTAATAAAAAAAATCTGTTTAAATCCTTCCTTTTGACTTATTTGTTCAATTTTGTTTTCAGTATCTGGAACCATCTCGTACAGATCACTAAGGATGGAAACAAAACCGTAATCATTACCACTCACTACATCGAAGAAGCTAGGCAAGCTCATACGGTAAGTTCATAATCAATCATTCATGATTAATCTAAAATGTTCATTTAATGAAAGTAGAAACTACCAAAAAATATCACCTAACAGTTCATTGTGATAATTTGCTGATGAAGAAGAATTTATATTTCTCCCAATAAAAAGAAAAAATGAGACTAAAAAAAATCTCTAAATGCAAGCTGGTTTCAAGTGATAAAAAAGTTTTTAGATGATAGTAAAAAAGGTACAAATGAAAAAAAAAAATTGTATTATACTTTTTTCTGTAAAGTTTATTACCAATCTTATCATTGATGGCTTGGGCACTAGTCTAGCTCGCCAAAGGTTGTGTGTTCAAATCCAGTCTTTGGATTACTATTTTAAGCATGTAATTAAATGGGGATTCACTCACAACCTCCCTCATATATGTGAGAGCCAGTTGGTGGCCACTCGCACAAATAGACGTATAAAGTGATGAATGACCTATATGTTATACATGTGTGGGCGGTGGCTGAGTTGGTTAACGAGCATTGCTTTGAACGTGCGTTGCCTAGCAATACAGAGGAACACAAATTTGAAAATAAATAATCTCGAGTTGGAGTTTCAGTGCTAAGGGGATTTTATCTCAGCAATTATCCCCCGCCCTGATCCCCTGGCCCAAGAAACCCTGTATAGCCTTCAAAGGCAAAGGTAGGGGTGAATAAAATAAAAAAAAAAAAAAAAAACATAACTTATGATTGAGAATCGCAGTGTGGAATCTTAAGAAACCATACCATACGGCCAAGGGTCTCTAAGACCTGTAGGGCTGACTGAAAAAAAAATCGAAATTTGAAAATGGCGAAAACGTTATTGATTTATAGCTATAAATTTTTAATTTATTCATGTTACATTAAAAAAAGTATAGAAATATGTTGGAATGAAACTGGTTCTTTTTTATTAATCTAAAAAATATGAACATTAAATTTTTTTTTGTGCTATGTTAATATCGTTACACAAATATAATAATATTAATTAATTACCTAATGATAGCACACCCAATTTTTTTTTTTATAAATCTACTATCTATAAATAATTCCTCTATAAACAAGATATCTATTTTTTTTTTTTTGTCATATACAAAATACTATAAAATTTGGACAATTTAACATTTAACGCGATATAATATTATTCATATGTATTGTATTATATATAGTTTACTTTTATTTACCTGTTTAATTAATTATTAATTTTTATGTTATTTTTCCAGATCGGACTGATGAGGAGCGGAAGACTCCTTGCAGAAGAATCTCCTCAAGTTCTTCTTTCAATGTACAACTGCCAAAGCCTCGAGGAAGTGTTTCTGAAGCTCAGTCGAAAACAGGGACAGGAAAATTCTCCACAAGATGCTAATTTGACAAACAACATCTCGCTGGTAAGTTAGTCGAAGGTCACCATATATTATTTCCTCATAACATTATGCAAGTTTTTAAATTCTTCATTCCCTTAAATATTCGTGTGAGTTTAAAATATTTGCTTGAGTTAAATTATTTAATTTTTTAAACTATAAAGAAGGAATAATTGAGTAGGCATTGAATTTTTTAACATAATCTACCTTAATATCGATAATTTTAATGTATTTATAAACAATCCTGGAGAATATATATATTCATTATATAATTGTTGTTTATTCCAAAAAATGTTGAAATATATAATTATTAAACACATTATATATAATTTTACAGTGCAATAAAAATAACCTTTGAATAAAAGTAAATAAAATTTAAAAAATATTATTTTCTAAATAATAAGACAATTGATACATAAATTTAATACCTCGGTGATTAATTGAGATGCTGATTTCCAAAAGCTACTATGTCCACTAAACAACATTTTATATTACTATGTACCTTTTAGAAAAACTGAAATTTTCAAACCCGTATCCAAAAGGCTCTTGTGTTTTTTAGATGAAATTCGATAACAGATTTTGATAAAATTATTATATTACATCAAAATCAAAATATCAATTTTGTGGAATTTTTCTGATTTAGTTCCTTTTGGATATTATTGTCTCTTTAAAATTTTCTATTTATTAATATTGTTACGGGCTACTGGGAAATATTTATTAAATACTTAGTGAAATATAAAGAAATTATTAACTACTATACTTACAATAATAATTTAATTATTTATTTAACTAAATGTACAACAACATTAATTATCTTAATATTTAATCCAGGCCTATTTCTATTTAGCTACTAAAGTTTCTACAAATAAAATCAGATATTCCTAACAGCTAAACTACTCACGTAAATTTATACAATCTACTATAATTATTCTAAAACTTACAACAATAAATTATAACCTACAGTTTTCTAATTCCTCACCGACCGGTTATCACAAGACTGACACATGTGTACTGTGGTTTTACCACACTGTCACAGTTCACCGATACATCATCTTGTTGAGCCAGGTTAAGACTGACTCTCTAAGGCATATTGGACCTGTATTTATATCACTAGAGAAGAATCTGGACAAAGAGTGGAGGGCAGGTAAATGCAGGGAGGCTAATGGGTCAATTGTGAATGGCACTTGGAGAATAGTCCAGAAGGTCCCAGGAGTCTCTAAGCAAATCTGGACCCCTCTATTCTATTGGGGTCACCGTGGTTTGCCTGCCATTGTCCTTCTGACCGTAACAATATTATATATAAAAAGAAAATAGACTTTTCAAAATCCTGTCCAATGTCAGTTACTCATTAAAGATCCCAATTAAACCTGGATAGAGAAAATTTAGGATTCCCACTGTAGCATCATCTGATTAGTCACAGTAGCATAAAATGACATTTAATGAATAAAGAAATAAAACTATTATTTTATGAGTTAAAAACTTGTATGATATAGAAAATGTATTTTTATATTTATTTGATAAATTTAACTGAAATCCATAGTAAACATAAAGTTGGATAAGTATATTATATATTCATTGATCAACTGATTATAATAAATCTTTTTAATCAATAAAATAATTAATTAATGTTCTCTTATTTTTTTGTTTTTTCTAGGCAACCCTTCATTGGGGCAAGAAAGAAGAACCAGTTTACGTGACTGAGGAAAGTGGAGTCGTCGGGTTGAATTTCCATCAAAGCAAAGAGGTTCTGATCCAGGACAACACTAACGGCCATTATGATGTGAGTATATATTTTTGTGTTGGAACCCTCATACAAGACTGAAATGACAAGAAACTGCCTGATGTTTTCGACTGCTTCAACACTTACTAGACAGACGCTCTAACCTTCCATCGAACCACAAAAGACTCATCTACATGACTATTATAAGGCTGATATGGACTTACGGAGTAGAGCTTTGGGGCTCTACTAAACCATCGAATTCTTCCCGCATCCAATCCTTATAAACCAAAATCCTTCGTAAAATCCTCAACGCTCCTTATTTTGTCACAAACAAACTTATCCATAAGGACCTTAATGATCCCTATGTTACTAATTTGGCCCGGACCAAGTATCATCCCTTGCATGACAAACTCCATTCCCACCCAATCCAAAATTCTTCATAAAATCCTCAATGCTCCTTACTATGTAACGAATAAAATGATCCTTAGGGATCACTTGTAGCTGGGTGGCTAGCATAACAGCCTCCTATGCCAAAGATCACGGGTTCAAACCCGCAGGCGGTCCTAGGATTTTTTAATGGGAGTAAAAAATCCTTAGTTATGCTTCCCTTCTGAGGGGACGTTAAAAGGTGGTCCCGAGCCTGTGTGATGTCAGGCACTCGTTAAAGATCCCTCTCCTAATTAAACCTGAATATGCAAAATTTAGGACTCCCACTGTAGCATCGTCCGATTAGCCATAGTAGCATAAAGTGACGTTAAATAAATAAAACAAACAAACAAATGATCCATAAATATTCCATATGTTGCTCATTTGGCCTGAACCAGATATCATTCTTTTCATGACAAACTCTATTCCCACTCTAATACACTAGTTTCAATCCTTTCATTCTCTTCAATTCCTGATAATCCTCCAAGGCCTCTGAAAAGGAGATGGCCCCGAGACCTTCTAGTTAAGAGTATTTTTAGAGTGCTTCCAATGGGAAGCTTCTCTACATGTCTTTCATGCCTTTTATATTTTACTCTCATTTACTGGTTGTATTCTATTTTACAGTTGCAAATTCCAATAAGTAAATTTTAAAAAAGTTTTTGTATTCAAAAGAATATCTTACAGAATAAATTCGTTCAAAGCTATTAAATGAAAGGATGTTTAAAAAGAAAAATGTCTCCAAAACCAAATTTTTGGCAAATTAAACAAACAAAACAAAATAAACTACTAAAGTTTTACTTCTTCTTGATATTCTGAACTAGGCTATTGATCATTCATGTATTCCTATTATAATCTGGATAATAAAGTTTTGATAAATTTTTATATTTTACCTTCCCATAAGATATTAATTGTTTAATTATAATTCTTATTTACTTCTTTGCAGAGAATGAACGGAATAGCTGTAGCACAGGGATCAAAAGATGACAGCGTACAATGTGATGAATGTTCCGAGTGCTGCAATCTAACAACCAAGGGTAAAACTAAGGCTCTCCTTCAGAAGAACTTCTTGAGAATGTGGAGAAACGTTGGGTGATTACACAATTATTCTTTCCTCCTCTCCTTTTTATACAATATAATATAATTTAATATAACTTAAGCAATATGTATTACATTGTTGGATTTATGTATCAGGTGAGTCCATAACTTTGTGCCCATTAATAGCATATCTGGGATTCACAATGACTTACTGCAAGACCAAAAAGATTTCGAACCTTTCATCTTTTCTCTAATTTATTTTTTTGTCACACATCAATTTTTATAAACTGAACTAAACTAGTTTATGCTTGGACATGGCTCAGTAATGCCCTGATGATGGCTCACAAGCTTGAGCCAAAACGTCAGCAAAATTAAAATATTTAGAAAAATACTGACTCCTGATTATTCCACCTATAATAGTTTCTACAGTTGACTATACATCCTCCATTAAATTTTCGTAAACATCAAACGTTTTTTAGTATCCATAAATGAAAACGAATATCAATAATAGAACTGCACCAATAAAAATTAAAACTGTTCATGTTGAACAAAATCCACTGCTATGACTTTATGAGGGATGTAAAATGCTAGTCCTGTGCCTGTACAATATCAGGAACTTCTTTTAAAATCCCTATAATAATTAAATAGGATAGGCAACCTGAATAGGCAACATTTAGGACTATCATTGTAGCATCGCCCGATTAGCCATAGTAGTATAAAAATTATGTTAAATGAATTAAGAAACATTCTTAAGTCTTGTAGAGTCAGAGATCAAAATGGAACCAAGAATGCAGATGTTTACATTGTACAACTTACGTCATTTAAACTTAGAACTGATTGATAAACTTCTGTGATTTGTAAATATCAAGAAACTGTTGCATCATCACAATAACATTCAAAGTGCTGCAAAAAAATATTTCATCTAATTGGAAGCTTTTGTGGCATTCTGCTTACTCCTGAAGTGATTTTCACTTATTTTTTACCTTGAAAAATGAACTTTTAATTTTTTTTTTTTTTTTTTTTGCATCAAAATCAGAGTCTAACTACAGCAATGGAATTAAACTAACAATCTACTTGTAAAATTGCAAGATATTGTATATAATAAGAAACATTAATAAGAAATGATAATTATATTCATCAAACAAACTTCTGTATTTTCTAAATTTATTGTTACTATTGATATATTACTGTATTCTTGACATAAGATACAATTTATTAGTTGTTTTTTTTTAATTCTAGTTTTAATTGATTTACAAAAAAACGATTCGCATAAGGGTTATATAACAAATAATAAATTAAAAAAAAAAAATACATATAAATATAAGTCTTTAAATTTGGTAGGGTTTCATATTCTTCTCTGAGCTCTTTCATCTTCTGTAGATACGACAGCACATTGTAGATAGTAAAAAATCATCGATTAAAATGTTGAAAATTTCCCAAAAAATTTTGGACTGACCTGATACACCACAAGTTTCCTAATTAGAAAACAGCAATATAATTTCATGGTACATCGATATGAATAATGATATGTGTTTTAGTGTGATGCTGTTCATTTTCGCTTTACCCGTGATGCAAGTCATTCTGTTTTGCCTCGCCATCGGTCGAGACCCTACCGGACTTCACCTTGCCATTGTCAATCAGGAAATGGACTGGACTACTAGGAATTGCCCCGTGTACCAAAATTGTACCTTCCAGTATTTGTCATGTCGATACATAAATGCGCTGCGGAATGATACAATTATAAAAGTATGTATTATTTTATTAGTTTTTGTATTTTTTCTCTTTTAAAATTGTAGCATAAAATTCAATAGTTGTGAGGGAGGACAGTGAAAAAATACTACATTTTTAAATTTTATTGTACATGTATTTATTTTTTTATTAAATTATTTTAGTTATAGGTTTTTTAAAAATAATTGTGATCCACATTTTCACTCAACAACTTTTTATTTTTCCGTATTCAACGTTTCAGCCCTATGGCATTCTTAAGGATTCTTTAATCTGTCATATTCCTGTTACATATACATAAATATATATATATATACATATATATATATATATATATATATATATATATATATATATATATATATATATATATATAAGTAGTAATGTTTTAAAATATCTTAGGCTGAACTAGCATTGTCAGCTTGTTATTAAATACTTCATTATTACTTATATACATTCCTTATATATAATATTTATTGTTAGTGTTATTAATAGTGGTATATATGTTATTAATAGTGGTACTCACAATGTCATTTCATGTGTTAAATGACAACAAAACTAATTTCAAGTTCATAAGCAACCGACTGCTAGTTCTACCAATTTTTGAGTAATATCATCAAAAGTAAGTCTCATTCAAGAAGAAAGTAAATCCCATTCAAGAAGAAATTATGTCCCATTCAAGAAGAAAGTGCATCCCATTCAAGATATTTAGTCCCATTCAAGAAGAAAGTGCATCCCATTCAAGATATTTAGTCCCATTCAAGAAGAAAGTAAGTCTCATTCATGAAAGGAGGATTACCCAATTAATGCAAATGGTAACAACTATGGCCAATATTTTGAGTAGTTGACTAAACCCTAGGACAGTGGTATTAATCAGTCTCTTTAAAAAAAGTAACTATGGTAACCTGTCACTCCACATCTTTTATTAACTGTTTACAAAGAAAAAGAACATTGTATATCAAAAGTGAATAAAATATTTTTAAAAAAAAGATAGAACTATACAAAAAAAAAATATATAAAAAAATACAAATGTTCCTTAGATTTTTGTCACATGCTTATTTTATTAACTTTATAAAATCAAATAATGTTTTCTAATTAGTAAATTTTAATTAAAGATTTTGTTCAAATAATATATTCACAATAATGAAGAAAATTTAAAAATTATTATTAATGAGAAATACAAACATTTTTTACACATGCTTATTTTATTAGCGAAAAGGAACAAAGAAAAAAAAAAGTTTGATATTAAATTCAATTATTGTACTCAACATTTTGGATAAAATTAAAATATGTTTAAATATAATAGATCACATAAGAACTTAAAAAAATTATTATAAAAACGAAACAAAAATTTGCTGAATTTTCTTATCATCTGTATAACAGTATTGATCTTTAGTCATTAAAAACACAAAATGATAAAAAAGAAAAACAACTCTTAAGAGAACTGTAAGCATACTAGGAATTGAAAGGTGTGATGAATGGAGGAGACAACTCAAATCACAGAATCACTAACTGCAACATTTTGTACGCAGCTTTTCATTGAAATTGCTATGGAATGACTTATCAACCCTAATACCATTCTAGAGTTAAATACTCAGCAAAAATAAATTGTTTTATTTTGTATATACATAAGGATAAAGCACACAGGTTGAGTGATATACTTGAAAATCATTAAACAAGAACGTTCTTAGGATTACTATCGAACTGTCGACGATGCATTGGAGGCAGTAAAAAATGGCGAAGCATGGGCCGTGTTATATCTGAATAAGAATTTTTCAAGAGAGCTTACGGCTAGGGTAGTACTCGGTGTTGACGCTGATCCTGAAACCCTCGAACTGTCAGAAGTTAAATTATGGATGGATATGTCAAGTGAGTTTAAATCCAAAAAAAAATATCACAAGTTGCCGTCATTTGCATTTTTCGCTTGTTTATTCTATCTCAGCAATTGGAAGTTGTACTATTGTCTTTTAGATTCTGCTATTTTTGAGCTGTGAGCAATGTCTAGTAAAATGCTTCATTTCACCTCTTTTTCTTTTTCTATTTTTTTTAAATTTTATTTAGTTGCTATTGTTTATTTGTCTATTTGAATATTTTTTAAATGTTTTATGATATTGTTTTAAATAATTTGCTTTTTACCTTTTTCTCAATGAGAAAAATAAAAAATTTGCTCATTTAATCAACTTCCATTCATTCTAATCAGTTGGAAGTAAAAGGAAATTCGTCTGTTTCCCATTGTATGAGGGAGCTTTTGGATTTCAGTATAAAGTTTTTGATTTGAAATTAATTTGATCTGAAACAGAAACTTAATGTATATACTTACTTACCTATTCGAGTCCTCTTTTACTGTGGAGCAGTGTGAGGTGCTATCTTATAGAGCCCGACCCAAAGCCCCCTATCCTCTACCAGCTGTCTTCTCCTTCTCCAATCGATTCCTCTCTTCTTGAAGGCCTCCTTTACTGTGGAGCAGTGTGAGGTGCTATCTTATAGAGCCCGACCCAAAGCCCCCTATCCTCTACCAGCTGTCTTCTCCTTCCCAATCGATTCCTCTCTTCTTGAAGGCCTCTTTTACTGTGGAACAGTGTGAGGTGCTATCTTATAGAGCCCGACCCAAAGCCCCCTATCCTCTACCAGCTGTCTTCTCCTTCTCCAATCGATTCCTCTCTTCTTGAAGGCCTCTTTTACTGTGGAAGCAGTGTGAGGTGCTATCTTATAGAGCCCGACCCAAAGCCCCCTATCCTCTACCAGCTGTCTTCTCCTTCTCCAATCGATTCCTCTCTTCTTGAAGGCCTCTTTTACTGTGGAACAGTGTGAGGTGCTATCTTATAGAGCCCGACCCAAAGCCCCCTATCCTCTACCAGCTGTCTTCTCCTTCTCCAATCGATTCCTCTCTTCTTGAAGGCCTCTTTTACTGTGGAAACAGTGTGAGGTGCTATCTTATAGAGCCGACCCAAAGCCCCCTATCCTCTACCAGCTGTCTTCTCCTTCTCCAATCGATTCCTCTCTTCTTGAAGGCCTCCCTTTTACTGTGGAACAGTGTGAGGTGCTATCTTATAGAGCCCGACCCAAAGCCCCCTATCCTCTACCAGCTGTCTTCTCCTTCTCCAATCGATTCCTCTCTTCTTGAAGGCCTCTTTTACTGTGGAACAGTGTGAGGTGCTATCTTATAGAGCCCGACCCAAAGCCCCTATCCTCTACCAGCTGTCTTCTCCTTCTCCAATCGATTCCTCTCTTCTTGAAGGCCTCTTTTACTGTGGAACAGTGTGAGGTGCTATCTTATAGAGCCCGACCCAAAGCCCCCTATCCTCTACCAGCTGTCTTCTCCTTCTCCAATCGATTCCTCTCTTCTTGAAGGCCTCTTTTACTGTGGAACAGTGTGAGGTGCTATCTTATAGAGCCCGACCCAAAGCCCCCTATCCTCTACCAGCTGTCTTCTCCTTCTCCAATCGATTCCTCTCTTCTTGAAGGCCTCTTTTACTGTGGAACAGTGTGAGGTGCTATCTTATAGAGCCCGACCCAAAGCCCCCTATCCTCTACCAGCTGTCTTCTCCTTCTCCAATCGATTCCTCTCTTCTTGAAGGCCTCTTTTACTGTGGAACAGTGTGAGGTGCTATCTTATAGAGCCCGACCCAAAGTCCCCTATCCTCTACCAGCTGTCTTCTCCTTCTCCAATCGATTCCTCTCTTCTTGAAGGCCTCCTTTACTGTGGAGCAGTGTGAGGTGCTATCTTATAGAGCCCGACCCAAAGCCCCCTATCCTCTACCAGCTGTCTTCTCCTTCTCCAATCGATTCCTCTCTTCTTGAAGGCCTCCTTTACTGTGGAGCAGTGTGAGGTGCTATCTTATAGAGCCCGACCCAAAGCCCCCTATCCTCTACCAGCTGTCTTCTCCTTCTCCAATCGATTCCTCTCTTCTTGAAGGCCTCCTTTACTGTGGAGCAGTGTGAGGTGCTATCTTATAGAGCCCGACCCAAAGCCCCCTATCCTCTACCAGCTGTCTTTCCTTCTCCATTCGATTCCTCTCTTCTTGAAGGCCTCTTTTACTGTGGAGCAGTGTGAGGTGCTATCTTATAGAGCCCGACCCAAAGCCCCCTATCCTCTACCAGCTGTCTTCTCCTTCTCCAATCGATTCCTCTCTTCTTGAAGGCTCTCTTTACTGTGGAGCAGTGTGAGGTGCTATCTTATAGAGCCCGACCCAAAGCCCCCTATCCCTACCAGCTGTCTTCTCCTTCTCCAATCGATTCCTCTCTTCTTGAAGGCCTCTTTTACTGTGGAGCAGTGTGAGGTGCTATCTTATAGAGCCCGACCCAAAGCCCCCTATCCTCTACCAGCTGTCTTCTCCTTCTCCAATCGATTCCTCTCTTCTTGAAGGCCTCCTTTACTGTGGAGCAGTGTGAGGTGCTATATTATAGAGCCCGACCCAAAGCCCCTATCCTCTACCAGCTGTCTTCTCCTTCTCCAATCGATTCCTCTCTTCTTGAAGGCCTCTTTTACTGTGGACAGTGTGAGGTGCTATCTATAGAGCCCGACCCAAAGCCCCCTATCCTCTACCAGCTGTCTTCTCCTTCTCCAATCGATTCCTCTCTTCTTGAAGGCCTCTTTTACTGTGGAGCAGTGTGAGGTGCTATCTTATAGAGCCCGACCCAAAGCCCCCTATCCTCTACCAGCTGTCTTCTCCTTCTCCAATCAATTCCTCTCTTCTTGAAGGCCTCCTTTTACTGTGGAGCAGTGTGAGGTTCTATCTTATAGAGCCCGACCCAAAGCCCCCTATCCTCTACCAGCTGTCTTCTCCTTCTCCAATCGATTCCTCTCTTCTTGAAGTGCCTCTTTTACTGTGGAACAGTGTGAGGTGCTATCTTATAGAGCCCGACCCAAAGCCCCCTATCCTCTACCAGCTGTCTTCTCCTTCTCCAATCGATTCCTCTCTTCTTGAAGGCCTCTTTTACTGTGGAGCAGTGTGAGGTGCTATCTTATAGAGCCCGACCCAAAGTCCCCTATCCTCTACCAGCTGTCTTCTCCTTCTCCAATCGATTCCTCTCTTCTTGAAGGCCTCTTTTACTGTGGAACAGTGTGAGGTGCTATCTTATAGAGCCCGACCCAAAGCCCCCTATCCTCTACCAGCTGTCTTCTCCTTCTCCAATCGATTCCTCTCTTCTTGAAGGCCTCTTTTACTGTGGAACAGTGTGAGGTGCTATCTTTAGAGCCCGACCCAAAGCCCCTATCCTCTACCAGCTGTCTTCTCCTTCTCAATCGATTCCTCTTCTTGAAGGCCTCTTTTACTGTGGACAGTGTGAGGTGCTATCTTATAGAGCCCGACCCAAAGCCCCTATCCTCTACCAGCTGTCTTCTCCTTCTCCATCGATTCCTCTCTTCTTGAAGGCCTCCTTTACTGTGGAGCAGTGTGAGGTCTATCTTATAGAGCCCGACCCAAAGCCCCTATCCTCTACCAGCTGTCTTCTCCTTCTCCAATCGATTCCTCTCTTCTTGAAGCCTCTTTTACTGTGGAACAGTGTGAGGTGCTATCTTATAGAGCCCGACCAAAGCCCCTATCCTCTACCAGCTGTCTTCTCCTTCTCCAATCGATTCCTCTCTTCTTGAAGGCCTCTTTACTGTGGAGCAGTGTGAGGTGCTATCTTATAGAGCCCGACCCAAAGCCCCCTATCCTCTACAGCTGTCTTCTCCTTCTCAATCGATTCCTCTCTTCTTGAAGGCTCTTTACTGTGGACAGTGTGAGGTGCTATCTTATAGAGCCCGACCCAAACCCCTATCCTCTACCAGCTGTCTTCTCCTTCTCCAATCGATTCCTCTCTTCTTGAAGGCCTCCTTTACTGTGGAGCAGTGTGAGGTGCTATCTTATAGAGCCCGACCCAAAGCCCCCTATCTCTACCAGCTGTCTTCTCCTTCTCCAATCGATTCTCTCTTCTTGAAGGCCTCTTTTACTGTGGAACAGTGTGAGGTGCTATCTTATAGAGCCGACCCAAAGCCCCTATCCTCTACCAGCTGTCTTCTCTTCTCCAATCGATTCTCTCTTCTTGAAGGCCTCTTTACTGTGGACAGTGTGAGGTGCTATCTTATAGAGCCCGACCAAGCCCTATCCTCTACAGCTGTCTTCTCCTTCTCCAATCGATTCCTCTTCTTGAAGGCCTCCTTTACTGTGGAGCAGTGTGAGGTGCTATCTTATAGAGCCCGACCCAAAGCCCTATCCTCTACCAGCTGTCTTCTCCTTCTCCAATCGATTCCTCTCTTCTTGAAGGCCTCTTTTACTGTGGAGCAGTGTGAGGTGCTATCTTATAGAGCCCGACCCAAAGCCCCTATCCTCTACCAGCTGTCTTCTCCTTCTCCAATCGATTCCTCTCTTCTTGAAGGCCTCCTTTACTGTGGAGCAGTGTGAGGTGCTATCTTATAGAGCCCGACCCAAAGCCCCCTATCCTTACCAGCTGTCTTCTCCTTCTCCAATCGATTCCTCTCTTCTTGAAGGCCTCTTTACTGTGGACAGTGTGAGGTGCTATCTTATAGAGCCCGACCCAAAGCCCCTATCCTCTACCAGCTGTCTTCTCCTTCTCCAATCGATTCCTCTCTTCTTGAAGGCCTCCTTTACTGTGGACAGTGTGAGGTGCTATCTTATAGAGCCCGACCCAAAGCCCCTATCCTCTACCAGCTGTCTTCTCCTTCTCCAATCGATTCCTCTCTTCTTGAAGGCCTCCTTTACTGTGGAGCAGTGTGAGGTGCTATCTTATAGAGCCCGACCCAAGCCCCTATCCTCTACAGCTGTCTTCTCTTTCAATCGATTCCTCTCTTCTTGAAGGCCTCTTTACTGTGGAGCAGTGTGAGGTGCTATCTTATAGAGCCCGACCCAAAGTCCCCTATCCTTACAGCTGTCTTCTCTTCTCCAATCGATTCCTCTCTTCTTGAAGGCCTCCTTTACTGTGGAGCAGTGTGAGGTGCTATCTTATAGAGCCGACCCAAAGCCCCTATCCTCTACCAGCTGTCTTCTCCTTCTCCAATCGATTCCTCCCCCCCCCCCCCCCCCCCCCCCCCCCCCCCCCCCCCCCCCCCCCCCCCCCCCCCCCCCCCCCCCCCCCCCCCCCCCCCCCCCCCCCCCCCCCCCCCCCCCCCCCCCCCCCCCCCCCCCCCCCCCCCCCCCCCCCCCCCCCCCCCCCCCCCCCCCCCCCCCCCCCCCTTCTCCTTCTCCAATCGATTCCTCTCTTCTTGAAGGCCTCCTTTACTGTGGACAGTGTGAGGTGCTATCTTATAGAGCCCGACCCAAAGCCCCTATCCTCTACCAGCTGTCTTCTCCTTCTCCAATCGATTCCTCTCTTCTTGAAGGCCTCTTTTACTGTGGAACAGTGTGAGGTGCTATCTTATAGAGCCCGACCCAAAGTCCCCTATCCTCTACCAGCTGTCTTCTCCTTCTCCAATCGATTCCTCTCTTCTTGAAGGCCTCTTTACTGTGGAGCAGTGTGAGGTGCTATCTTATAGAGCCCGACCCAAAGCCCCCTATCCTCTACCAGCTGTCTTCTCCTTCTCCAATCGATTCCTCTCTTCTTGAAGGCCTCCTTTACTGTGGAGCAGTGTGAGGTGCTATCTTATAGAGCCCGACCCAAAGCCCCTATCCTCTACCAGCTGTCTTCTCCTTCTCCAATCGATTCCTCTCTTCTTGAAGCCTCTTTTACTGTGGACAGTGTGAGGTGCTATCTTATAGAGCCCGACCCAAAGCCCCCTATCCTCTACCAGCTGTCTTCTCCTTCTCCAATCGATTCCTCTCTTCTTGAAGGCCTCTTTTACTGTGGAACAGTGTGAGGTGCTATCTTATAGAGCCCGACCCAAAGTCCCCTATCCTCTACCAGCTGTCTTCTCCTTCTCCAATCGATTCCTCTCTTCTTGAAGGCCTCTTTTACTGTGGAACAGTGTGAGGTGCTATCTTATAGAGCCCGACCCAAAGCCCCCTATCCTCTACCAGCTGTCTTCTCCTTCTCCAATCGATTCCTCTCTTCTTGAAGGCCTCCTTTACTCCTTCCTCCCAGATTTTTCTTGGTCTTCCCTGTGGCCTTTCCCCTCCACTCTAACCTTGTGAGTAGCCCTGGCTATTCTGTCCTCAACTGCCTAAGCTGGTTCTCCTCGATAACATCTTCAGGTGGCCTCAGTTCCAGGTTCGCTCTTATTGTTGAGTTTCTCACTCTATCCCTTCTTGTTTTCCCCTCAATTTTTCTAAGATAACGCATTTCCATGGATTTGGTATTGGCTTGCCAAATTTACAGACCTCGCTAAAAAGACACATATTCAAAAAATACTAACCTTCAATCTCATTTGTAAGACTGGCAACGAACTCATTGCCATATGTTTCTAACGATACCTTTCATACTGACTTACGTATTCCAACTGCAACAAATCAAATTCAATTTCAAGAAAAATTAAGTGGAAAAATAAACCAAATTCTTCAAAATATAATGCTGAAATTGGCATGCCATACATAACTTCTGTAGGCTGAAAAGGAGTTGGATGAGGAACCTCCTAGCCTGAAAAAATAGTTTCTTTTTGAATGTGAGGAGGATGCACCACTGGTTGCTGTGTATCCTAAGCCATCTTTATAAAAGAAGAATACATTTGCTTGTTGTTTGATTCCTTACAAGTGCTAATAAAATTATTTAGTAAAAAAAGAAAATTTCATCTGATCATTTTGAAATTTTAAGCCTAAAATTTTTATTATAATCTTTCTTTTTTTTTTACAAAAATTCAATGTTTCTGCTGCATGTAGTGCTTCCAGTTTTATCACATTTTTATAAAACTTATTATACTACTACTTTTATTTTATTTATATTAATTATTTTTTATTTACAAAACTATTTTTTTGTTGTTGTTGTGTGCGGTATACTGTCCTAATAATAAGTATTATTGCAATAACTATCATTTTTTTTTTTTATATATCTTTGCACTTTATTTATTTATTTTGTTTACAAATATTGTGACTTGTCTTTATCGCACGATCACTATTGCACGTTCCACATTTCCTTAGGAATATTATGAGACCCCCGAGAGCGCGATAAATGCAGTGAAGGTAGGAGACGCCTGGGGTGCGATCTACTTCACCGACAACTTCACGGACGCCCTTGTTGCTCGGATGGCACTTGGCAGGGATTCTGACGATGAAATCCTCGACCAGAGTGAAATGAGAGTATGGCTGGATATGTCGAGTAAGTCATGCACTGTCCCTTGTTAAAGTATTTATAATGGATGGCTTTTATGGTATATGTCTGAATGATGTGTGTTTACATGATTTTTTTAAAATATTATTAATTAAAAAAAATATTGTAATAAGAAGTTTAAATTATGTAATAACAATAGTACTAAAGCAAATACTTAATCCCCACAAAATACTGATATGTCTCGAAACCTTTAAGAGTGATCAACATTCTGTGAAGAAACATGTTGAGATCTTATTTTTAGATTTTCGGTGACAAAAATAAATAATGATTTTAGGTCTATTACGTATGTTTTATATGCGTTTTGTTGTTTTTATTTTAAAGATTTATTCAATTTGTAATTAATAATGTACATTTGCTGGAGATAGATTTATTATTTCTGTTGTGCCAGCTAGCTCTATTTGTATGGGGATTGCCCTTAAGGCAAATAAATAAAAAGATTATTAAAAGAATTATATTAAAATATAAGAAGTTTAATAAACATTGAGAAAACTAAAATTAAATACATCATTTAATTCACATTGTAAGGGAAATTAATTAGGAAATAATGATAAAAAGAAATGAAGTATAGTGGGGTAAGGTCGTTTGGGCGCAAAAATTAATAGATTTTAAAAATTTACTTATGTTTAATTTAATGTAATATATCCAAAAAACTTAATCCCCACAAAATACTGATATGTCTCGATACCTTTAAGAGTGATCAACATTCTGAGAAGAAACATGTTGAGATCTTATTTTTAGATTTTTGGTGACAAAAATAAATAATGATTTAAGGCAAATAAATAAAAAGATTATTAAAATAATTATATTAAAATAAGACGTTTAATAAACATTGAGAAAACCAAAATTAAATACATCATTTAATTCTCATTGTAAGGAAAATTATTAAGGAAATAATGATAAAAAGAAATTAAGTATAGCGGGGCAAGGTTGTTTGGGTGCCAAAAATTTATAGATTTTAAAAATTTACTTATGTTTAATTTAATGTAATATATCAAAAAAACTTCTTGGACAAAATTGTTTGCCTTTATCATGGCTAAAATTTAACATGCAACATTGTAAAGATTGGTACAGATAATGAATAGTGTAATGAAAAAACAAAATATAAATTAATATAAGCAGCTCTCACTGAAAAGTTGCAAGTTATTAGAACTAATAACTATAACTGTTATTCAATTTTCACCAAGTACTGTTTTTATATTATTTTTTCATGATAATACGAGTATTCCTTCGTTTATTTCTGCACACCATTTACATGTTTGGTATCTTGTTACTTTTTAGCCCTGATTGTGTGTTTAAACATAGTTTTTGCAATAAGTAGTATACATTATATTTTAAAATCATTTATTGAATGCCCTTTTCAGATCAACAAATTGGATTAATGTTGAACAGAGATTTACAAGTTGCTTATAAAAATTTTGCCCAGAAACTACTTACAGCTTGTGGAAATAATCCAAAACTAGCAGATATACCAATTCAGGTATTTTTATTTATTTATTTTATATAATATATTTATGTATTTTCTTATTGTAGTGTTGTAATAAATTTAAAAATGTTTACTTATTCTAACAATTACTTTTATCATTTTAGTTCAAGGAACCAATTTATGGAAGTAATGAACCTAGTTTTACGGACTTTGTTGCTCCTGGTGTAATTCTTACGTAAGTTAACTGAATAAAGAAATGTTTTTTAAGTTGATTTATTTATTTCTTTTTTTTTTGTTGAGACTAAAATTTCTGTTGTTATAGAATTGTTTTCTTCTTGGCCGTCGCATTGACATCATCTGCTCTTATCATTGAGAGAATGGAAGGACTTTTGGATAGGAGTTGGGTCGCAGGTGAGAAGAATTTTTTTATTAATATGTATTATATTAATACTATTAATGAATATTAAATGAAATAAAATGAAGTTTAATTAATATGAAATATATAGTAAGGGAAAGTATTTCGATCGTAAAAAAATTTTAATTCCAGTTTTCATCCAAAATACATGTTTTAGAGTCCCGTAAGTCCAAATGACCAAGTTCCACAAAAAGGTGTGTGTGAAGGTCCTATGAAACTGAAATTTCATATTTGAGACAACTATATGCTCGAGATGTTACAAAAACTTTTTCTTTAATATCAGCTAACCGGAAGAACCACTTTATACCATGCATTTTTCAACTTTTTATGATTTTCTCAAAACAGCTCTAACCATTTTGATTAAACTCGCTATATTGATGTAAAATTTAATGGGCTTTAATATTATGTAGGTTTCATTCAGATTGACAGGGCTTAAATGCCGGTATTTTAAATTTTCTTCCTCTATAGTACCTTTAATTTTGTAAATTAAAAAAAAACTAAGCATATATTCTTGTTAGCATTGATAAATAATGGCTAAATATGTAAGTTGAGCGAATTTGATTCACAACTAAAGGACACAGGAATTTGAACATAGGAATAGTAATATAGATGTATAATATACTGATGGATAGCCAAAGATTTTAGAAAAAATATTATCTAATACACAGAATTTTAAATATTAATAGGGAGTGATGAAAAGCCGATAAAACTAACTAATTGTTGTAGATAAAAACATAATAGATTATTTAATAAAACACATGTTTTAATCGAACCTTTTAATTAATTAATTCTTTTATTTTTTTTTCATCTCTAAGTGTATTTAAAAAGTCTGAAATTAATTTTAACAACAGAGGTAATCACTTACCTTAACAACTTTCACAAGTTGTATGTTGGGAGCTCCAGATTTTATCATCATGAACTCAACATGCTTCACTTCCAAATCAATGTCAAGCACTTGGTCATCAGCAAACTGAAGATTGAATAGGCAATACTTCCAATATTTGTGCCCATGCCTCTACCTATTTTCTTTTTTACTTTGAGGGACTTTTCTGCATAAATATTAAAGACAACTTTTCTCACCTTTTCAGAGCTATCTTTCTCTATTCTTATCCTGATTCTTGAAACACTTAAAATATCTTATTTATTTCTCAGCCTAACTCTCTTTCTTACATCACTAACCTTAATTTTTATTACTTTTTAGTATAAGACTATGTAGGTGAAAACTTATTGTACATATATTTTTTATTAAAGATGTTTTGATAGCAAGTTGAAAGCTGACTTTTTCTCTTATGTTTCAGGTGTTCTCCCGCACGAAATTTTGTTTTCTCACGTGATATGTCAGTTTGTTGTGATGTGTGGGCAGACCGCACTCGTGCTTATATTCATGATCCTTGTGTTTGGCGTCGAATGCAAAGGAGACATTTTCTTGGTTATATGCCTCACGATTCTTCAAGGTCTCTGTGGGATGTGTTTCGGTAAGATGGTTCTATCTTTTTTATTTATTTCTTTTTTTTAATTTATCCCTGATAATTTAATTTAAGGGTCAAGTGGATAAATGTGATCAGTATAGTAGTTCTTACCAAGATAAAAAAAAAATAAAAATTATGTTTGCTTATTTAAAGTACTTCAACACATACTAAATACTTACTTGTAAGAATACTTGTGAGATACTGTTACATAATAAGCCTGGTTGACTTGATATTGAAGTTAGTAATAAATAAATAAAGGCATTTATTGCAAGAAAAAACCAAAATAACAGTCAATTTCTAGATTAATTATAATAAAAATATATCCATAAAACATATTTTGTCTCCTCCCCTAGTTGGAACTGATGGTCTAACTTCCCTATAGACCAAACCTACTGGGAAGTGGAGTCTGCCATAGCTCCTCCCACATTTCTTTATCCCTTGTGATCCTCATCCGATTGTTTCTAACGACGGACTTTAAGAAGTCACTCCAGCGTCTGTTCTCTCTCCTTCTTTTTTAAATTGTATGAAATCCATTCGGTCATCTTTAATGACCATCTGACGTTTCGAACTCTGGCAAGATGTCCTGCCCATCTCCATTTAATCTTCTTTACATATTGACATTTCTCACCCCTTTTTGTAAAACTGAACATTTTATTTTTTTCTTCTTTCGACAGTTGGTAATGCTTCTTAAGACAGAATTTTGCCTGACCGTCAACTTAGATTCCGGAGCTTTCGCCAGTGCCCAGGTTTGGCAATCGTAAGTTACAGAGGGCAGTATGCAGCTCTCAAACATCAGCTTCGTACTTTTCAAGCTGAAGTTTCCCTTCATTACATACTTTTGTGATTCTTCTTTGAATCTCTTTTGTCGCATGACTATTGAAACATATGTGATGTCCCAAATAAACGACTTCTTCTGCTTACTTTAGAGATAGTCCGCTTAGAGTTAGTAACTTCATTATACATTCTCCAAGCCAAAAGTTAACTCCAAACAAAAAGTTCTTCTGGATCTGCCATTGATGTAAAGTAATACATTCTAAATACATTCTTCTTTCTCTTCGCATAGAATCAACAATTGCTTCACGACTAAATACCTAGTAAAGTTTCAAATTTTGTTTTATTAGAATTTCAAAAAGATAACTTCATCCATTTGACCCTTCAAAAATTTTAACTTAATATTGTAATAAGAACAAAACATTTAAATGTATAAATTGATTTATAAATACTTAATATGGATGATTATGTAAAATTAATAACATGGCAGAAGCATTCTGTTGCACTACAGACTGACAGACAAAGACTCTTGTGCTAAAACCACATTAGACGCATCAACAAAAGTTACGAACAATTTTTTGTAATCTTCAAAAAAGGTAATATACTGTTTTTATTTTTATTACTTGGAGATAATTAGATTTTTTGTATATATCACTTACTTTGTTTTATGGGGATGAAATGTGTTGACGTATTTAAAAAAATTACTGTAAGACATCCTATTAAGCAATAATTTAAACTTTTTTATTTTAAATTGTTCTATTAAAAAAGTGATCTTTATAAAAATAAAATAAACGAATACAAACATACAATTAAATGGTTGTTTTTTACTTTTTATATATATATATATATATATATATATATATATATATATATATATATATATATATATATATATATATTTTAATGGAATAAGCAAAAATAACAAAGTAAAAATGGAACTTCTTAGCAACCAAATCTTTACTGGTACTAATTGTACCAAATTAAAAAACCTCCGGTTGTGGACTGTGTGACAAAAAATAAATAAAACTTTAAATGTAGATTGTGCCCAGAATAAGGGATCTCCAAAGTAGTTTGCAAGTGAATTTAAGATATACTGCTTACCTAAGAGTAGCCTGCTTCCTGACTTCTTGAACGGACAGTCTTCTTCTGTTCTGGCTTGACAGTCTTTTCCAGCTGCTCCTAGGGTTTCTCTTGTAAACTTAAGAGATCTTAAATTGAGGTCCATCTATCATGAACGGCAACTGTTTGTAACCATATATCATCACGGACTACAAAATACGACCGGGAAAAAATCTCACTTGGCAATGACGCTTGAAAAAAAAACAAAAAAAGTCAGTCAAACTTACAGATGTGCTGTATACGGCTCACCCTAATTAAATTTTAGTGTAAATAAATCTAAAAAATTATTATTATTTTTAATTTGCATACACGCGAACAACTACTTTCAATGTCACTAAAACACAATATTCTACATATAATGGAAACAATCTACAATAGGATAAGAAATAAAACAGAAAAATATAGAGATAATTACTTTTCTATATTTTTGTGTTAAAACAGAACAATTAAAAATTAATCATTTAGGGAGTGGGTATAGTCTAATGGATAGAGCACTAGTCTTATGTGCTCCAGGTTCCGATCCTGGCTGTGGCATTATTCTGTCATTTTAGTCATGGGGAAACTCTAAAACATAAAGACCCTTCTGTGGAACACCTAGTCTCTATAATAGTGGGGGGAAACTAGTGGCTGAGTGCGATCTCTACATAGTCTACTACACTTCGGTGGCATGAAGGGGAATGAAGTAATTTACTTATATTATACATTTATTTATAAAATAACACATATCATTACACATAAAAATACAGAGTGAGGCATTATTATTTTTGAGAATACTGATTGTATAATTGTACCCTGGCTTGACCCCCGACCTCCTCCCGTGGACTTCCGCTTCTCATCCTCCCCGATCTAAGACTCCTCAGGTACCCCGCTATCCCTGCATTAGGAGTGGAGGGATCTATTTTTTGTATAGCCCTTCTAAGAAACGTTTTTGCTTGTAGCCCGGAAACTGTTCTATTTCAAATGATTTTAAATTATCTCTATTCCTCCCAGTATTCTCGATACATAGCAAGTCACCACAATGTAAGGCCGTGGGCCTAGAAACTGTACAAATCTCTATATGTACAGAGCCATAGGTTGTAGAGGTATAGATTTTAATCTAAAGAAACCTACAAATTCAAAGTCTGAAATATTATTATTTTATACTCATATAGATTTATCTTAAAGGGGGGTGTGAACATAATATTATTTAAGATTAAATTATAAAAGTGACTAAAATTAATTTTTATTTTACTGTTAATATATTTTTTTACTTTCACTTACCTATATATGAAATATATAGTAAGGGAAAGCATTGCGATCATGAAAATTTTCGAATTCGGGTTTTCAACGGAAATACATGTTTTAGGGTCCCCTGAGTCTAAATGACCAAGTCCCGCAAAAAAGTCTGTGTGTGTGTGTGTGTGTGTTTGGTAACTCCCGGGCGAAAACTAAAAGTGCTATGAAGCTGAAATTTCATATTTAAGAAAACTATACACCTGAAATGTTACAGAATCTTTTTCATAAAAATCAGCTAACCAGAAGAACCACTTTATACCACGCATTTTGCACCTTTTTACGATTTACTCAAAAATGGTTCAAACGATTTTGATTAAACTCTATGTATCAATGTAAAATTTGATGGGCTTTAATATGATGTAGGTTTCATTCTGATTGAAGTAGTCTGAAAGGGCTTTAATGCCATTATTTTAGATGTTCTCCCTCTAAAGTACCTTTAATTTTGTAGATTCAAAAAAAATTAACCATATCGTCTGATAAGCATTGCTAAAAAACAAGTAAATATATAAGTTGAACGAATTCGATATCCAACTAAACGAGAAAACTGAAAAAAAAAATTTAATGCAATTTTTGTTTTTGAACTTAAGAACAGTTATATACATGAATAATATACTGTTGGAATACTAAAGATTTTAGAAAAAATATTATGTTATACATACTATTTTAAAAGCTAATGGAGAGTGATGAAAAGTGGATAAAACAAACTGATTGTCGTAGATAATAATATAATAGATTATTTAATAAAACACACGTTTCTATTAAAATCCACTTTAAATAATTCTTTAACAATTTATTTTTGTTTATAAATTTGTTTAAAAATTCTTGAATTGATATAAATAATGGAGGTAAGTGAAAGTTGTGCATTGGGCCCACCAGATTTTTTAAATACCTCTCTTTTGCATTAACATCTCACACTTTTGATTTTGTATCACCTAAAGAGTATATATGTAAATATGTAATAGGAGGTCTTATTGTAATATTTGATTTTTATTTATTTAGATTTTGTTCATATTATATTATTTATATTGTTTTAAATATGTTATCTTATGTAAGATGCTCACCAATAATAATCTAACTTTTTGTTTTGTAATAATTTCAGGATTCGTCATATCGGCAGTTTGCGAATTGGAAAGAAATGCCATTCAGCTTGCTCTGGGAAGCTTCTACCCAACGTTGCTTCTTAGCGGTTAGTAGATTAATTTAAAACATGATTAAAAATAATCCTAAATATATTTTTAAATTATTTATTTATTAGTTAACCGTATTAATTAATGAAAAAAAAGTGTTGAAATAAAATTCTTAGAGATCCATTCAAAAATCAATTATGTTTATTCATTTAATGTCACTTTATGAAACTGTGCTACAGTGTAAATCCTGAACTTTGCCTGTCTCGGTTGAACTATGATAGGGATCTTTAATATTGCACCGGACCTCCATTTTATGTCACCTCCAAAGAATGGCATAACAAAGGATTTTTTACTCCCTTTCAAAAATCCTAAGGCCACCTGCCATGTTTAAATTCATAACCTTGGGTATAGAAGGCTGTGGCAAAAATTAATTATTGAACGTCAGTAAGTAATGGCAGGTTTTCAATATCATAAGCCATGAAATAGTATTATATTATTTTACTATTAACTACTAAATTAATAATTTCTTCTCTTCTTCTTTTGCTTCTTCTTTTTTGCCATTTAAGGCCTTAAACAGAAAAGGATTGTTCTAAAATCAGGATTATTTAATTTATAATGATATAATGTTAAGTGCTTGGAATAAGAATAGTGATGATTATGTTGTTTCAGGTGTGATCTGGCCGGTGGAGGGAATGCCAATCGTGCTGCGGTACATCTCAGCCTGCCTCCCACTGACGATGGCCACCACCTCGTTGAGGTCCATGCTCACCAGGGGATGGAACCTCCTAGAGACGGACGTCTACCTCGGCTTCATCTCCACCATCTTGTGGATCGTCGCCTTCCTCACGATATCTCTCCTCGTCCTCAAGTTCAAGCGCGGTTAAACTAGTCTCTTATCGGCCCTCGCGGTCAACCCAAACAATTCAAGCCATAGTCCTTATTTTCTTTATCTCTCTTATTTCCTTTTTTTTTTTTTTTTTTTCCCTTCTTTTATATTATATATATATAAATATTTTTTATGGAGTCGGAATCCCATTCGGCTTCTTGTAAATAATGTAAAGTGTCATAACAATGTGGTGTATTTATTTAAGGAGAACTTACTGAGGATAAAGAGGTGATATTTAGAGGGTCATTGAGGGTTAGAGTTCTGTTGTGGCGGCCCATAAATTTATTGTGATACTTGGCTTTATTTCTCTCAATGATAAACTAACATAAGTATCGAGAAGAAAAATCTTTCCATTATAGCACGAGAGTTAGCAGTGTTGGAGAAAAAAAAAGTTTTCAGTATGGATGAATTTCTGATATTTCTTTACTCATTGGGTGTTGATAAGGATGTGCCACGTCTGGCATTAGTAGCTGTTACATTTTATTAAGACAGCGACCTGAAAATTTAAAATGTAGTATGAAACTTTTTTGAAATTTTTACCTGTTATTGCAGGAAGTATAACGTGAATTTATATCAAGTTTCAGTTTTAATTTTTTCAATCTCTGTGTTACTGTACATAAATTTTTCAAAAATGTAACCTTTTTTGAGTGAACTATGTACTGTAGTAAATGCCATTGTTGCCAGATGTGGTGCATCTTTATCAACATTCAAAAAGTAAAAGAAATATTTAAATAAAAAAGCAATATTAAAATAAATGAGAATAATTTCGTACTATTATTACCACATTTTAGATGATTGACTTTAATATTATTATTTTTTTTTATTAGCAATGATAGTATCACTATGAACTCATCGGCCAACACAATTATATTATATTACCATTTATTATATCCATTATTTTTCTATTTCTTTTTTCTTTTCTTCTCTAATCCGACCCTTAAGTAGCTCACCCATAGTTTACGTATTTAGCTCAATCTTCTAATCAAATATTTTCTTATGATACTTTAAATAAAAGAATGTGATATGCACATTTTGTGAAAGTAATAATTTGTTTTTTAATTCATTCGTGTACCATTGTATCATAGTTTAGATCTGGTTAAGATTTACGTCTTCATTTTGGCTGGGCAGTTGCAAATTAGTTAATTTTTTTTTTTTTTTTTTTTAAGTTTGAAAATTTATTTCTTTTGTATTATATTATATATGAAATAAATTGTTGTAGAAATTAGAATAAGATATAAATAAATGAACATCAGCTTTTGTATACAATGCCATTTATTGCCTCTGTAGGCCAGTCGTGATTTCAAAAATAATTTCAAGTTTAATTCTCTAATTAATAGAAATAGACCATTTATAAATATATATTTTTTATTATTATTATAAAAAAAAAAAGAATGATTATTTAAGTAATTCAAGAGTGGACGGACGCAAGGTTTTAGAGAAGCCTGAATAGAGAATTGTACATTGTGATAGAAATAAACCTCGGGTGCGTTTGGTATTTCTCGTATTCAGCTCTAATTCGATAACTGTGATGAGAATGTGGAGTAATTGCTCATATTATGTTTTATAGTTATTGTATTATTATTATTATTTCTTAACTAGTTGTATCGCCCATTTTCTCAACACAGGTCATCTGCTGAAGCTTTGTTGTATTGTACATTAATTAATGATATCATTAAAGCACTGGCTGAAGAGAACTGTATAATCAACCCAAATTTGTACCTTAAAAGGAAGTGTTGTATCTATTTTTCTTTAAATGTATTTGTTAAATAAATGAAACTTAGTTACAATTTTTTTTTTTTTTTTTTTTACCTCAACTTAAAAGCAATTAAATCCTAAATTTAATTTGAATGATGGAGTTATAGTTAATCGTTGAGAATATATGATGGAGAAGTTGGTTGTGGTTGCGGTCATCAAAAAATCACTCTTATAAGATAAATAAACTCATTAAAAAATCACTCTTATAAGATAAACTCGTTAAAAAATCACTCTTATAAGATAAACTCATTAAAAAATCACTCTTATAACGCCGCTTTAGGCTACTTCAACACTTACTAGACAAACGATCAAACCTTCCTCTTAACTACAAAAGGCTCATCTACATGACTATTATAAGACTAATCTGGACTTACGGAGTAGAGCTTTGGGGCTCTACTAAACCATCAAATTCTTCCCGCATCCAATCCTTACAATCCAAAATCCTTCGTAAAATCCTCAACGCTCCTTACTTTGTCACGAATAAACTTATCCATAAAGACCTTAATGTTCCCTATGTTACTGATTTGGCCCGGACCAGGTATCAATCATTTCATGACAAACTCCATTCGCACTCTAACCCACTAGTTTCAATCCTTTCTTCCTCTTCAATTCCGGATAATCCTCCGAGGCGCCTAAAAAGGAAATGGCCCCGGGACCTTCTAGTTTAAAATATTTTTAGAGTGCTGCCACTGGGTAGTGTCTCTACATGTTTTTCATGACAGTTTTGTATATTACCATCACATTTACTAGATGTATTTGTATTTAATACAGTTGTAAATATCAATAAATATGTTTAAAAAAAAAAAAAAAACTCTTATAAGATAAAGTATTGGGTTGATGCAAAATTAATGCAGGTTTTTAGTAGGTATTGTAAATACGCCATATCTTTACTTTAACCATATATATGTTTACTATATATATATATATATATATATACTATATATACTACTATATATATATACTATATATATATATACTATATATATATATATATATATATATATATATATATATTATATATATATTATATATATACTATATACTATACTACTATGTACTATATACTATACTATATACTATACTATATATATATATATATATATATATATATATATATATATATATATATATATATATAATATATATATATATACTATATATATACTTATACTATATATATACTATATACTATACTAATATATACTATATATATATCTATATATATATATACTATATATATATATGCTATATACTATATATACTATATATATATATAATATATATATTATATATATATATATATATATATATATATATATATATATATATATATATATATATATATATATATATATATAATATATATATATATATATATATATATATATATATATATATATATATATATATATATATATATATATATATATATATTATATATATATATGTAATATAAATAATTTCATTAATAATAATTTTGACGTTCAACCTAATATTTCTTAATTCCATCGAATCAATTGCACTTTGGTTTCAAAATTTTTATTCCCTCAAAAGTCTGTCCTGTGTTCTGAAAATTTTCCAAAGTCTGTCAGAGCTGAAGTGAGTCTAGGAGGTGAATAAGGCGGATGTTGGAGAACTTCGTAGCCCAACTCGTGCAGTCGTCGAAGCGTTGGTTGTGCAACGTGTGGTCTGGCGTTATCGTGGAGCAGGATCGGCCCCTTCCGATTCATCAATGCTGGGCAAAGACGTTGCAATTTTTGAGTTCCGAGTTCCGCCGCCATTTCTCGTGTGGTTTTGGTTGGGTCTTCTTCCACTTTTGACCTCAGCTGGTCGTTGTCCAGAGCAAGATGACGGCCCCGACCTTCCTTGTCTTCGAGGTCGAAATCTCCTCTGCGAAACTTCTGGAACCAACGCTGCACCGTGCACTCATTAATAGCCCCTGACCCCACACTTCATTAATATTACGAGCCGTTTGCGCAGCGCTGCGCCCTAATTTAAATTCGTAAAAATAAATTTGACGAAAATCGCACTTTGACATTTTCGATTCAAGACCTTTGAACACACTGAACAAAACGATTTTACTAAACAAATTCATGGTGAAAGAGAGGGTATTAGATAAGGTTTGTTTTGGTATAATAATGATCAATGTTAGGATTAGCTTTGTTTACACAATTGGAATTAAGATATTGCAATAGAGGAAACCTGCATTAATTTTGCATCAACCCAATACCTTTTGGAACTCAACGTCTCAATTGAGTATAGAGACTGATAAATAAAAAACTTTTCAGCTTTTATTTTACATTAAAAAAGAAAAATATCTACTATTAAGTTAGACCAAGCACGGTTTTTTCTCTCATATTTAAGAAGTTCGTGGAATAATAATTCCAACTATTTGCTAGATGAAATACCATATACCATTCTATTAAAATGTGAGTTTCTTAAATTTGTTTCACTAAATTTATGTTGCTGCAAGAAGAAATACTATAAAAAAATTTAATTGAATTGAAAACATAAGAGAACTGAAGCAAGGCAAATAAGTTGTTTAAAACAGCCTAAAAAACGATTATTAGTTTAAAATTATTGATCAAAATAATAGCAGTGAATCAAAATGAACCAACAAAAATTCATAAAATGAAGAAAACAATAAATTAATGGCATATAGTAGGAAATATAGTACTTTTTGGAATGAAATGAAAGGAAATATTATATCTGTTTACAGAGGATATAGTACCTTTTGGAAGGAAACGTTTTTAGTACCTTTTAGAATGAAATGAAATTTGGATTTAGTACTTTTTTGAATGAAATGCAATTTTTAAATACGGTTTTATGTTTAAAGGGTTTTTATATTTTTTAGATAAATTCTGATGACGGATCTAGATAAAACTATGTCACAATATTAATTTCTAAAATAATGTCCTTTAGTACCTTTTGGAAATAAACGTTTCAATTGTTGCTAAAAATGAGCTCCTTGGAATATTTAGAAACAACAAGTTATCAATCACTCCTACATTGGCTAATGCAATTACTTAATGGGTCTGAGGAATTGAAATGTTTTGCCATTAAGGCTGTTGGGTCAGTCTATTGATATAGTTCATTGGGGTAGTGGAAGAAAATTAAATTTCTGTAGGACAGAAATGTTTAATACTCGTAGCAGGGAGGAGAAAGAGAAGCCTTCAGGGTTTTTGGAACTGTGCTGGTGGGGGCAGACTAGGATCGCCTTGGAGGATGTCTTCAGGAAGTCCAGGTTGACGGCTACATTTCCCTTCAGCACTGGTTACGACGTTCTTCTTTGGCCTTCGGCGACCCTAGCTGTTATCAGCATTACGCTCAGTGTATTAGGCATACATTACTCCCTCACGTTTGTTTTAAGTGTAAACATTTTCAACGTACCATTGATAAGGTTCATAAAAGCAGTCATAGGGAGTACTTTCAACGTAGTCTCACCATTATGGATGATATACAACCATAAATACATAATAAAACTAATGCGATCCATCGCCTCAGTAGAAAACGAGCTTGACAAGGTCTCGCTGAAATGGAATTGGAAGAACGATCATATACCTTTTCTCACGTTTCCTGCAATGATATTATCCCTAACCGTGGCTCACAGTATTTATCTTACCATGAAGATAGATATATTCAGTGCCCTGGGCCTCATCATTGTGATGCTTGGCTTATGTCCGTCCATGTCTTACCTGTGGCAGTACCTGGCCCTCCACGAACTCCTCAAATCCCTCATGAAGAGGATCGGTGATCTTGACGACGTCGACTCCTTCGTCAACTGTTACCATTCCTTAGTCCTGGCCTACCGCTCCGTTGACAAACTTTACGGATTTCAGATTCTGTTATACTTCATCCTGGCGTTGCAATCAATCATCCATAGCCTACATTACATCTTCGCAAATAATGAGTTTGATTTCTTTTTTATCTGCCAGATCTTTTGGGCTGGCTTTTATTCATCGCTTGTGTTAATTATTATTAAGAAGTGCAACGCCTCTGTAGCACAGGTAAGCTTTTTTTATTTATTATTTAATTCATTTTGTAATGTAAGTTATATGGTATCTCAAAAAACAAAACAAAAAAAAAATAAAAATAATAATTATTCAGGCAGTCATAGGGACTGCCGATAGAACTGTTTTTTTTTATTCTCGATTAGCGCTGGAATTTTGCTGGAAAGAAATCGTTAAAGTAGATTATGCTGAGAATGCATGTTTTTATTTTTATTGTTGTTTCATTTAATTGTAAAACATCATTACCCTGTAGAGATATACCATCGTAATCTGAATGTGACTGTAGACTGTATGATTCGGTGGTACACTTTGCACATATTGTTTTATGTACCAGCCATTTCTATCAAGGAAATTCAGACATTTAAGAATAAGCTTTATAGTTGTTTTTCAGAGATAACCTTAGTTTCTCTACCAAGTAAACAAAAAATATATGTTTAAATTAGTAAGTAAATATACATTGTTCTTAATTGAAATATATATAATTAAAATGAATTTAATTTTTAAATGTCTGATTTTAATTTAATTAAATACTGAAATAAAGTATTATAAATAACGTTATTTTTATGTTGATATTACATCGGTATCGATAACGTTACCTGAAATTGATATCGTTATCCTATCTCTAATAGCCTTGTACACACAGAGCGCATGCGCAAGTCGGGAAGATGTTTCTTATATATTTGCGCCAGCCTAGAGCATGTTGGTGACGTTACCATGGTTACGAAATCGAAGCTTTCACCCTTGCCAAAAATTGCATAACCTAATGAAGTTTTCACTTCAAAAACTACAAATATCTGTATGCATTGAACTTAAATGTATAAAAAATCCATATGAGGATCACCATCTTTTTTCTTTTATCACTAAAGTCCTTATATCTTGCAATGTATTTCAACCAACTTGAGTATGTGGCCACTACATCAAGTAGAGGTCTTCCTCCAGGTTTAACCTTGTCGAGGTATGGTTGTTATAATAGACAAGAAAGAGTATCAGAAGGCCTCGACAATTGCGTATTCATGCAAGGAAGAGAGTTTAATAGAGATGACATTTAATGAATTAGCAGAGAGGACTGGGTAGGATGGGTTACACTCTGTGTGGTAGTAGCACGCCAGTAGTGTGGGTTAGGAGAAGATTCACCCTGCGTGGTAGTAGCACGACAGTAGCGTAGATAAGGAGAAAATTCGCCCTGCGTGGTAGTAGCACGACAATAGCGTGGATGAGGAGGAAATCGCCCTGTGGGGTAGTAGCCCGACAGTAGCGAAGGTAAGAAGGAGTTAAGGTAGAAGAAGGAAGTGAAATAATGATAGACCACAGTGTGTTACAAAGGCAGAGTAAATCTGACCTAGGGAGATACCCGCTTGGGTGATCTGAAGAGCTTTTTTTTTTTTTTTTTTTTTCAATCCCTCAAACAGAAAAAACATAGAATTAATATAAAAATAATAATGGTAATATACATTAAAATTTGAGTTTACTTACAATACCTTTTTCTACCTACCGGTATTTGAAGGCTTATTAATTTATTAGTTATAAAATATACTCCCTGTTCGGGGTGTTGATATACTTTGAAAGTGAGGGGCCTCCGCTTGTTGTTTATCTGGTATATAGTTATATAAAGCTAAATTGAAGAAAAAACTTTGAACTAAAACATAACAAAAGATTAAAGTGTACCTGAAAAGAAATTTATTAGACATAGAGAGGTGGGGGGTGGGATTGGGTAATGTAGAAGATATGGGAAAAGGAAGGAAAGGAAATGGATATTGGGTGTGGGGGGGGATTATTAAGTAGTATGCTACTTAATGATGTATATTGGATTGACAGGACCTTTACGACCCTGCCATCTCTCTGGGATCTTGGAAGGAGTAATGGATTGGAAAAGCGGGTTGTATGTCGCTTGTATGTTGTCATAGAATTTTATATGTCGTCGTGATATGTGTGTTTGTATTGTTTCTAAGTTTAAAGTCTCGTGTATGTGGTCCATGCTCCGTCTTTCGAGAGTTGTATGTTTTGTGATTTTTGTTAATATGTTGTTTTGGGTTGATTGAAGTGACTTCAGGGCTGTGGGATATAGGTAATGTAGGAGAGGTGCTCCGTGAAGGAGTGCGGGTCTGAGGATTGATTTGTATATAAGTAGTTTGAGTCTTAGTGACAGCCCTGGTGAGTATAATAGGTGATTTAATTGTGCTGCTGTCGCTCGTACAATTCGTATTCTGTTTGAAATGTGTGCTGTGAATGATAGATGTGACTCTAGTGTCATTCCTAAGTATGTGAGTCGTTTTTTGGTTTGTATAGTTTCTCCGTTTAGTTTGGGTTGGTGTTTAAGTGTTTTCATGTATGAGAAAGTAATTGCATCCGTTTTGTTAGTGTTTATTTTAATGTTTATGTCGTTCAGTTGGTTTGTGATTAGCTGAGCTGCATTTTGGGCCCTGCGCATTGCTTTATCCGCATTCATGCTGGCCGTGTATATGGCAATGTCATCAGCATATGCGGCGACTTGTACTCCGTCGATTTTTTGCCCTACTATTTGGGCTGTATATATGTTGAATAGTGTAGGCGCAAGGACCGAGCCCTGTGGGACGCCGCATGTCGCTTTGCGTTGGGTAGATAATTCAGTGTTCACACGGACTGAAAAAGTCCGCCCACTGATGTATGATCCTATTAAGTCGACCAGTTGGTCCGGAAATCGGTGAAGCCTTAGTGTGTCAATAAGGGTGGTGTGGGATACAGAATCGAACGCCTGTGTGCAATCGAGTGATATCATGGCTGTGGCACGGTTTTGTCTAAGGTTGTTGGCTGTATCATGCTGTAGTTTAGCAACGTGATGATAGCAGCTGACTCCGCGGTGAAACCCAGTTTGTTCTGGGGGTATTACGTCGTGTGCGTCGCAGTGTTTTCGGATGTGTATGAGTATTAGTTTCTCATATATTTTTGAGATATGGTTGAGGAGGCTGATGGGTCGGTATTCTTCCGGGACCTTTCCTCGTTTTTTGGGTTTTAGGAGTGGAACTATTATAGCATGTTTCCACTGTTTTGGGAAGTATCTGAGGCGAGAGCATGAGTTGAAAATATTTAGGAGAAACATGTGGGCCTTTCTCGGGAGTTGTTTGAGTAGGACATATGGAATGTTATCCTGTCCTGTTGATTTGTTTCCCTTTGTTCTTCTCAATATTGCAGTCAGTTGTTTATACGTGGAGTAGAGGGGGGTTTGTGTGTTGATTGTCGTGGGGTTGTGTTCGTATGTGCTGTCGGTGCGTGCTTTGTCTCGGTCAACATAATACTGTGCTAGAATGGTGGCCTGATCTGCGGGTGTGAGAAGCTCTTCGCCTCGGGTAATTTTCACCACTTTTGATTTTGTGTTGTGGCTTCTGACAAGTCTCCAGAAGTTTTTCGGGTCATAGTGGGTACGGCGTAATTGATCATGCCATATTGATGTTTTCCACTGCGACATGAGTGTGTTTACTTGTCTAGTGAGGCTGTTTACAATGGGTTTGTAAGTGGGGTCTTTTGTTCTGTACCAGCAGTTTTTAATGTTGTTTCGTTGTTTTATGAGTTGTAGTATGTGTTCTGGCGGTTTTCTTAAGTGTATGGGTGTTGGGTGGAAAGTGGGTATGGCGTCTCTAGCTGCGTCTTTGATGGTGTTTTGTAATGTATCAATGGCATTGTTTATGTCGTCGATGTTATTGAGTGGTGTGATGGTCGGTGTGTTGCTGTGAACAGTGTTTTTGTATAATTTCCAGTCTGCGTTCTGAAAGTCATATTTTAGGTCTGTATGTCGTGTTCTTGTTGAGTCATGTCCTAGTTGATATAGTACAGGGATGTGGTCGTTGTCACTGAAGTCAACTGTTGTGCAGTTTGTGAATCTGTGTGCCTGTTGTGTGAGTAGTAGGTCTGGTGTTGATGTGTATGATGGGTTAGCGTGGTGTCTGAAAGTGGGTGCATTGGGGTGTATGATTGTGTATTTTGTTTTGGTCAGGTGAGTTCCCAATGCATTGGGTGTAGCGCAGTTCCATGAGTGGTGTCTAGCGTTCAGGTCACCTAGTATGATATGCTGTCTGTCAGTCTCAGTTTCTTGTAGGAAAGTTTTTGTCGTTTCCGGTTTGCCTTTGGGGCTCCTGTAAATACATGTGATTTTGTATGTGTGTTTGAGTTTAACTTGTATCGTGATGGCAGTATGTTTGTCGTCACTTAGCGTATTGTAGTTTACTATCCTAGACGGGACGCCTTTACGCACCAGTAGGGCGACGCCCCCTTGACGGGGTGAGTCATGTCTGTATGTCGTGTAACCTCTAAAGTGTATTTGTGTTTGTTTGTTTAGTTTTGTGTCAGTCAGTGCTACTATTGATGGCCTGATATTGGCCAGGAGGGTTTCTAATTCGAGCTTACGTTTATTAAGCCCCGTTATGTTATAATTTAGGATAGAGTGTCTATCCATGTGTGTTTTGATTTATCATGGCCTGTACATTGGCCATCATCATCTGACACATGTTGTTTATCATGGTCTGTACCCAGCCCATGATATTTTGTACCCAGTCGGGTTGATTTGTGGTCGGGGTGGGTAGCAGCGGGGTTTTAAAGGATCTGCCCGCATAGGTGTTGGGTCCGGATGTGGTGGGGGGAGCCTGATTTGTTGGTTCCTGTGTTGCAGTTGTGGGTTTATTTATTTCCCTTTTTTGTGATCTGGCCTGTATTATGGCCAGTCTGGTGGGACAGTTGCGGTATGAAGCCACATGTGGACCTCCGCAATTGGCACATTTTGGGGGTGTAGTTTTGTGGCACGCACTACTGACGTGGTTTCCGCCACAACGGACGCATATTATTATGCGCCCACAGAAATTTTTTGTATGGCCATACTCCTGGCAATTAAAACATTGCTTGGGCCTGTTGGGTGTCTCAGTTTCTCAACTGAGTACAACATGTAGTCTATTGGACCTACTTTTTTAAGATCGTCTAGTGTGACTGTGTTGTCAGTAGTTACGATAATGTAACTGAGTTCGGTTTTCACACCGTCTTGGTTTGTTTTAACCATCCTCCAGGCGGTTTTGAACCCGCTGAGTTTGGCTTTTAGGGCGTCTATAATGTTTTCTAATGGGTGTTCTATGTCAAACCCTTTTAATATATATTTATTGTCGGGCTTAGTGCCGCGAGGAGCATATGTATGGTAATCGATCTCAGGACTCTGCTCAAGTAGAGCGTGAATTTCTTTATAAGTTTTTAGGGTTTTAGTGTATATTTTTGTTTCGTTATTAAATTGTTTTATGACAAAGTCTTCTGTTATGTTATTTTCAATGAGTGATTTTTTAAGCTCTATGGCTGATATAGGCGGTCTGATTACGAAAGGTGGAGGTGTTTTTGTGTTGTTATTTGTTGTTGTTGTGTTAGTGTTTGCGTCTGTGTTGGTACTGGTCGTGGGTGTGTTTGTAAGTGGTGTATAAATATTTTTCGTTGTTACTGGTGTTGTCCTTGTAATAGGTCTTGGTTTAGCCGTAAGTTTACGTTTTGGTGTAATGAACCCTTCTTCATCCTGTTGTGAGTTTAATCTTTTGAGTGGTTTCGATGGTCCGGGTAACGTGTCCATGTCGGTTTTTGTCATTGTTTTAAATATATGTTTCTAATAATTAAACTAAAGTTTTAACTAGTAACTATTAGTTTTAAAGCACTAATAAAAAAATAATAAGTAAATGTGTACTCACATTTTGACTTGACGTGAAGTACGGTCAAAATAAACATACGGTAAAAAGCCGTTAGGAAAACGGTTAGAAGGCTTGGCGTCCCCACGTGGTCTAAGCGTCGTCTCAGTAGCTCCTCACTGGTTGGCTGCTGGGTAAACACCACCTTGAAGAGCTGTGCCAGCTTTTGGGGATGTTAGTCATCCATGTCGATACTTGACAGTGAGAGCTTTGTTAGCATACTAGGGTCTTGGCCCTAGGTCAAATTACCTTGAGTGCTTTATTTATTCTCATACAACAGTTATATAGATATAAATATTTACAGTGACATTAATTATTAACAATATACTATATTATTGGATATAGCGTCTTCTTATATATGCCCGGTAAGGTATGTGGACGCCGCTGGCGCTATCTGTGAGCAAGCGTGTGTAGCATCCGCCACAACCTCTATACATTTTCGTGGGTTTCGAGAAGTTAATCAATAATAATCAAGTTGATTGTTTACTATTTCTCATTTCCAATTCCTCAATATTGACAGATTTGAAACAACACTCTTGCACTTTCGAAATTAAAATAGGATCTAACTTGATACAATTCTAGTGATCAATTAAGTGAAACTTCTCAGGCACGTTGCAATGTTTAGAGATCTACAACCTCTCTATTATAATTGGACAGAGCAATCACTTAATAAGAGCTTCTGTTGACTTATTTTAGACATTAGGAAGGAAAGTGCAAGAAATGGGTCAACCGTTAGCTGGGTGCTTTTCTACTTTTCCTTAGTGAAACAGGAAAGATCACTTCTGTTGAGAATGGAAATAGATCACTGTGGGCCTAACATGCCAATCACGAGCAGCAAGATCTCTGAAGGGGCATCGGAACGATTTTGGTGGAAGCGAACAAGGAAAGTCCTAGAGGATGTTTTCAGAAAGCCTCGACTCATTGCTACCTTCCCATTCACGACTGGTTATGACGTTCTTCTCTGGCCATCGCTGGGGGCAGCTGCTGCTACAGTTCTCTTAGGCTTGATAGGAATCAAATTCTCAGCGGACATCAAATTGAATATATACGCTTTGAACATTCTGTGGGTAAGGACTGCTAAGTCTGTCATAATGACTGTCTTCAACACACTGTCACCATTATGGATGGTTTACAACCATAAATCCATTATAAAACTTGTGAAACTGATTGCGAAAGTGGAAAAGGAGCTGAACACAGCCCCATTGGAGATAAATCACCTTCCCTTATTCCTGTTTCCTGCGATTTCCGGAGTCGTAGACATAGCCCAGTGCTTCTGGATGTGCAGTGTGACTGATATCTTCACTGGCTTTTCACTTGCCGCTTTGGCGATTGGTGGATTTCCTGCAATCTCTTACATGTGGCAGTACCTCGCGCTCCACGATGTTCTAAGGTCCCTCATGGTGAGGATCAGCGAACTCCAAGATAGAGATTCCTTCGTAAACTCCTACCATTCTCTAGTACTGGCCTATCGCGCCGTCGATAAACTTTACGGATTACAGATCTTGTTATACTTCATAATGGCGATGATATCAATTCTACATAGTCTCCATTATACTTTCTCCAGGAGTAATTTCACTTTCATGGTCATCTGTCAGCTACTTAGAACCTGTTTTCATTCTGGAATTGTTCTCCTAATTATTATGAAGTGTAACACTTCTGTGGAACAGGTGAGTTAAGTATATTGGGTTTTTTTAATTGATATTAATGCCTCCTTTTATTGAGCCCGCTAATTCATATTAAATCCAATCTGTATTTAATTATTTCTCCTACCTACCCAGCTTTTATTTCCCTGCTAGAGTGTGATTGTTCCATTTAGTAAGTAATTAATTCTTGTCCTTACCGTCATATTCCTTCATGTCCTTAGCTCAATTTCGTACAGCTAGATTAATCTATTAACAAAATAATAGAATTTTAATTCTGGAATTCCCGAGATAATTTTTTTTTGACGTGAAACGCCCTTATAGACCAAGCAAATATCATTTTATGCCAACTTCGCCTATACATTCCCCTTTCTTCAACCTTTCAGACTGGACTCTTCTCTGTTCCTCGCTCCATACTCTCCTTCCCCACCTCTTTGGCACCCACAAGGACCTATATCTTCCTCAATTTCTCCCTATATTCATCTCTATTGACACAATCCTGATTTGAGATTCCCAACCTCACTATCTCTTTCCTTATCTGCTGAATGGGCCGGAGGATAGCCCCTATATATCCCCACATTTTTCCAAATATCTTATTCAGGATTTTTCTCTCCCTTAAAACAATTCTCAAGTCATCTGCCAGGTTCAACATTAAAATTTAGTTATTCTAAACCCTGGTGTTTTTGTGTTTTTTTAAACATAATTTATTGAAATTTACGAATGTACTAAAAAAATACAACAAGTAAATATGATATAAGAAAAATGACATGAAAAAGACTTGTAGTAGAACTACCCAATGGTAGCACCCCTGTAACTATTCTAAACTAGAAGGTCTCGGGGCCATCTCTTTTTCAGACGCCTCGGAGGGTTGTCGGGAATTGAAGAGTAAGAAAGGATTGAAACTAGAGGATTAGGGTGGGAATGGAGTTTGGCATGAAAGGAATGGTATCTAGATGGGGCCAAATCAGCAACATACGGAATATTAAGGTCTTTGTGGATCAGTTTATTAGTTACAAAATAAGGAGCATTGAGGATTTTACGAAGGATTTTGGATTGTAGGGATTGGATACGGGAAGAATTTGATGGTTTAGTAGAGCCCCAAAGCTCTTTTTTTCTTTAATTCCATTTCTCCAATTAGGCCATTTCTAGAATATAGAGGTATTTCGCACGCAATGTACGGGATCCAGTATAGCCTACTAAAAATCTAAATATTTAGAATTTAGGGGTCCTAGCAATTATGACTGAATGAAGGGATCCGAGAAAATTGTTTGTTGGTAGCCACTGATATAATCCATTTTCAATTTCAAATCAATATTCCTTTCTTCCGCTCGGGCTCATCCTTAGCATATGACCGTCGAAACGCAGCCTCCTTAACCTAATGTCCGTTTCCAGGTCATCCATTTCTTTGTACAGTTCTCTGGTAGGCCTCAGCCTATATCCCTCTGGTAACTTTACAGCCCCATAAATTCTCCTCAAGATCTTCCTCTCTATTCCTTAAGCTAGGAAGAGAAGCGGTCTCCATTCCATACAGAATCCAGATACAGGTTTGACAACGGTGTTATACTGCTTTGTTTCCTCTCTTATTGAAAGACCCTTATTACAGTCTAGGCTACTAGTGGCAAAGCTGAGTCTTTCCATCTTGACCAGCCTCTCCTCCATGCCCTTTCTCTCGGACCCATTACTACAAATAATTTCCCCTAAATACTAGAAGCTATTTGTGACCCTGATTTCCCCATACTTTGTTTTAAATGTTTTTTACCGTGATAACACGGATATCCTCATGTAGTTGTTGATGTCTAACAACCTTTTTGGACCTCCAAGGGGTATATAATCTTCTGTTTTTTTAGCTCATTATTTTCGAAATGTTAGAAAATTACTAATTTTAAGGTTGGGATTGTAAAAAGAAACAATAAACACAAGTAATTATATCAATTAGATTGTTAAATTTGTCCCTGTAGAATGTGTGCTTTTGATTATAAGCCAAGGCTTCACAGATTTTTACCTTTGTGTAATTTTCAATTATTCCCCAATGACAACTCGCAGACACCCTTGACATCGTCTGAGGACCCCCTAGGAGAACCTCGGTTAAAAATAGTACCGTTATAAAGCATATGATTTTACAAAAAAAACTGGTGCACGCAACACACGACTGCAAAATTACCTTGTGCATATATAATATATATATAAATATATAGGTGAATATATAAATAAGTGTATGTACGTATTTTTGGTGTATTATTTTCAATAAAAATAATCCCTCCTCAATATTCGAGAGCTTAAGTTTCAAGATGCGTAGAATCGGAAACAGGAATAAAAAACAATTCCGTTGGTCCGCCGTACACTATCGCCGTCCGCGCCATTTCTCTGAAATTACTGGACCATTTTTTTTCGAAATTCGCCACAAAAATACTAGTCCATGCAACGATGATCCTAACACCTAGACGTTGATATCAGCTGGTTAGTTTTAAAATGGCGGCCGATTAAAAGTGATTTAATTCAATAACTCAGTTATTTTTGAAGATAGAGAAAAAAATTATTAGGGTTTTTTAACAAAAAACCGCGAATAATTATATATAAGTGGAAAAAGAAAAGAAAAAAAATTTAAATTTTACAAATATATACGCTTAAAACCCAGTTATTTTTAACGATAGAGAAAAGTATTGGTAGTGTCACATGAAATGTCCGTTTTCAAGGTAAAGGATTTTTATTAAAAATACGACATGAAAACAAGATAATTTAATCGAAGTATTTACCTTCTTTTTCTACACATTTTTCCCAACGTGACACCAACTTTTTTACCCCCGAACTGAAAAACTCTGAGATTTGAAGTGAAATAAACTCTGAAAACGCACTTTTCACTTGATCATCAGTTTCAAATATTTTTCCTTTGACGAAGTTGTCTAAATTCCTGAACAGGTGATAATCTGTTGGAGAAAAGTACGGAGAATATGGTGGGTGCGGAATAACTTCGTAGCCCAGTTCTTTCAATTTTTGCACGGTATGTTTTGAAACATGGGGTCTTTCTGCAGCTCAGTGAGATCATGAGGTACCCATGTATCGAGCTTTTTTACTTTCCCAATACACTTTAAATGTCTGGAAACAGTAGATGCACTTGCATTTAGTTGTACTGAGAGTCCTTTAACTGTTTGGTAGGAGTTTCTTTCTACTGTATGTTTGATGATATCGTTGTCTATTTGGACGGAGGTCTTCCTCGGGGCAAGTTTTCCAAGTCGGTATCCCCAGCTGAAAACTTAGCAAACCAACGGTGAATGGTCCGTTCATTAACACTACCTTCCCCAATCGCCTTGCAAATATTTCTAGCGGCCTCAGCTGCTGAATGGTCGAGTTTAAATTCGTACAAAAATATTACTCGAAAATCGCGTGTTTCCATGTTCATATTTGGAGGTATACTAAAAAGTGGGTAATTGATTGGGAAGCTAATGTTTATAATACAAATGTAGAGGATTAGTAACTGTTTACTTTAAATATGTAAACATTCGGAAGAAAACAACAGAGACCTGCAAAATCCTTTATGTATTTCAGAAACTATAAAAACGGACATTTCATGTGAAACAACCCAATAAAAGGATAACGCAATTTTGGTTTCTACGAACTCCTAAACCACAAGACGGATTTTGATACTGTATTCACCATCATTCAGGGCATTCTTTCCAGAAGGATTAAAAGTAAAATACATTGCGACCAATTGTGTAATATTTTGTAGATTATTTTTTTTTTTTTTCGCATTTGTTATTTATCTTCTAATGATGGAAACAGTAAAACCTACAAATAGACAAGCCTAATATGATTGAATATGGCAATTACTTAATAGATTTTCAATCGAAATGTTTAGACATTTGTTATGACGATTATATTTTTATTTTTGTTTCACTTATTGTTTCACTTATCACTGTTGGAATAACGAGAAAGCTCACTTCGGTTGGATAGATCGTATACTAAGCATTCTTAACAAGGAAATATTTGTGGTCACTTGGAGATTCATGTAGAATGACCATTTGCGACTCAGTTTTTAAAATTTTGCCCATGTTTTGATAAAGTGGTCGTAAATATTAGGTTTGATATGATAAAAATAAATGTTAAATAGCTTCATTTTGACAATATAATAATATAATATGGAAACTACTAAATATATCTTTTAATATAATGAAAGCAGCAGACATTGTCATTAGCGAAAGTAATAACTTCATGTGATAAGTTAATAAATCGTCGGAAAGATGTCAGGCCGAGACAAAAAGATACTCTCAGTTGGTGGGGTCAGGAAAGGCTTGTTTAAACCCTCCGATATTGTCCATAGCGGCATAATAATGGTCGCTTCTGTAAGACAAGCAGATTGCGATAGTACAGAAATGCGTAATGCTCACAACAACAAAGAGAAACCTTTAAGAACTTTGGAATCATGTTGGTGGGGCCAGACGAGACTTGTAATGGAGGCGGTGTTCAGAAACCCAAGACGATTCGGAACTTTCCCCTTCACAACGAGTTACGACGTATGTCTGTGGCCGTCAGCTGTTTTAGTCCTTGCGATTATCGCACTTAGCTTGTTGAGCATCAGTTCCATTCCTAATTTGGAACTAAGAGGGGACTATTTCAACGTACTAGTGGTGAGGATTGTAAAGGGTACAGTTGCGACTGTATTCAACATCGTATCACCTTTATGGATGGTTTACAATCGCAAATGCTTAGTAAAACTTTTGAGATTGAGCGCCTCATTGGAAAAGGAGCTGGATGCAGCTTCCCTGAAATGGACTTGGGACCGAAAACTCCTATCTTTCTTATTTGTCGTGACCTTAGGACCAGTCATAACTTTATCCCAATGTATGTTCCTTTACATAAACAACGACTTTGTGCACGCCTTTTCATTTATCTCAGTGGTACTCTGTGGATGTCCCGCCGTTTTTTACGTCTGGCAGTACGTCGCCCTCCACGATGCCCTGAGGTCTCTCATGAAGATGATCGGCGAAATTGACGACTCGGATTCCTTCGTCAACAGCTACCATTCCTTAGTGCTCGCATACCGCGCCGTGGACAAGCTCTACGGCCTGCCGATCATGCTGTACTCGATCGTGACCATGGTGTCCATGCTACACAGCCTCCATTACACCTTCACGATGAGTGGATACTATTGGATGTTGAGCTGCCAGATCCTCTGGATCTTGTTATATGCAGCCTTGATGTTACTAATTATAAGAAAGTGTAACTCATCTGTAGAGCAGGTGAGATTAAGAATTATCATGCAAGAATATGTTTAGTAGTGTAATGTGGGACCCAGTACATGCCAAATGACTGGTTACCTTTTATTTTATTTAAAAAAAAAAATGAGTTATTTTGTTATTGAATCAGTAATATTCATATTTCACACAGATAATTTAGGTAGATTATCTGACGATGTCGCCTTGGTTGCATCGGAGAAGTGTTTCTGGTGTGTCCCTTCTACCTCCAACCAGGATAATTATATAATAGGTTACGTTTTGGGGCATATTTAGCTGATCTCCGTACCGGATACTGGTCTGTAGGTGAGCGTGGTAGTCAGCATCGAACTAGAAATTGGAAAAGGAAACCCCAAAAGGGAGTTTTAATTCCTAATCCCTGAAGCTAACTTTCTACTTCTTGAACAATGTGGTTAGGGGTGAGTTCCCATGCCTATCTGTTTTTTTTTATAACTTTACATCTTTATTCGCACCTGCCAATAGTACAATAAACAATCAGTGAATTTGCTATAGTATTATACACATGACATGATAGGCATGAGGGAGAGCAGTACCCAGCGGCACCCACTCCTGGCATGGGGTCAGCTAGAATTATTAAAGGAGTAGGTCTCTCACCCAACTCCTCTTTAGTCTTCTGTTGGTATTGTCTGGCATAAGTGTTGTCGCCATGCTGTTGATGAGTGTTTGGATGTCCTTGTAGTTAGTCGTGGAACCGTTTGTAGTGTGTCCGTATGTGCTCATTGACGGTTGGCATGCGAAGGTCAGAATGTAAAGTTATCTTGCTAACGTACCATGGTGCTTTTGTTATTGTTCTGAAAGTTTTAGCTTGAAAGATTTGAAGTTTGTTAATATGGGTCTTTTTCGCTGACCATTGGTTGAGGGTTATTTTTTTCTTTTTAATATGTGGACCCCAAGTCATTCTACGGTCAAATGTCAGACCAAGGTAGTGTACTGTAACTGTCTGTGGAATTTGTGTGTTGTCTAAGAAAACTGGAGGACACGTCTCATGTCGTAGAGTAAAGGTGATGTGATGTGATTTTTCATGATTTAGTCTGACTTTCCAGAGTTTGAACCAGTCGTGTAGTTTGATTAAATAATGTTGTAGGGTCGTGTAGGTTTTATGACATGTTAAGATTGCTGTGTCGTCTGCGTATGTCGCTGTCAGAATATTAGAGGTGCAAGATATGTCATGAGTGTTTATAGTATAGAGTAGTGGGGCAAGCACTGCACCTTGGGGTACTCCTGCTCCATGCCTATCTTAAACAAGTTTCGCACACGTTTTCGTTTTTGAGCCGCTCTAATCATACACTCGCTTACACGAACAAAGATAATTTTATGAGCATTGGTTATTTAAACGCTTGGTGACCAAATAACAAAAAAAAAAAAATATTAGACAAAATGTGGATTTCCGTTGGATACAGGATAGGTGTTAAATGTAGAGTTCCAAAGATCATTTTAGGATTGCGTTTCATTATCGAGAGAAAAAAATTGGATCTTGTGCCTTGGATAAAGGACTGTGCTTAGTAAGTTTATTACTCTCACTTGCTTATATATAAAATATACAGTAAGGGAAAGTACTGCGATCGTGAAAATTTTTGAATTCTAGTTTTTAAAGGAAATAAACGTTTTAGGGTCGCCTGAGTCCAAATAACTAAGTCCCGAACAAAGGTTTGTGTGTCTGTGTGTCCGTGTGTGTGTGTGTGTGTGTGTGTGTGTGTGTGTGGGTGTGTGTATGTGTATGTGTGGTGAGTCTAGCGCAAAAACAAAAAATCTTACGGAACTGAAATTTCATATTTAAGACAACCATACGCCCGAGATGTTAGAGCAACTTTTTCACCAAAATCGTCGGCTAACCAGAAGAGCTACTTTATACCATGATATTGGCATAATAGGCACCTTTTTACGATTTTCTCAAAAAAGGGCTCTAACGATTTTGACTTAACTCGCTAAATTGATGTAAAATTTAATGGGATTTAATATCATGTAGGTTTCATTATGATTGAAATAGTCAGACAGGGCTTAAATGCCGATATTTAAAATTTTCTTCTTCTAAACTACCTTTAGTTTTGTACATTCCAATAGATTAACCATATAATCTTAATGACATTAATGAAGGATGGCTAAATATACAAGTTTGACGAATTTGATGATCAACTAAAGGATAAATGAGGAAAATTATTTTTTCATGTAATTTTTGTTTTTTTTGATACTAAGAACAGTAATATAGACTTATAATACACCGTTTGAAAGAGAAAGACTTTAGAAAAAATATTATCTGATACACAAAGTTGTAAAAGGTGATATGAAGTGACGAATAGGGAATAAACTTATTACTGATCCCTTAAATAAACTTATTATTAGATCCCTATCCTAATAAAACCTGAATAGGCAAAATTTAGGACTCCCACTGTAGCATCGTCCGATTAGCCATAGTTGCATAAAGTGACGTTAAATAAATAAACAAACTTATTACTGATTAACAATTTAATGTAGTTACATTATTTAATCTAAATCATGTGTTTCCAACGAAAATAAATACACGTTTTATTAATATCAACTTATAATATTTTTCAAATTGGTGTATATTTAATAGTTTTTAAATTGATTTTAATAGTCGAGGTAGGTGAAAGTCGTGTATTGCGCGCACCAGATTTTTTTTTTTATAAGACAACTGTAAGTTTGCAATTTTTGGGTTTGGCGTAATTGAATCATCACAAAACAATCCATCATTTCTAAGATACTTTTTACTTTCACTTACTATATATAGTATTGCGATCGTGAAAACTTTTGGAATTCCAGTTTTCAACGGAAATACACATCTTAGGGTCCCCTGAGTCCAAATAACCAACTCCTGCAAAAAGGTGTGTGTGTGTGTGTGTGGTAATTCCCGGACGGAAACGGTAAATCCTATGAAACTGAAATTTCATATTTAAGACAAATATACGCCCGAGACGTTACAAAACCTTTTTCATCAAAATTAGATTACCAGAAGAGGCACTTTATACCATGCATTTTGCAGCTTTTGATTTTCTCAAAAACGGTTCCGACGATTTTGATTAAACTCGCTATATTCATGTAAAATTTAATAGGCTTAAACGTCATATAAGTTTCATTCTGGTTAAAATAGTCCGAAAGGGATTAAATTCCGATATTTTAAATTTTCTTCTTCTAAAGTACCTTTAATTTTGAAGATTCTATAAAAATAACCAAATTTTCTTGTTAGCATTGATAAATAACAGCTAAATATGTGAATTATACGAATGTAAAAAACAACTAAAGGAGAAAACTGAAAACAAAAAATTTTAATGCATTTTTTTGTTTTTGAACATAAGAGCAGTAATGTACATGTATAGTATACCGTTGGAAAGCTAAATATTTTAGAAAAAAAATTTATCTAATACACAAGAGCTTGTAAAAGTTAATAAAGAGTGATGAAAAGCCGATAAAACTAATTAATTTAGATAATAATATAATAGATTTTTTAATAAAACACATGTTTCGATATTATAGTTTCACGTATTTTTATCTTTAACTGTATTTGAAAATTCTTTCATTGATTTTAAAAATGGAGGTAAGTGAAAGTCGTGTGTTGCCCACACCAGATTTTTTATTATGCTAAAAGTCCTAGCAATGTGATGTTAAAGACAACAAATAAACAGCTTTTCTATTTCGATTGGATTTCGCAATCAATTAATGGATCTCCTATTGATATGTTATGACAATTCTATGCGAACAGATATAGACGCTTTAGAAAAGACAACTCATTTCCATTTCAGAGAGTAGATAAACGGCTTACTAATGGGAAGAGCTCGCGACAAGAAGATACCAATAGGGACTTCAGAGGTCTGTTGGTGGGACCAAACAAGAATTGTCTTGGAGGAGGTCTTCAGGGTCCCCAGGCTGACGGGGACCTTCCCCTTCGACACGGGTTACGACGTTCGACTCTGGCCGTCAATCGTTTTAGTCGTTGTAACAATTATATTAGGTTCGCTGAGCATCCTATTGATTCCGTATGTGGATCCAGAGTATTTCCGTGGATACAAAGTTTTCTTCATATTCGCTGTAAGAGTCACGAAAGGTACCACATCTACGATATACAACATATTGTGCCCGTTGTGCATGGTTTACAATCATAAATGTTTGAAAAAACTCCTGAGACACATCAGCTCTGTGGAAAAGGAACTGGACAAAGCATCGCTGAAATGGATTTGGAATCGAAGTCACCGTCGCTTCTTCTTCTTCCTCGCTGTGGGATCACTCGTTGCATTCATTCAGTTTATATTGCTCTACGTAAAGAGGGGTTTCCTGACTGCATTTTCATTGGCGACCGTCGTGCTTACTCCGTTTCCTTCCATTTCCTACGTCTGGCAGTACCTTTCCCTCCATGATATTCTGAGGTCTCTCATGACCAGCATCGGCAAGCTCGAAGACGTGGATTCCTTCGTCAACTGCTACCATTCCTTAGTGCTTGCTTATCGCGCCGTGGATAAACTTTACGGATTCCAGATCTTGTTGTACTTCATTATGGCGATGGTCACTGCCCTCCGTGGACTCCATTTGTATTTCTTTACCTCGGAGTTTAGTTCTTCTGTCGTTGGTCCGTTACTTTGGGCCTCTTTCTATTCGGCCTTGGTGTTATTGATTATAAGGAGATGTAACGCTTCTGTGGCACAGGTTAGTAAATCATTCTCTACAATCTAACAAGACAAATATTTTTTTTTTTAAATCATATTTTATTGGTTATACAACTGTATTTACAAATAAAATAAGTATAATAGATGATTTACAATATTATACGGCATGAATAGACACGTGAAGAAGCTTCTTCTTACTCAGTGGTAGCACTTTAGTTTGGTTTATAAGCAGGTCTCGAGGCTACCGTATTTTCAGGTTACGGACATCTATCGCGGGCTAAGTCTGCAACCAGTGGGATATATAGATCTCTATGGATGAGATTATTATAAAGTAAGGAACATTGAGGATTTTTCGTTGGATTTTGGATTGCAAGGATTGGATGCGGGAGGAGTTTGATAGTTTAGTGGACCCCTATAGCTCAATCTGAGTTCTGAGGCTCTACTAAACCATCAAATTCTTCCCGTATTCGATTCTTACAATCCAAAATATCCAAAACGCTCCTTACTTTGTTACAAACAAGCTCGTCCATAAAGACCTAAATATCCCATATGTTCCTGATTTGGCCCAAACCAGGTATCAATCTTTCCATGACAAACTCCACTACAACTGTAACCCACTAGTTTCAATCCTTACTTCCTCCTCCATTCATGACAATCCTCCGAGGCGTCTGAAAAGAAGATGGCTTTTTAGCGTGTTGCTAATAATTTAATAATCTAGACAGTTTCACACAAAACAACTAATTATTTTATGCAAAGTGTATAACCTCTCTATAACTCTTTTCCAACCGCCAAAATCAACCATATGTTTTTATCAATTGATAACAAAAAAATCTGGTGCGGGCAACACACGACTTTCACTTACCTACATTTTTAAAATTAATGAAAGAATTTTCAAAAACAGTTAGAGATAAAAATACGTGAAACTATTAAAGAATTAATTAAATTAAATTTCTATAGAAACGTATTTGATTCAAAAATCTATTATATTATTATCTAAAATAATCAGTTAGTTTTATGTTCATTTCATCACTCTCTATTAACTTTTAAAAGCTTGTGTATGAGATGATAATTTTTCTAAAATCTTTAGCTTTCCAACGGTATATCATACATGTATATTACTGCTCTTATGTTTAAAAACAAAAAATTGCATTAAAAAAATATTTTTTCTGTTTTCTCCTTTATTTGGGTATCGAATTTATTCAATTTATATATTTACCAGTTTTTCATCAGCGTTAACAAGATAATCTAGTTATTATTATTGAATCTACAAAATTAAAGGTACTTTAGGGGAAGAAAATTTAAAATATCGGCATTTAAGCCCTGTCAGACCATCTTTATCTAAATAAAACCTACATGATATTAAAGCCTATTAAATTTTACATCGATATAGCGAGTTTCATCAAATTCGTCGGAACCGTTTTTGAGAAAATCGAAAAAAGGTGCAAAATGCATAGTATAAAGTGCCTCTTCTGGTAGGCTCATTTTGATGAAAAAAGTTTTGTCACGTCTCGGGCGTATAGTTGTCTTAAATATGAAATTTCAGTTTCATAGGACTTACCGTTTCCGCCCGGGAGTTACCACAGACACACACACACACAGACACACACACACACAGACCTTTTTGCGGGACTTGGTTATTTGGACTCAGGGGACCCTAAAACGTGTATTTCCGTTGAAAACTGGAATTAGAACATTTTCACGATCGCAATACTTCCCCTTACTATATATAGTTAGTGAAAGTAAAAAAATCTGGTGCGGGCAACACACGACTTTCACTTACCTAAATTTTTAAAATCAATGGAAGAATTTTCAAATACAGTTAAAAAATACGCGAAATTATTAAGGAATTAATTAAATTAAATTTCTATAGAAACATGTGTTTGATTCAAAAATCTATTATATTATTATCTAAAATAATCAGTTAGTTTTATGTTCATTTCATCACTCTCTATTAACTTTTAAAAGCTTGTGTATGAGATGATAATTTTTCTAAAATCTTTAGCTTTCCAACGGTATATCATACATGTATATTACTGCTCTTATGTTTAAAAACAAAAAATTGCATTAAAAAAATATTTTTTCTGTTTTCTCCTTTAGTTGGGTATCGAATTTATTCAATTTATATATTTACCAGTTTTTCATCAGCGTTAACAAGATAATCTAGTTATTATTATTGAATCTACAAAATTAAAGGTACTTTAGGGGAAGAAAATTTAAAATATCGGCATTTAAGCCCTGTCAGACCATTTTTATCTAAATAAAACCTACATGATATTAAAGCCCATTAAATTTTACATCGATATAGCGAGTTTAATCAAAATCGTCGGAACCGTTTTTGAGAAAATCGAAAAAAGGTGCAAAATGCATGGTATAAAGTGCCTCTTCTGGTAGGCTCATTTTGATGAAAAAAGTTTTGTCACGTCTCGGGCGTATAGTTGTCTTAAATATGAAATTTCAGTTTCATAGGACTTACCGTTTCCGCCCGGGAGTTACCACAGACACACACACACAGACACACACACACACAGACACACACACACACAGCCCTTTTTGCGGGACTTGGTTATTTGGACTCAGGGGACCCTAAAACGTGTATTTCCGTTGAAAACTGGAATTCGAAAATTTTCACGATCGCAATACTTCCCCTTACTATATATAGTAAGTGAAAGTAAAAATATCATTCTGAGGAAGGTAATAGTTGGTTTGCCAATGCGGTCAATATAATGCAGCATTGATTTTTACATAAATTTAATTACTCCAAATTTTCAGAGCTGCTATTCGTTTCGTAAGTTCTTCTATGGCTGCTAGTAACTTTCCACTCGTATCAGTAGGTCTGGAGGTTCTCATCTCAGCTACCTCACAAATTGCAGGATCATAAATCTCTGAAATACGGCTAAAATAAATTTATAATTAGAACAATAATAGTAATAGTATATTGGCAAACCAACTTTACTTAACCTCTTCGGCGTCATGTGACACCGCTGCTACACCCTCAAGACCTTCTTGTTTAGATTCACTACTAGAGTGCTTGTAAATACATGAGAAATCATGTATTTATCTGTTAAATAATAATAAGAAGAAGAAGGATTATTACCAAGCATAAAACAAATATTTTAATTATTTTTTTCGGTTTTAAATACGGTAATTTTTAAACTCAACTTATTTATATACGTTTACTAGAATCAGAGATATTGAATAAAATGTGTTTTTCACTCGCAAACTATCCGATTTTTTTACGTGACTCCTGAGGAGCATTGGTCCTTAATATTTTGCAGATGCTAATTGTTCAATGTCTGGTTTCACCTAAAAATTTCATCTGAATCGGTGACACGACTGGGATCCTCTACTTGTAAGACAAGAAGAACTGCGTTGTTTTTGAGAGGAAAGTTCTTACCATTGCCATTTAGAATAAAAAGGATGACCTTCCTCCAAGTTACAAACATATTCTAACAAGAGTGGGAAGGTTATAATGCAATATATGATAAGCCAAGAAATCCCGACTCAGCACTGCTCCAATCAAGCATTATATATAATAACATACAACATATTTCATGATTATAGAAACTAGTAGATATTTCATTAGTTAGGGTAACTATCATTGGCTTATTTTCTTGGTGTGTTGATTTTTTGAATGAAAAAGGGAGGACATTTTAGCAATGCAATTTCAGAATAATTATTTTTTTTTTTTTTCATTTTTTAAAAGTTATTGGGTTGTTTCACATGAAATGTCCGTTTTTATAGATTCTGAAATACATAAAGGATTTTGCAGGTATCTGTTGTTTTCTTCCGAATGTTTACATATTTAAAGTAAACAGTTACTAATCCTCTTCCTTTCTATTATAAACATTAACTCCAAATATGAACATGGAAACACGCGATTTTCGAGTAATATTTTTGTACGAGTTTAAACTCGGCCATTCAGAAGCTTTGGGGAAGGGTGTGTTAATGAACGGACCATTCGCCGTTGGTTTGCTAAGTTTTCAGCTGGGGGTACCGACTTGGAAAACTTGCCCCGAGGAAGACCTCCGTCCGTAATAGACAACGATGTTCTCAAACATACAGTAGAAGGAAGCCCCTACCAAACAGTTAAAGGACTCTCAACACAACTACATGCAAGCGCATCTACCGTTTCCAGACATTTAGAGCGTATTGGGAAAGTAAAAAAGCTCGATACATGTGTACCTCATGAGGTTGTTTATTTATTGTTTATCGTTTAACGTCCCTTTATGCTACTAAGGCTAATCGGACGATGCTAAAGTGAGAGTCCTAAATTTTGCCTATCCAGGTTTTATTAGGATAGGGGTCTTTAACGAGTACCTGACATCGCACAGGCTCGGGACCACCTTTTAACGTCCCCTCCGAAGGACGGCATAACTAAGGATTTTTTACTCCCATTACAAAATCCTAGGGCTACCCGCAGGTTTGAACCCGCGACCTTTGGGATAGAAAGCTGTTACGCTAGCAACTACTCTATGGGTGACCCTGGGTACCTCATGATTTCACTGAGCGGCAGCAAGACTCCATGTTTTAAAACATTCCGTGCAAAAATTGAAAGAACTGAGCTACGAATTTCTTCCGCACCCAACATATTCTCCCGACTTGTCTCCAACAGATTACCACCTGTTCAGGAATTTAGACAACTTCGTCAAAGGTAAACTATTTGAAAATGATGATCAATTGAAAAGTGCGTTTCAGATTTTCTTTCACTTCAAAGCTCAGAGTTTTTCAGTTTGGGGATAAAAAAGTTGTCACGTAGGGAGAGAAGTGTAGAAAAAGAAGATAAATACTTCGAATAAAATTATCTTGTTTTCATACCGTATTTTTAATAAAAATCCTTTACCTTGAAAACGGGCATTTCATGTGACACAACCCAATAATATAATTTTCTTTTACATTTCAGGATCCCTCTATTACTTCATGGTTATTATCATTTACTACCAATTTTTTAAATAATAGTATTTTAGACTGAATTTTTCGTTGTTTTGATGGAGATGTGGTCATCAAGGAATAAGATGCTAATAATAATTATTTTTTAATAATAATAATTGTAGTCTTGGTGAGAACCGTCAGCCAACTGGTGGCCATTCACAAAAATAGTAGTATGGAGTGATGACCCTACCCTATAAATTACTTCGAGAAACGTGAGGGTATTCTCCCAGAAGATTATACTGCGAGGTTAAGGGCCTACAGGGCCTGTTGCGTCACTGGAAAAAAAAAAAAAAATTATTCTTGACTGTTGGGGTAAAATTTTTAAAATAAATAAATAAAAATGTTTTTTTTTTCCAGTCTAAAATGGTGAACGAACAGCTGTACAAGAGAATGGTGTATGAAGACAACAATAATCTAATAAATGATGTAAGTATATTTTTCTTGAACTGTTGTCACTGTTCGCCACATTTCATGTTATATATGGTACATAATTTTATAAAGGTTAGAATAATTTATGTAATTTTCATTAAGTTAGTGTCCAATTTTCAAAAGATATATTTTCTTTGCTTTATATAAATTTAAAAAAAGACCTCTACCTCGACAACCCATAAAGGGCCTTTGGTTCAGTAATTAAAGAGATTGGCTCAGTTTTATTGTTATTGTAAGTGAGTCTTTTTGATGAACCACCAATCTGTAAGGGATAAACACATATGAGCTCAAATGAAATAGAATAAACTATTTTAAGGAGGAGTGGACTGTTTAACTTTCAGTTATCTAGAATTTGTCAATTATTGATTAAATATTTAAGATTCAAATTGAGTATAATAAGAATATTATTCTGAATAAAAAAAATAATAAATAATTTTTTTTTAAATGACTTAAATATTTTTTAAATAATAATTACTATTTATTGTGGTATAAGAAAACTTTCATCCTTTTGAATGATAAAATATAAATCCTTACTGTGAGAAACAAAGACCTTATATTTACTTATAAATTATCATGTATTTAACTGAATATTATTAAAAATTATATAATAAAACTAGGGAGCAACAGATAGAGCACTAGTCTACTGTTCTCATGGTCTTTGGTTCGAATACCAGCTGTGGTAGAATATTATTTAATCTGTTATTTATTTATTTTTTTTATTGTATTTTATTAAAATTTACAACTGTATAGGAATACATCAAGTAAATATGCTGATTAAAGATAGTGTACACGTGAAAAGAAACTGCCCATTGGCAGCACTCTAGTAATCAATCTAAACAAGAAGGTCTCGAGGCCATCTTCTTTTCAGACGCCTCGGAGGATCGTCGGGAATTGAAGAGGAAGCAAGGATTGAAACTAGTGGGTTAGAGTGGGAATTGGAGTTTGTCATGGAAGGATTGATACCTGGCTCGGGCCAAATCAGCTACAAAGGGAATATTAAGGTCTTTCTGGATGAGCTTGTTCGTGACAAAATAAGGAGCATTTAGGATTTTTGGAAGGATTTTGGATTGTAAGGATTGGATACGAAAAGAATTTGATGGTTTAGTGGAGCCCCATAGCTCAACTCCGTAAGTCCAGATAGGTCTTATGATGGTCACGTAGATGAGTCTTTTGTAGTTAAGTGAAAGTTTAGAGCGTTTGTCTAGTAAGTGTTGAAGTAACCGAAAGCGGCGAGCAGTTTCTTGTCGTTTCAGTCTAGTTTGCGGATTCCATGTTAATCATTTGTCAAGTGGAAGTCCTAGGTAGCGGATCTGTTCAACTGGAACGAGCGAAATGTTATTAAAGGATACTGTAGTGCAGGATGTCATAGGTTCACGGCGTAGGGTGAAGGTAATTTGGTGGGATTTGTTGGAAAATTATTTTAATTCTCCAATTCTGACACCACACCTCAAGGTCTCTGATGTGCAACACAAGTGTCATCTGCATAAGTAGAAAGGAAAGTATTAGGATGTGATGGGATATCAGCTAATCTGTTATTTCAGCTGGAAAGTGACCCTAGGGTATGGGCACTCTTCTGGGGCAGACTCAGCCTCTATAAAGTGGAGTAAAACCCAAACCTATTGCATTCTAAAAGACAACCTATGTGGTGAACCTAAGACTCATAAGTATTACTCTTAACTGAATATTGATCTTTAACTAATATTTTTCTATTCATTGCTTCCTGAAATTTATTATTTCAAGATATAAAATATTATCAGACAAATTATATGTTTCATAGTATTGATATATGTGACAGGATCTTTAATTGATTTTTTTTTTTCTTTTTTTGAAGAAATTACTAGCATTCCACCTGAGCTCTAGCAGAAAGTTGGTCTTCACTGCTTGTGGATTTTTTAATCTTGACAATTCTTTGATATGTTCAGTAAGTAAATTTAAAATAATATCTACATCACATTTGTAAATCTAATTATGAACAACAATTTTTAGACTATGATAATCTATCAATTTTCGATCTCAATCGATCAAAGTCGAGAGGAATAAGACTAAAGTATTATTTATATGTTCAAAATAATAATCGATGACGTAACACAAATGTTTTGGCCATATTAAGAATGTGTGAGTGATTCTGTGATAGGCAAATAAACTCAAAACTCGGAAAATAAAAAGATATTTGTAGGTACAGAGGTACCACCTATTATACTGAATTTCAATTGTTCTAAGATGTTTCTCAAATGGCTCAACTAATTTTGCTTAAAGACACTTATTGATGTAAATTAAGTTTAATTTCATATAGGTTTTATTCGATTGAAAAACTTTTAAAAGAGATTAAATATATTTTTTTTTTTAAGTCTTCATAAAAATATTAAATAATGTATTAATGAATTGATTTTTCTTATTTTTGCAGATGATAGCTTGTGCAACAACTTACTTAGTGATAATGCTTCAATTCACACTTCCAACTTCTGTCAACACTAATACCAACAATCATTTGCACAATTTTAATTTTACAGCTGATGATATAAATAAATAGTTGTGAAAATAAGTTATTAAAATAAAAACAAAGAAATAATATAGCATTATATGTTCTGTAGACTACAAAAGTTTGAAAAATGTTATGTGTTTTTCTAGATAATTTAGATTATCACATAGTGATTCATTCTCAAATAAAATGCCACTTTGATGCCTTCAATTGCTTATTAATCATTTTACTTCAACCCAAAGGACATTTTTAGTAACTTGTATTTTTTTTATAAATCTGTTGTATTTCAATCTAAAGAATACATCTCGAGAGCTGTTTTTTTATTAATCTAGTTCTGTAAACTAACAATATGTATTGTTTATCAATTTATTTAGTTATTTGGTATTTCCCCCTCCCTCCCATCTACCCTTTTGGGTCATTAGCGGGTCTTGATTCACCATGATTTCACACAATGTCTCTAATAAACTCCAAAAGTTTTAAAACTGTGTCCCCATCATTTCTTAGTGCTTCTTTTAAAGCTGGAGGTATTTTATGTCTTGTTCTGGTGTCAGTGTACATTATACATGATATTACAATGTGTTTTATGGTCAGTGTTGTGCTACACGTGTCACAGAATGGCGGATACTGGCCTCTCATTAAATTTCCGTGCCTAAAGGCTGTATGGCGCATCCTCAGCCTTGCTATCACTACCTCTTCCTATCTACTTTTTCCTGTGTGAGGTGGCCCAAGGAGATACTTGCTTTATCTCTTTTAGCTTAGTAGTGAAAGTAGTCCATTTAGTTTGCCACTTGTTAATAATGGCCTTCCTGCAATGCCTCTTCCAATCTTCTGCAGTTGTTATGTTTACATTTTCAGTCGCAGGTTCATTCAGCCTCGCCCTGTTTGCATCTCTTTTTGGCGACTTTGTTCCTACAATACTGCAATGTGACAGAACCCATGCAAGTACAACTTTTTTATTGAAATTTTCTTGCAATCGCCAAATACAATTAGTTATTTCCCTTACATGGGAATCGTTTGAATTTGTATCAGCAATTGATTTTAGTAAGCTTAATGAGTCCGTCACTATAAGCAAGTAGCTGTCATTCATTGACTTGATAAGTTCCAAGGCTTGATATATTGCAAACAGTTCTCCTGTAAATATACTGTTCATTCTGTGCAATAAGAACCTGAGATTAATTGTCTCACTTAACACAGAACAGCCAAATTCATCAGTTATTTTTCATCTATCCGTATTACAGAAAAATTATTATATTTTTCTTTCAATTTTAGAAAATAGTTTTTTATAAAGACACGATCTTCCAAATATTTTTCTCTTTTTGTAAGGATAGTGTCTATTCGGATAAAATTTGTATTCCCATGGATAGAAATAATAAGTTGTTTAAATTTAAAATGATGATGGTTATGTTTAAATCCTGCAAAAGATCACTAATTCTTCCTTTGATGCCAATTTTATCACATGTTTATTTTATACTATACAGTATTTTTAATCCTTCTATTTCACTAAATGATGAATTGATCTTGAATTCAAGACCTACTGCATTGTTTGTCTCAGTGACGGATTATTATTATTTTTTGTTTTTTGTTTTGATGGGGAAAGTATTGTTAGTACCTTTTAAAAGTATCGTCAGTTTTTTTCACAGCCGAAAATAGAACATAACTAAAGACTCTAACTTACATTTTTAAATTAATAAATAAAATATTTTTCTTCTTCTCAAACAGAGATTTAATGGAATTATCAACAACTTCAGTAAATTTTATACCAGATACAAAAATGTTATTAAACCAATTTTATTCATCTTGCATTATAATGCAGAATTGATTTTTTATTGCGTTAATTACAATATTTTTACAATTGGATCGAATTGAATGTGTAATTAGTACCAATTGGAAAGAACTAAAAATTATAAAGGCATTTTTAAAGGATTCAGATGTTTTTTAGATGAAATTAGCTGACAGATTCCATTACAACAAAACCATTAGAATAGGAACTTGTCAAAATATCAAAAACATAAAAAATGTCCTTTAGGTACCTCTTTGAAACAATGTCTCATCTGTTTCTTAACTCTTAATGTACTTATTTGATTAATTACAGTGCAAGGAGGTGATTAGGCAAGGATCATGCTCAGCTATCTATCTATCTATTGGCGCTATGGTCCTTGTAGGACCTTGGCCTCCTCAACGATTCTCCTCCATTCTGACCTGTCTTCGGCTGACCTTCTCCATCCGCTGACACCCAACGACGAAGGTCCTCCTCTACGTCCTGCAGCCAACGAAGTCTAGGTCTGCCCCTGCTCCTCCTTCCACCAGGGTGTCCCTCCATCATCATTTTAGGCAGCCTCCTACTTTCCATTCTCTGTACATGTCCCAGTCATCTTATTCTGGCACTCTTGATCTTGGCAACTATATCAGGTGTTTGATACAGAGTTCTTATTTCCTCATTCGTCTTCATTCGCCAACGATCTCCTTCTTTTGTAGGACCAAAGATTTTTCTGAGAATTTTCCTTTCCCACATGTTTAGTAGTCTTTCATCATTGCGTGTTAATGTCCAGGACTCGCTTCCGTACATGACCACTGGCTGAAGGACAGTACAATATAGTCTTATCTTCAGTTCTCTGGATATATTCCTGTTCTGAAATATTTTCAGAAGAGACCAATAGCATCTATTGCCAGCTGTTATCCTTGCTTTAATTTCGTCTCTAATCTTATTATTCTCTGTGATAACAGTGCCTAGATATTTAAACTGTGGTACTCTTTCGAACCTATATCCAGCCCCCTCGATATACCTGTTTCCTCCTTCTTCCCTGCTGATCCTCATATACTTAGTTTCATGCTCAGCTCATAAGGTTTTATTCCCAACTTTTAGGTAGCCACTTTATAGAGGCTGAGTGTGCCGCAAGAAGGTCTCCCTGTCACAGGGTCTCACCACGGCTGAAATAATAGATAAATAATTATTCTGCTAAAGTGTGTGTTCTAACCCTGGATCTAGAGAACAGTAATCTCGATATAATTAACAATAATTAATTACATGTAATTAAAATAATTTATACCTCAATGTTTATCCAATTTTAAATAATAAATACTATTTATGTTATTCAAAGCATTAGAACTGGCCGTGAGTCGAGGGAAATGTGGAAAATAGTCGTTGACCAACCTGGCAGATAAGATTTAATTGGACAATGATTGGTAATTGCAGGTGAAGAAATTGCTCTTTAATACCCGAGCTATGTGCGAAAGTATTCATGCCCAAGTAATAATTACATTCTGCAATCCATGTGAAACAATCGGTAACTTGTTCACTTACAAAAATAAACTCCCAAGAGATAAAACTGTGAATGATTTGGGATTTCTGTGATACATTTTTTTTTTTTCGTATTTGAAATCTCCGGTTAAGCTTATTAGCACGGTTTATTACTTTCACTTACCTATAGATAAAAATATATAGTAAGGGAAAGTATTCCGATGGTGAAAATTTTAATTTTTAAAGTTTCCCAAAGAAATACACGTTTTAGGTGCCCCTGAGTCCAAATGACCAAGCCCCGCAAAAATCTGCGTATGTGTGTGTGTTTTTTTTGGTAAGTCTAGCGCAAAAACTAAAAGTCCTATGAAACTGAAACTTCATATTTAGGACAAATATACTCCCGAGATGTTACAGCAACTTTATCATCGGAATCGGCAAACCAGAAGAGCCACTTTAGACCATGCATTTAGCACCTTTTTTCGATTTTCTCAAAAACGGCTCTAACGATTTCGATTAAACTTGCTATATCGATGTAAAATTTAATGAGCTTTAATATGATGTAGATTTCATTCTCATTGAAATAGTCTGACAGGGCTTAAATGCCCATAGTTTAAATTTTCTTCCTCTAAAGTATCTTCAATTTTGTACATTTGAAAAAATTAACCATTTCATGTTGTTAGCATTGATTAAAAACCGCTTAATATTTAAGTTGAATGAATTTGATAATAAACTGAAAGGGAAAAGTGCAAAAGTATTTTTTAATGTAATTTTTTTTTAAAGATAAGTACCGTATTATAAATGTATAATATACGGTTGTAAAGCTAAAAATTTTAGAATAAATATTATTTAATGCACAAAGTTGTAAAATGTAATGGAGATTGATGAAAAACGGATAAAATTAACTGATTGTTTTAGATAATAATATAAAAGATTTTTTAATAAAACACATGTCTCTATCGAAAATCAATTTAACTAATTCTTTAAACTAATTTCATCTCTTACGGTATTGAAAACATTCTTAAATTGATTTTAACAAGGGTGGTAAGTGAAAGTCTTGTGTTGCGCGCACCCGATTTTCTTGTATGTTACCAAAATATTCTTGACTATGTGAAGGTCAATATTAAGTCATTCAGTAAGACCGCGACAAAATAAATTTCAACTCGCCCTGACCTAATTCAAACCATTTTGGTGATGTATAATTTTATTCATGTCGATATTTCGACCATAATTATGTGTTCCAAGGACGTTACGAATTGTTCCTAGAACGTAACTGCTACCAGACATTTTGCGGTGTGGACCGGAATTTGGAACGAAATGATTAAATTTTCGTTTATCTTTTCTTTTTTTTTTAATTGTATATGGATTAGGAATGTTACACAGGAATTTAAACGGACAGTTAAAACGTGTTCTCTTTGAAACGGTAGTGGAGCAAATTCGTCTAGGATAGTTAGAGTTCGTTTTCGTTAAAGTACTCCGAAATTAATGAATTTGCCTAATCTATTCTAAATAGTTTAGTAAGCTACAGGATATCCCATCCAGTTTGCCTTAAGAGCAGAAAGAATTCAAGAAAGAAACATGAACATTTTTAAAATTTTATTTATTTAAAGATATTTACAACTGCATACAAAAAATACAACTAGTAAATTTGAAAAAAAGTAACAATTGACTTGATAAACTCTTGTGGAGAAGCTACTTATCGGCAAAACTTCAATATTAATTTCATTAGCAGGTCTCGAGGCCACCTTTTTTTTAGGCTCCTCGGAGGGTCATCAGGAATACACGTCGATGAGATGATACGGTCTAGCGGGTTTGAGTGGATTGATAATTTGGAATGAAAGGAGGTGTATCTGATTCTGGAGGTCTGTAACCAATGGGATATTCAGGTCTTTATGGATAGTTTTATTGGTGACAAAATAAGGAGCATTTAGGGTCTTTCGGAGGATTTTAGATTGCAAGGATTGGATGCGGGAGAAATTTGATGGCTTGGTGGATCCCCATAGCTCAATACCATACCTCCAAATAGGTCTAATAATGGCTATATAAATTAGTTAACATTTCATTTAGTTTAATTTATTCAGACATATTATAGTATATGGATCTTTGTGTATATAATATATCTAAATATAGGTTACCTTTGGAACCTCCGTAACAGTAGATTATTTATTAAATGACATTAATTTATTATTTCCATTCACACACAAAACTCGTGATTTGAATTTTTTTTTCGCTGTATTACGAAGTATGATTAGTAGCAAAAACGGTGGCATTGATATATCAGGGCATACTTTTGAATATGTTGAGAAATTCAAGTATTTAGGTTCAATGATAACAAGAAAAAATTAAATCCAGGAAGAAATAAAGTCCCGGTTAAAGGCGGGAAATGCGTGTTATTATTCAGTTGCTAAATTACTTAAATCGCGGTTTCTGTCTAAAAACTTAAAGGTTAGAATTTATAAAACTATTATTCTTCCGACGGTTCTTTACGGATGTGAAACGTGGCCACTTACTTTGAAGGATGAACAACGGCTTAAGGTTTTCGAAAATAAGGTACCCCGTAAAATATTTGGTCCGATGAGAGATGAGGCCACTGGGAAGCTTAGAAGGTTGCACAACGCGTAATTGCGGAGCTTGCATCCTGTCAATATAATGGAGTTGATAGCATCGCGGAGACTCAAATGGGCGGGTAAAGTTGTTGGGCTCGGTGAGGAGCGGATTCCGAGAAAGTTGGTATTCGCCGATCCGACTGGTAGGCGTCCGAAAGGTAGGCCATAACGTCGATGGGAGGATTGCGTTAAGGCTGATCTCGGGGGCTTGGGCTTGAACGGTGAACATTCGACGAGTCTGTGTAGGCGGAATTTGGTGGTATCGGCATCGAACCTTCGGGTTCGGTAAGCCGATTATTATTATTCAGGCATATTATATTATATACCTATATCTTTGTGTATATAATATATCTAAATATAGATTACCTTTGTAGCCTCCTCAACACTAGTTATTTTATTTTTGACGCGAAACGGCCTTTAAGACCACGCAATATCATTTTCCCCTAACTTGGCCCACACATTCCACTCTCTTCCTCTCTTCCCACTGCCTCTTCATTCTCTCAGACTGGATTCTTCTCTGTTCCTCGCTCCATACTCTCCCCTTTCTCACCTCTTTGGCTCCCACAAGGACCTTTATCTTCCCTAATTTCTCCCTATACTCATCTCTATTGACACAATCCTGATTTGAGATTCCCAACCTCATTGTCTCTTTCCTTATCTGCTGAATGTACCCTCCGGCCCTTTTATATCCCCACATTTTTTCAAAGATTTCCTTATTTATTCTGCTCGGGCTCATCCTTAGCACAGGCCGTCGAAACGCAGCCTCCTTAACCTAATGTCCGTTTCCAGGTCATCCATTTCTTTATATAATTCAGCCTCTATCCCTCTAGTAACTTTACTGGCCCATAATAGACAATTTTACTAGCTTATTTATTGAATGACATTAATTAATTATTTCCATACAAACATAAAACTTTTGATTTATTTCAATTTTTTTTCGCTTTATTACGAATTAGTGTGAGCTGTTGTTTAATGAATCTCTGTTTCAAAGTGTGTTTCATTTAAGCTATATATTAAAATACAACTTTGATCACAATATAAGTCGCTGGAGCTTTTCCAATAAAATAATTATTTTAGATTTTTTAAAAAAATATTTTATTGATATTTACAACTGTACATACAATATATACAACAAGTAAATGGGCTAATTTACACTTTTGGGTGTGATAATGTTTTGTGAAGAAACTACACATTGACAGCACTTCAATGTCAATTTAATTAAACTAGGTCTCGAGGCAATCGTCTTTTCAATCGCCTCGGAGGGTTGTCAGGGTGGAATGAAAGTTGAGAGTTTGTAATGAAAAGAGGCATATCTGTTTCGGGCTAGTTCTGCGACAAATGGGATATTTAGGTCATTATGGATGATTTTATTCGTAACGAAATAAGGAGCATTTAGGATTTTGCGAAGGATTTTGGATTGTAAAGATTAAATGCGAGAGGAATTAGATGGTTTAGTAGAGCCCCAAAGCTCGATTCCATTTGTCCAGATGGGTCTGATGATGGTAACATAAATGAGCTTTTTGTAATAAATTGGAAGTTTTGAACGTTTGTCTAGTAAGTGTTGTGGTAATCGGTACCTACGGGCAGTTTAAGTCGCGTATGGGGATTCCATGTAAGACGTTTATCAAGATGGAGTCCTAGGTAACGGATTTGTTCAACAGGTATGAGTGGGGTATTATTAAAGGATACAGTGGGGCAGGAAGTCATCTGTTTGCGACGAAGGATAAAGGTAATTTGGTGGGATTTGTTAGGGTTTATTTTAATCCTCCAGTTTTTGACACCATTCCTCAATTAAGATTTTTTTTTTTTTTTCAATAAGAACTCTCTTTTCCAGCGTAACCAATATAAAAATGGGTGGTTAGGGGTCTTCTGCGGTATAGTGGCTGGCATAACAGCCTTCTGTACCTAAGGTCATTGGTTGAAACCCGGCAGATGGTCCTATGATATTTTAAAGGGAGTATAAAATTGTTTTTAATTCCCTTCTTAAATGGTGGTCCTGTACCTGTACAATTTTAGATACTGGTTAAAGATTAATTAACCATTGTAATTTTTAAAATAGTGTATTTTAATTGTGCAATTTTTACATGATATGCTTATAATTAGTACCAAACGATAATAGTTATTATTTAGTCAACAATACTATGCTAATCTCATTTTTATTTATTTATAACAATATTCTATTATATAGGATCGAATGATCATATTAAGTCGGCAAACTACTCACGTAACAGATGATTCTATTCTTATTACCTCGGGCTATTTTCACCTGAAAATTGTTATAAATGTAATATCTATGATCATAAATATAATTGAAAATATATGGAAATAACTTTAAGTGGTGTTATATCGTTATCTAATACCTAAATAACCTGGGGGTTCTCCTTCAGGTTACAATGAAATTTCTTTCATAATATTGAGGTGAATAAAAAAAAAAAAAACTTACCGTTTTAAGTTTTAAAATTAACTTGATTTTTTTATTTACCTCAAATACGTTTTAGGCATCAAAGTACAGCCCATTATGCTCAATGGTTTGTTGCCATCTAGAAACCATACATATACATAGAACACATACATACAAACAACAAGACTCGATTAATTAGATGCAGAATTAAAAAAAAAAAAACTTACATTAAAAGTTATAATGTGAACATTTTCACCATGATAAAACTTCAAATACTGGATTGGATTTGGCAACGCAACTCCACGTTTCAGAGAAGGTGGTTGGCTAAGCCTGTTTTATCTGGTTTTCAAAATGGCGGTCAACAAAATGGCGCTCTAAGCCAATTTAATTATATTATTTCAATTTGATCTGTCATTTAGGGAAATAATTCAGTCCAAAACGTATTTTTTATTTTAAATTAAATTTATTGGAGAGCTGCAATGGGTAGTAGCCCTACATGTGAATCATGAAAATTTAATATTGTTTCATATTTACTAGATGTATTTTATTATACTGTTGAAAATATCAATAAATATATTTAAAAAAAAAATAAAATAGCAGAAGAAATCGACTACTTTCTTAGCAATTAATTAAATGTAATGATGAAGCGTGTATTTCTAAAATACTAATTTTAGTTAAAAAGATCTCAGATAAAAAAAAATCATCCGCAGAATCGATACTTATTAGATTTACAAAAAACCTGGTGCACACAACGCACAACTTTCACTTACCAAATCAATTTAAGAATTTTTAAGTACAGTTCGATAGGTAAATAAATTGTTAAGGAATTAATTACATTGAGTTTCAATAGAAGTATGTGTTTTATTAAATAATCTATTATATTATTATCTACAACAATCATTTAGTTTTATCGGCTTTTCATCACTCTCTGATAACTTTCATAATGTTGTGTATTAGATAATTGTTTTTGTAAAATCTTTAGCTTTCCAACGGTATATTACAAATCTATATTACTGTTTTTTATGTTCAAGAAAGTATATGTTGTATTACATTTACTAAATCTATTTTATAATACAGTTTTGAATATCAATAAATATGTTGTTTTTTTAAAAATAAATATTAATACTAAATATGTAAAACTTAAAAAATCAGGAATATGGAAGTCTTTGTTTTTAAAGTTAATACAATGGTGTCATCCACAATCGTTAGTTTGGTTGTATTCTAAATTTTTTAGAAATTTAATTTCTAAGCCTTTTTCGTATAAAATTTATTAATTTTTGTCAACAAACCAATCATACTTCAATTTGTCTGAAACAATGTATGCTGATACAATGTATATATTTGTGAGCTAGAAAATAATTGAGCTAATTTTTTATTTATTTCATAAAACCTTTTATTTTTATTTTATGAAACCATAACTCAACGGTTCGGGGTTTTTCGCCCATCCAAAAATTCATATATATAATGTTTGAAAATGCTTTACATTAAAAAGTTCGCTGACAATTTTTTTTTCCAATCACAACTTATATTTGTATTTTACTATTCTTCTCAAAATTGAAAATGTGAGGAAAACATTATGGCTAATTAGTCTCTGTATCTTAAGGAAAATAATACGTGTTCAACTTAAACACAATAACCAATATTAACCCTTCCTACTAAAAAAAAAAAAGTTCTCACCCTCAAAAGTTAATTTGGATTGGGAGTCCCCTATCCTGTTGTGGCTTCAATAACAGCCTCCTATGCCAAATGTCACGGGTTCGTTCCCGCAGGTGGCCAAGGATTTTTTAATGGGAGTAAAAAATCTTTAGTTATGCCGTCCTTCGGAGGAAACGAAAAATGGTAGTATTAAATCTGAGCGATGTCAGGTACTCGTTAAAAATCCTTATCCTTATTAAACCTGGATAGGTGGGCAACGTTTAGGACTCCCACTGTAGCATCGTCCGGTTAGCCACAGTAGCATTAAGTGACGTTAACACGTTTACGCCGGGGCGGAAATCTACGTTTTTCCGCGTGAGTCCTAGCTGCTTACCTTCGTGGGGTGGGGCCACACTGTTGCAAGTTCCAACGTGTTCAATGCCAGATCCAACAGTTTTGACATACACATATAACTTGAAGGCGTAATTATGGAAATATTTTTAAAAAAATTCTTATATTATTATTTATAATTAAAAATTATCCTTATATTATTATTATTATTATTACATATTATACTCTTATATCATATTATGGAAATAAACATATGAAAAGATAACACGCACAGCAAAATAAAATTCTTAAAGAAGAGTAATCAAATGAAATTAACCGATAAGAGTCCTTTGAAGGGGAACGTTATAAGTTATAAAATATTTAATAAATAAACGCTTATGCTTAACATATAATGTTGAGAAAAAATAAAATTCAATCAACAACAATTTTATTGAGTAAAATTACAATCTATCCCAATTTGGACATCCAAAGTAGTAGTGAAAGATATAATACATACTACATTCATACAATATTTACACTGCAAAAAAATTACAATGATATATATACAATGATGAATCAATACAACAAAGTCAAGAAATCACTCATACCTATTTACACATACACACACTCATACATACATCACATTGGGGTGCAGAATCTAGCCAGTGCTATTATATTTACAAAAGGTCGCGGGGCCACTGCCGTTTCAACCTTCTAGGTGGGTTGTATGGATGAGTGGATCTGGAAAGGGATTGAGCTAGAGGATTAGGATGATGAATGAGGTTCTGGTGGAATTTGGAAAATTTGGATGGAATTAGGTCTGAAATAAATGGAACATTAAGGTCGTGTTGCAAGGTAAAAATAAAATAAACTTATTTTCTAAAAAACTGAATCACCTGAGAAGCACGTTGCCCCACGAGATAGTTAAGCGTGACCCACCGGTGGGTCACCTCAGCGTGAACGTGTTAAATAAATAAACAAACAAAAAGTTTGGATGCACTACTTAGAGTAAGTTTGCCTTGGTAATTAAACGAATTACGAGAAATTAATAATGAAAATATTTTGAACAGTAACTCCCATGACGTGAAAAGGGTTCGGTTTTTAAATACCTAGAAAATAGGAGAAATCGTAGAGCAAGCACATAAATTTAGATTCTTTTACATAACATTTATCTTTGGGCTGAACGTCATTTTTCATGAACGTGATTTTTTGTTTTCCTTATTTCGAAAGTTACAGTTTATTTGAGAATGAACCACTTCTCTAAGTGATTTTTATATCTAATTTTTACTTTCACTTATGAAATATATAGTAAGGGAATGTATTGCGATCGTGAAAATTTTTTAATTCCAGTTTTCAATGGAAATACACGTTTTAGGGCCCCCTCAGTCCAAATAACCAAGTCCCGCAAAAAATGTCTGTGTGCGTATGGAAACTCCCGGGCGAAAGCGGAAATTCCTATGAAACTGTAATTTCATATTTAAGACCAATTTAAGAAGAGCCACTTTATACTACGCATTTTGCCCCTTTTTACGATTTTCTCAAAACGATTTTGATTAACGTCTTCTTAAAGGTTAATCTAATGACGTAAAATTATAGTATTATGTTGGTTTCTTTCTGAGTGAAATAGTCTGACAGGTCTTAAATGCCAATATTTTAAATTTTGTTCCTCTGAAGTATCTTTAATTTTGTAGATTAAAAAAAAAATAAGACATGTCATCTTATTAGAATTGATAAATAACGACTAAATATGCAAGTTGAGTGAATTTGATAAGCAACTTAACTAGAAAAGTGCAAACAACATTTTTAATGCGATTTTGTTTTGTTTTTTAACTCCCGAAATAAAAATAATAAAGGGGAAAAATAATAAAGGGGAAGAAAAAATAATAAAGGGGAAGAAAAAATAATAAATTTGAATAAAAAATAATAAAGGGGAACAAATTCGACTACCTCATTTTAGCAGCAGACTACCTCATTAATGGAACTAAAATATAGATGTATAACATACCGTTGGAAAGCTAAAGATTTTAGAAAAAATACTATTATATACACAAAATTCGAAAAGTTAACGGAGGGTTATAAAAAGCTAATAAAACAAACTGATTGTCGTAGATAATAATATTCAATAATTAATTATTCAAAAATCTGGTGCGGGCAACACACGACTTTCACTCACCTCCATTTTTAAAATCAATGAAAGAATTTTAAAATACAGTAAGAGATAAAAATGAGTGAAACCATTAAATAATTAATTTTATGGAATTTCTATAGAAACGTGTGTTTGTTTTATTAAAAAATCTATTATATTATTATCTAAAATAATCAGTTAGTTTTATCGGCTTTTCATCACTCTCTATTAACTTTTAAAAGCTTGAGCATAAGTTATATTTTTTCTAAAATCTTTAGCTTCCAACGGTATATCATACATGTATATTACTGCTCTTATGTTCAAAAACAAAAAAATTCATTAAAAATATATTTTTTTTCAGTTTTTTCCTTTAGTTGGGTATCGAATTCATTCAATTTATATATTTACCTGATTTTCATCAGTGGTAACAAGATAATATAGTTATTTTTATAGAATCAACAAAATTAAAGGCACTTTAGAGGAAGAAAATTTAAATTATCGGCATTTAAGCCCTATCAAACCATTTCTATTCGAATGAAACCTAAATGATATTACATTCCATTCAATTTTACTTTGATATAGAGAGTTTAGTCAAAATCGTCAGAACCGTTTTCGAGAAAATCAAAAAAAGGTGCAAAATGCATACTATAAAGTGGCTCTTCTGGTAAGCTCATTTTAATGAAAAGGGTTTTGTAACGTCTCAGGCGTATATTTGTCTTAAATATGAAATTTCAGTTTCATAGGACTCACTGTTTCCGCCCGAGAGTTACCACACACACACACACACACACACATACCTTTTTGCGGGACTTGGTTATTTGGAATCAGGGAACCCTAAAATGTGTATTTCCGTTGAAAACTAGAATTCGAAAATGTACACGACCGCAATACTTTCCCTTATATATAGTAAGAGAAAGTAATAAAACACATATTTCTATTCAAACTTAATTTAATTATTTTTCTAACAATTTATTTTAATTTTTAAATTTATTTTAATTTCTAACTTCTACAATTGATTTTAACAACGTAGGTAAGTGAAAGTCGTGTGCTGCGCAGACCAGATTTTTTCTTGAGCATTATTTTAGTATTATTTATTTTAGTATTTTCGCCAAAATCAAGTGAAAAAATTCTTGATATGTCTTTGATTAAAAATTGGGGCATGAATAATATAGGATTTATAAAATCATATGAAGACAGGAATTGAGACGTTGATTTCCAAAAGGTACTAAAGGACGTTTTTTTCAAAGTTGATATTTTCACATATTTGTATTCTAATGGTTTAGTTTAATCTAAATCAGTCATCAAATTTTATCTAAAAAACATAAAAATCCTTTAAAAAAGTATTTAAAAATTGTATTTTATTCCAAAAGGTACTAAATCCACATTTTATTTCATTCCAAAAGGTACTATATCCATGTTTCGTTCCAACAGTGTATACATATATATCCAACAGATATAACCTTTCCTTTCATTTCCTTCCAAAAGTTACTATATTTCCTACTATACGGCAAAAGCACCTAATCTCGTAATATATCGCCATTAATTTATTGTTTTCATCATTTTATGCATTTTTATTGGTCCATTTAGCACGTCTTGAATCACCGCTATTATTTTGATCATTGGTTTTAACCTAATAATCAGTTTTTAGGCTGTTTGAAACAACTTAGTATCGTCCCATTGGTTTTTCAGGTTGTCAATTAAATTAAGTTTTTCCATAGTATTTCTTCTTGCAGCAACATAAATTTGGTTTATATTTTTTCAGAAACTCACATTTTAATAGAATGATGGAATTTGATGCAGCAAATAGTTGGAATTAGCATTCCACGAACTTGCTAAATACGTGAAGAAAATCCGTGTCTGATCTAACTTAGTAGTCGATTTTTTTATGTAAAATAAAAGCTCAAAAGTTATTATTTATCAGTATCTATGGTTAAATATTGTTTACACGTCTTTAATAATATATTTAAATTTGCTACTTAAATTCACACAAATAGTAAATGATAGTTCAAAACAAAATCACATACTTTCTTATTATAGTGCCATAAATAGATAAATTGTCCTTTGAATATTCACTTTCTTTATGAATAATAGATAATCAATGTAATTAACTAACAAAGAAAGATATTTCTCAGAGGGAAAATAAGGAAATATGCAGAACATAGTAATTAACGATATAAAGACGATAGTTATCGGTAATGTTGTATCAGGAAGGTTATAGTGACTGTTACCAACTTATCTCGCGTTATATTCTTCCAAAAAGTACTGTATCCACGTTGCATTCCAAAAAGAACTATATCCAATATTATATTGTTTAAAATCATCGGAAAAGTGCAATAATTTGTAAAAATGAGTTGGCAACAAACTTAAAAATAAACTTTTGATTTTATTAAAAAAAGAATCACGTAAATTGGTCCAATAATAAATAAATGGCAGATTTTTGCGTTTCCTGTAAAACCTTCTAAAGTGGATATAGTACTTTTTGGAAATCAACGTCTCAATTGAACACTGTCGTAGAAGAAGACTGTTGCTACAGTTTCAATTAAGGGAGAATTAAACTCATTGAGCATTAAGGCGGCCAACCTGCAATTTTCCTAATGGAGGATTGCATACATCTACTGCGCTCTGGTATGCGTAGCTCTAGGAATAAAGAAATGTATAGTCAATACACGGGTTCATTACAAATATTTAGCTAATGTGCTTTTAACGTTTTTATTTATTAAGTTGGAACAGATTTAAATTACAATAAAAGAATATTAATGTATTTTAGCAATAAAAAAATCTGTATCCCTATAACCCATGAAGGGTCTTGGCTCAGTAAATGTAGAGATGTGTACTGTTTCATGGCCAACGATCGTGCAAGGAGGTGATTAAGCCTTGATCAAGCTCAGCAGTCAGGCTTTATCCCCAAATTTTTGGAACCCACTAAAAAATGCAATTTAATGCAGTCAAAATTAGCGCATTTTAGCCAAAAATAATCGGGTGCGGGAAACACCCGACTTTCACTTACCTCCGTTGAGAAATTAAATGAGGAAGATAGTTGGGGGTGCGGTCATTAAATAGAAACACACATTTAAAACAAGTGCTATTTTAATTATGTGCCGACGTTTCGGCCTACATTTTGGGCCTTCATCAGGGTTGACTCTGAGACGGTGTCTAAAGAAGTCAAGTCAAGAGGTCACCCCCAACCATCTTCCTCATTCACTTACCTCCGTTTCAAAAATCGATTTTTTAAGAATTATCAAATATATTATACATGTATATTATTGTTCTTATATTCGAAAATCAAAAATTGCATTTAAAAATAGTTTCGCTCTTTTACACTTTCGTTTGGCCTCAAATTCGTTCATCTTGCATATTTAGTCGTCTTTCAATAATGCCATTAAGATGATAAGGTTAATCTTTTGAAATGTACAAAATTAATGGTAGTTTAGAGGAAGAAAATTTAAAATATCTGCATTTAAGCCCTGTCAGACAATTTCGATCAGAATAAAACCTACAATATATTAAAGCCAATTAAATTTTACATCTATATAGCGAGTTTAATCAAAAGCCGTTTTTGAGAAAATCGTAAAAAGGTGGAAAATGGATGTTATAAAGTGGCCCCTGGTTAGCTCATTTTGATGAAAAAGTTTTCGTAACATCTCGGGCGTATATTTGTCTTAAATATGAAATTTCTTTTTCGTTCACCTTTTCGTTTACGCGCTGGAGTTACCAAACACGGACACAGGCGCTAACACTCAGACCTTTTTGCGAGACTTGGTTATTTGGACTTTAGGGACCCTAAAACGTGTATTTCCAATGAAAACTAGAATTCAAAAATTTTCAGGATCGCAATACTTTCCCTTACTATATATTTCATATATTAGTAAGTGGAAGTAAAAAATATTATTTATATCGAATCTCAATGTAATTATGTCTTTAACAATTCTAACAGTGGTAATAGTGATTTATTGGTGATGTTAAAAACACTGATCTTATAATAAATTATTTTTCTAATGATGTTATATTTAATTTAATTTTATAAATTGTATTTTATTAGTCGTTGTTTATTTGATGATTATTTAAAACTAATATTTAATTAGTTAATAATTATAATAAACGAATAAATATAAGATTCTTCCGAAGAACAAATTATAAATAAAGTTTAAAAATGTGTCTGATTTAATGTAAAAGTTTAGTTTAGCGCTTTAATAACTTTAGTGGTTGAAGAGCCTCTATATTAATAAATAAATAAAAATGTGTTATAATCATGGAAGTTAGTTAAAGTTTTCAGATGCAAAATATGACACACATCTTTAGTGAGTTTGCCAACTCGGGACTTAGATTGCTGTTCTTGTTTCGTACGTGTTGGCGGGCCAAATGCCTGACATCGCTGATCCCTCGAGCTGACCGACCATATTACATTATATTATAGTCCATATTATGGCCCACCTTATAGGTCAAGATCGGCGCCCGACCGCAGATCTGATTGCAATAGCTCGCCGAGATGGTTCCCTGACCGCTCGCTCGATGGCTGCTTTGCGTAACACTTAGATAGTCCTCTTCGGGAGTTGATTAGGATCAATTGCACCACTGCACTTTGGTGGGGCGCCGAGCTATAAGAGGCTCCTGGGACAATCGGGAAGCACAAACCAACATGTTCTCAACAAGTGTAGTTCTCTCAGCTCTCCTGAGCCTGGCTTTGGGTTCCGTGATCCCATACCATGATGCAGGATCGGTACCTTACCACGGACCTCCGGCTCCACTGAACCACGACGGTACTGTCGCACTGACCCCTGAGGTACACCACGCCAGGGCTGCACACCACGCTGCTCACGCCGAAGAGTACAAACGACTCCACGAAGCTGATAGCTTGGCCGCCGCAAACCCGGATCTCACTTCTCCCCCAGACCACGGCTGGAACCAGCAAGTCTACGCCTCCAGCTACCCCGGGCAGAACTCCTACTCCGCAGGACACTCCGCACACTACAGCCAGGGACCTGCTTTCGCCTCAGCTTACTACAACCAAGCACCCTCTCACCCATCAGGACCCTACACCCACGGAGCTGCATACAGCCACAATCCTGAGGCCCACCAGCCTGCTCCACTCAACCCGGACGGTACCGTGGCTCACACTGCCGCCTTCAAAGCCATCGCCTCCAACTTGAACGCTGAGTACGCCAAAGCCATCCACAGACTGCACCACGAGAACTCCCACTTCCAACACAGTGCTGCTCACAATTATGCTTACTAAAATTCTCAACACTTTATAAATTCCAAAAATATGTAACATATGTTTTGTAATAGACCTTTTGTATTGAAAATACTGTGACGTTTTATATGTATCCTTTTACCTACCCTCATTATCCAAGATCCATTTTCCATTGAAAATTTGAAATTGAAACTGATTTACGAGGAATCTTAGCGACAAATATGGCATGTATTGCTCGTAATTTGACCTATAAAGTTCAAAACTTCCCAAAATATGTCAATAGGGTAAAAGCGAAATTAATATTAATTATAAGAAAAATATTTTAAGTCTATTTTAATAAAACGTGTATTCATTTTTGTTGGAAACAGATGATCTAGATTAAAAATTATAACTATATTAAATTGTTGTTTATTAATTTAACGTCAATTTATGCTACTGAGGCTAGTCGGACAATGCTACAGTGGGAGTCCTAAATTTTGCCTATCCAGGTTTAATTAGGATAGGGATCTTTAACGAGTACCTGACATCGCACAGGCTCGGGACAACCTTTTAACGTCTCATCCGAAAGACGGCATAACTATGGATTTTTAAAAAAACTCCCATTTAAAAATCCTAGGACCACCCGCAGGTGCGAGATTAGGTGCTTCTGCCACAAAGTAGGAAATATAGTACCTTTTGGAATGAAATGAAAGGAAAGGATATATCTGTTCACAGAGGGTATAGTACCTTGTAGAAGGAAACGTTTTTAGTACCTTTTGGAATGAAATGAAGTGTGGATTTAGTTACCTTTTGAATTGAACTGCAATTTTTAAATACTGTTTTAAAGGATTTTTATGTTTTTTAGATAAAATCTGACGAGGGATCTAGATAAAACTAAACCATTAGAATACAAATTGTCAAAATAAAATCTCCTTTAGTACCTATTGGAAATCAACGTCTCAATTGTCTCTTTATATATTCTCATGAATATGTTTTTTGGCTGGGGATGAGTAGTTTTACTTTAACTTACTATAAATAGTAAGGGAAAGTATTGCGATCGTAAAATTTTTCGAATTCCAGTTTTCAACGGATATACACGTTTTCGTGTCCCCTGAGTGTAAATAACCATGTCCCACAAAAAGGTCTGTGTGTCCGTTTGTCTGTGTGTGGTAACTCTAGCGAAAAGTCGTACGGAACTCAAATATCATATTTAAGACTACAATCAGCCCGAGATGTTACAGCAACTTTTTCAATAAAATCGGCTGACCAGAAGTTATACTTTATCCTATGCATGTTGCACCTTTTTTCGATTTTCCCAAAACAGCTTTAACGATTTTAATTAAACTCTCTATATCGATGTAATTTAGAATGGCTCTATATCATGTAGGCGCCATTCTGAATTAGTCTGACAGGGCTTAAATACCGAAATTTTATATTTTCCTCCTCTAAAGTACCTTTAGTTTTATAGATTTCAAAAAATTTGGAACATTATCTTATTACCATTGATAAATAACGGGTAAATATGCAAGTTGAAAGAATTTGATAAAAAACTAAAGGAGAAAAGTACAAACATATTTTTTTTATGCAATTTTTGTGATTTTGAACACAAGAATAGTAATATATATATATATATATATATATATATATATATATATATATATATATATATATATATATATATATAAATATATGTATAATATACCGTAGGGTAGCTGAAGATATTAGAAAAAATATTATTTAATACATTGAATTGTAACGAATATTGGAAAGTGATAAAAAGCCAATAAAATTAACTAATTGTTATAGATAAAAATATAATAGATTATTTAATAAAACACATGTTCCTATTGAAATTTTTTTTTTTTTTTTTTTATAACTTTATTTCTTTATCCACACCTGTTTATACATACATATAACAATCAGTGGATTGTCTGTCAGAATTACAATAAAAAGTGGCATGTCAGGCATGAGGAAGATGACAATACCCAGTGGTATCTCTTCCGTGGCATGTTTTAATTCAAAAGATCACAGAAGATCTCTCATCCATGACCTTTTCAGTCTTCTCCTGATGTTGTTGGGCATATTGGTTGTTGCCATTTGTTCTATGAGAGGGTTGTAATGTCCTAGTAATTTGTTGTGAAATCGAGAGTAGTGAGTTCGTATGTATTCGCTGACGGTAGGCATGTGTAAGTCTGTATGTAAAGTTGTGTTTGAAACATACCAAGGTGCTTGCGTAATTCGTCTAAGTATTTTTGACTGGAAAGTTTGAAGTCTTTGTATATGAGTCTTTTTTGCAGCTCCGAAAATTTGAGAGGCGTATGACCATATTGGTTTTAGTAAGTATGTGTAGGTGGCAAGTTTCTGTCTTAATTTTAGTTTTGATTGTCGTCTGAGTAGTGTGTGCAGCAGTCTACTTCTTTGGTTTAGTGTCTTTCGTTTTTTCTTAATGTGCGGGCCCCAAGTCATTCTCCTGTCAAAAGTTAGTCCAAGGTAGTTGACACTGTCTGTTTGTGGTATTGGTATATTATCGATGTACACTGGTGGGCAGGTTTCACGTCTTAGTGTAAATGTCATATGTTGGCATTTGTCATAGTTTAGTCTTGTTTTCCACAGCTTGCACCAATCCTGTACTTTTTGTAAGTGATGTTGTATAGTCAGTGAGGCTTGAGTATGATCTTCATGTTTAGATAAGATTGCAGTGTCGTCTGCGTATGTTGCCGTCAGGATGTTTGAACTGTCTGGTATGTCGTGCGAGTATAATATATATAGCAGTGGTGCAAGTATTGAACCTTGGGGCACACCTGCCAGCACTGGTCTTATTGAAGAAGTTTCTGTACCCTGTCGGACGGAGAAAAATCTGTCAGAGAGAAATGATTGAATAATAAGAAAGTATGTGTGTGGTAGTATATTTTTGAGTTTAAACAGGAGACCCTGGTGCCAGACTCTGTCAAATGCTTGAGCTACGTCCAAGAATACACCTGTTGCATATAATTTTTGCTCAAGCGCAGTTGAAATGAAATCAGTCACTCTGTGTAGTTGATGTGTTGTGGAGTGGAATTTCCTAAATCCAAATTGATGATCGGGTATTATTTGATTATCGCCTAGTATGTCTATTAATCTTTTGTATAATAATTTTTCGAATATTTTAGAGCAAATAGAAAGCAAACTAATTGGGCGATAGGAAGAGGGGTTGTTTTTGTCCTTGTTTGGTTTATTAATCATGGAAATGTAAGAGTATTTCCATTGAATTGGAAATTTTGTAGTCCTAAGTATTGCATTATAAATAGTCGTGAGAAACACTAGAGCCTTCCTTGGCATTTGCTGGAGTGCTACAGCATTTATTAGGTCGTGGCCAGGAGCTTTCTTTTTTTGTAAGTCTTTAATTTGTTCTGCGACCTGTGATGGAGTGAAGGAAGGAGGAGGCAATGAGAGCTGTAGTGGAATGTCTAAGGTTTTGAGTACAAATTCGTCGTGTTCTTTATTAGTGTCGTCAGTATGTGGTGTGAAAACAGATGAAAGATGGTCAGCAAAGAGTTCAGATTTTTCTTCATCCGACACGGCCCAGGAACCGTCTTCTCTCCTTAAAGGAGCCGGCACCGTGCGATGCTTTAAGACGTTTTTTGTGTGTCTCCACAAGCCCTATTGAAATTTAAAATTGTTACTTCTTTAAAAATTTATTTGTATCTTTAAATGTATTTTAAAAAAATTTAAATTGATTTTAACAACGGAGGTAAGTGAAAGTCGTGTGTTGCGCGCACCAGGTTTTTTTTAATTTTATATTAACCCCCCTACCTTATAAATTTGTCGAGGTATGGTTATTATAATGGACAAGAAAGGGTATCAGAAGGCCTCAACAATAGCGTATTCATGCGAGGAAGAGAGCTAAAGTGATAAGGGGGTGCTCGCCGTGGTAGAAGCACATACCGTAGTACCGGGTATGAGGTTACTCTGCCAGGTAGGGGGCGAATCCACACCTACCAATTAGCAGAGAGGACTGGCTAGGAAAAAATTCACCCTATATGGTAGTAGCACGACAGTAGTGTCGGTTAGGAGACCTCATAGGTGCACATAGGTATAAGCCATGCACCACATCCTATAGGGAGGTTAGGAAGGAAGCAGGAGAGAAGCCCATTTATGGAAGTCAAATACGGAAAGACCACATAATGTTACAAAGGCAGAGATACTCTGATCTAGGGAGATACCAGTTGGGTGACCTGAAGAGTTGTGCTAGCTCTTGGGGATATTAGTCATCCATGTCGATAATTGACGGTGACTAGCATCTAGTCCCGAGATCAAATTAGCTTGAAAGGTTTATTTATTCTTATAAACCAGTTACATGAACACAGATATTTACAATGGTGTTAATGAGTAACAATATACAATATCATTGAATTATACGTCTTCATATATTCGGACGGTAACCCATGTGGCCGCCGCTAGCACTATCTGTGAGCGAGCGTGTGAACTATACGCCACAAATTCATCGTTGCTTTTATCTTTTACATTTATTGATTGATCTCTTATTATTTTAAAAAAATACATTTTTGATTATTTATGATGTGCCTAATCTCTTTTTACGTTTTATGGTGATAACCTGGGAATTTATGAAATCTACATGTTTATTAATTAGTGCTAACCGTTATTACATTCACTAACCTATATGTGAAATATATGAAAATTTATGAATTCGAGTTTTCACCGAACATACACTTTTATAGGGCTTTCTGAGACTAAATGACCAATTCCCGAAAAAAATGTTTGTTTGTGTATGTGACTAGTAAGCTCAAAAACTATAAATTGCATAAAACTGAAATTTCATATTTTAGGGGTGTATATGCCAGAAATGTTAAAGCAATTTAATCAGCCAAATCGGCAAACCATAAGTGCCACTTTATGTACCGTAAATTTTGCACGTTTTTACGATAAAAGGCTCAAAATTTTTTTATTAAACTCGCTATGTGATGTAAAATTTAATGGGCTTTTATATGACATGGGTTTCATTTTTATTGAAATAGTCTGACAGGGCTTAAACGCCGGTATTTTTTAAATTTGTTTCTTCCTCTAAAGTACCTTTTATTTTGTAGATTCGAAAAAGAAAAAACAAAATATTTAATAATGTTAGAATTGGAAAAAACCCGGGTGAATATACAAGATGAATGAATTTGATAAACAACTAAAGAAGAAAAGAGAATGTATATTTAATTAACATAAGAAAAGTAATGAAGATGTATAATATACCGTTGGAAAGCTTATCTCATCTCATATAAAAAGTTGTATAAGGTGATGGAAAATTATGAACAGTGGATAAAACAAAGCGATTATATGTAGATAATAATTTATATTATTAAATTATTCAATCTGAGACACATGTACACACTCGATGTAGTTCTTTAAACTTTTATTTTAATATGTAAACGAATATATTTGTTTGCTTATTATTTTTTTTTTCCTCCGGCATGACAGACCGTGTAGGCCCTAGACCTCGTGGAATAATTGTAGGAGAATATACCCACGCTTCTCGGTAAGATTATACAGGGTTGGGTCATCATTCTTTACGCCTTTTTTTTTTATTTATTTTTTTTTTTTTGTGAGTGGTCACCATTTGGCTCACGGGTCTCACGTACCCGGTGGAGAGGTTTTTAGTGAATCCCCATTTAATTATATCCTTATAAAAGCGCCGCCGGGACTGGGATTCGAACTCACAACCATTAGCATGAGAAACTAGCGCTCAAGCCACTCAGCCACGGGATCCCCGCTTATTATTTATATGTTTTTGGCAAGTTTTTCAATATCAAACAATATTGTTCGATCTTAAGCATACCTTTTGTTACTACTGAAAACTTATGAAACATTTTTGCAGTCCATAAATCTAGCTAGGAAGTACAATTAAATGTTTGATGACCTTTAGGTCTTAAAGACGCCATAAAGAAAAAACAAACAAATGCTTGTGAGTACAAAGATAAGATAATGTAAATCACAAATTTAGTGCTACGCCCTTAATATGTTATAACCTGATAAAACTTTACGATTCGTGTGAAATTTTCTTTCTGATCTATGAGTACTTTTTAAAGTTCTGCACCTGAAGTGATTTGGGGTAGTATAGTGGTTGCTGGAAATACTAGAAGGGTTTTTCATATAAAACGTTTCTAGAAAACCGTTAAGTAGTAACGGTTTTCTAGAAATTCAATGGACAGTCATTTCACTTTTAGGGATCCTAAAAATCAACATGTTTAAAGGTTTTTGAGACGAAACTGTCAATTACTAGAATCATATGAGGTTGGGTATTAAGGTCAAAAATATTAATAATCAAACATTTTAATATAAGATCACTACATGAGTTATATACAAATGTGACCTTTTACATATATATTACAAAATTCATACAAAAGCTAAAAGAATAAGTTTTTAAGTCGCATTAATAATGATAGCTGTGAGCAGCCCTGTGCTGGAAGTGTGAGTCTTCGTGGTGCAGCCTGTGGATGGCTTTGGCATATTCAGCGTTCAGGTTGGAGGCGATGGCTTTGAAGGCGGCAGTATGAGCCACGGTACCGTCCGGGTTGAGTGGTGCAGGCTGGTGGGCCTCAGGGTTGTAACTATAGGAGGAACCGTGGCTGTAGGAAGGAATTTGGCTGTAGTGGCCTGAGGAGGAGTGTTGGTTGTAGTTGGCCGAAGAGTGTGCAAGTCCTGAGCTGTGGTGTCCTGAAGAGTAGGAAGGACTGTAGTGTCCTGAAGAGTATGATTTCAGGTTGTAGTTGGCTGTAGAGTGGGCAAGTCCATGCCCTGCGGAATAGGACGCTCCAGGATATCCAGAGGCGTAGACCTCCTGCTTCCAGCCGTGGTCAGGAGGCGAGGTGTAGTCAGGATGTGCCGCGGCCAGGCTGTCTGCTTCGTGGAGGCGCTGGAACTCGGCGGCGAAGGCAGCTTGGTGTGCCGCCCTGGCGTGGTGTACCTCAGGGGTCAGTGCGACAGTACCATCGTGGTTCAGTGGGGCTGGAGGTCCGTGGTAAGGTACTGATCCTATACTATGGTAAGGTATAGCTGAACCCAAAGCCAGGCTCAGGAAAGCAGAGAAAACTACACTTGTACTGAACATTTTGATTTGTGACTATGGAAACGCAGCCTCTGACTTTATACGCATCTCCCCACCGTATTGTAATGTTGTAATTGATGCTAATCAAACGGCGAAGTGGTCACTTGCGCAAAGAGCATACCGACAATGAACACTCAACGAACCATGTTAATTATTTATTAAGGTGCGCTTCTAATCAGATCAGATAAACCTTACTCACTAGCAATTATTTCTCGAGCTGTGTAATTTTTTGTTTTGAATTATTGTGATCTTAACCATCAGCCATAGATGAGATGTTTATATTTTTTTTTTATGTTAAGGTCAAATAATGAATAAAATATTTTAATCTGTATTTTTAAAAACAAGTACCATCCACTCGCTTGTGTGTTCATCGCAGTATCCCCAAAATAACTAAAAGTTTGTGAATGATATTTTCCGGAATATTTTAACTCAAGAACTATACATCTCCAGAAAAATTATAATTAATTATTTGAAATATAAAGAAATTTCTAACTAAACGAAACAAAAATCGTCTAAATTTGACTAGTATGGGCGAATATAATAAATCCATAACAAATATATTTAAGCATATTGGACTTTTTATCCTTGCTTTGTTATCCTAGGGGTACACCAGTTGCGTAGTGACTAGCATAGCAGCCTCCTATGCCCAAGGTCAAGGGTTCAAATCCGCAGGTGGTTCTAGGATTTTTTAATAGGAGTACAAAATCCTTAGTTATGCCGTCCTTCGTAGGGGATATAAAAAGGTGATTCCGAGCCTGTGCGATGTCAGGTACTCGTTAAGGATTCCTATAATAATTAAACTTGACAAGGGAAAATTTAGGACTCTCACTTTAGCATCGTCATATTAGCATAAAATGACGTTTAATAAATAAACAAACAAACAAGCAAACAATAAATTTAACATACAATTTAATTGGTCATCTATAATTTCTTTTCTATGAGCGAATTTGTGGACTGCTAAGGAGCAAAAAAACTTTTTTTTAATTTTTAATTTAAAAACAAATTCTTCAGATAAACAAATATTAACATTTCAGGATTATAGTTAATATTTAAAAAAATAAATTACTCCTTTTTTAATTTCATTAACAATGAATTATTTGGTTTTCAATACATTTGAATTTAAATTATCCTATCTTTGATAATGCACTTCATGACTGTTTTAAGACAGTTTAATGTTTATAAAAAGTTTAAAGTTGACAAAAATGATTTTATTTATTTAAAGTCAGTTTATGTTACTATGGCTAATCGGACGAGGGGATCACCGCTTCAATGTACCTCCTGTGGGGTTCTCCTTACAGTACCACATATAATGTTGGATTGCTTTTCCTTCGAAGCCGAGCGATGAGGGATTGGTATGGAGAATGATATTGGGACAATATTACAAAATATCCAGGAGTCAGCCACCAAACTGATGAATTATCTAAAAGATACATCAAGATTTTCCAAAATTTAAAAAAAAAAAAGTTCCTGTTTTTGATTTTTAATATTTTATATTGCTGTGTAAATATTGTATGAATGTAGTATGTATGATATCTTTCAGCACTACTATTGATATCCAAATTGGGACAGATTATAATTTTACTCAATAAAAATTGTTATTGTTATAAAATATTTTATATATATATTTATTTATTATTATTTTTTTTATTTTATTTATTTTTTTTTCTGGAAGGAATTAGTCCGGGTGGCGGTCATTAAATGAAACAACTAAATAGTTTCAACTATTTTATTGTTTGCCATGGTGGGAGAATGGAAACTGCAGAATTTGGTTTCCATTCTCCCACCATGCGCCCTGATGATGACCCACAAAGGGGGTCGAAACGTTGGCAAACAATAAAATAGTTGGAACTATTTAGTTGTTTCATTTAATGACCGCCACCCGGACTAATTCCTTCCAGTAATTCTCAACGGTCAACTAATTACATCCACAATTTATTTTTTTTATTTTATTCTTTTCTTATTTGTAGTTATCTTATATAATTGTTTGTATTTAACTTAAAATATTGTATTTTATTTTATTATGTATTATGTATTTTGTGATTAGTATATTTGTATGTATTATTTTCGTATTGTATGTATTATTTCGTATATTATGTATAATGTTTGTATTGTATTTTATTATTTATCATATATCTATTATTATTGGTATATATGTATGTATTATTAGTATATATATATATATTATATAATATATATATATATAATATATTATTAGTATTATTACTTTTATTATATTGTATCTGCATTATTAGTTTAGGGCTAAAATAACCTTTATGGTTGAAAAGCCTTTAGTTACAAATAAGTTAATAAATTAATCGGACAATGCTACAGTGGGAGTTCTGAATTTTGCCTTTCCAGGTTTAATTATGATAGGGATCTTTAACGAGTACCTGACATCACACAGGCTCGGGATCACCTTTTTACGTTCCCTCCAAAGGACGGCAACATCAAAGATTTTTTATTCTTTAAAATGTTATGTATTTTCTATTTATGAATATACGGGTAATTGAATGAGAAATGTATTGACGGTTGGTGTTATTTTTTATTAATGATAATTTATCTTCAAATGAATTAAAATCTACGCTTTGTGCGGAATTTTCAATTCCAGCAAGTAATAAATAATAATAATAATAATAGGCTTAGCGAACCCGAAGGTTCGATGCCGATACCACCAAATTCCGCCTACACAGACTCGTCCAATGCTCACCATTCAAGCCCAAGCTCCCGAGATCAGCCTTAACGCAATCCTCCCATCTCCGCTTCGGCCTACCTTTCGGACGCCTACCAGTCGGATCAGCAAATACCAACTTTCTCGGAATCCGTTCGTCATCGAGCCCAACAACTTTACTCGCCCATTTTAGTCTCCGCGATGCAATCAGCTCAATTATATTCACAGGATGCAAGTTCCACAATTCCGCGTTATGCAACCTTCTAAACTCCCCAGTGGCCTCATCTCTCTTTGGACCAAATATTTTACGCAATACTTTATTTTCGAAAACCTTAAGCCGCTGTTCATCCTTTAAAGTAAGCGGCCACGTTTTCACATCCGTAAAGAACCGTTGGAAGAATAATAGTTTTATAAATTCTAATCTTTAAGTTTTTAGATAGAAGCCGCGAACTAAGTAACTTAGCAACTGAATAATAACACGCATTTCCCACCTTTAACCGGGACTTTATTTCTTCCTGGATTTCATTTTTTCTAGTTATAATTGAACCTAAATACTTGAATTTCTCTACGTGTTCGAAAGTATGACCTGATACATCAATATCACCAAGATCGAAACCGTTTCTGCTACTAATCATATAAGTAATAAATAATAAACATAAATATGTGCAATAAAGAAAATACTAGAAAGTAAGTATTAATGGGTTTGATAAATAATTACTCTTGTGCAGTTCCGAATTCGTCCTTAAGCATGTGGGACATTCTTTTACATTGAAAGTAACTCTTTTACCTTGATGAACTTCAAAACGTCCGACAGTAATTGACGTAATGCTCATTTTCTGTGGTAACTGGGTCACTGTGGTATTAGGCGAAATGAGCTGGCCGCTACCATAGCTAAAAATTAATTACAGTAGGAATTGCGGTAAGAGAATCTCTAGAGGGACGTGAGAAATAACATTCTGTTTAGTTTTCATATTGTAAATCTTATATGGATTCGTTTCACCGATTATTTTATTTATTTTTTATCGAGATATGCATTTTAAAAAATTGTCTAATAAAAAAAAAAAAATGTGGTGCTCACAACACACGAGTTTCACTTACCTCCGTTGTTAAAAAACATTTGAGTATTTTTAAATACTAATCGGCGGATATCAACGTCAAGGTACACACAGACTCTTTTGTGAGACTTGGTCATTTGGACTCAGGTGACCCTAAAACGTGTATTTCCGGTGAAAACTCGAATTCGAATATTTTTATGATCGCAATGCTTTCCCTTAATATATATTTCATATATAGGCAAGTGTAATCTTCTTGTACTAAAACACAACATATCCCAAGTGTAAAATTATAGCTCTTGAAGGCATGAAAAAAAAAAAAAAAAATTGTAGCTGGCTAAAGGAATGGGTAAAACTAGCAGAAGATTTAGGCTATCCATTTGATAGCGAGCTCGTATCAGTGGCGAGGTGGAAGAGTCAGATGGTTAATATAATAGCTGCAGCCAAGGAAAATTTAAAAAAAAGACCTAGAAATCTCCGTTATGGGTGCCGAACACCATCTAATTTATAAGAAGATAGATTATGGTGTAGACTACGTTAATGACAGAAAAAAATATTACAAGAGCCGAAATGATATCCCTAAATTGTAAACCATGGATGAGGGAAAATAGTTTACACATGCTCAATTTGTAACAGTAAGGAGGACGAAGATATAATTCATTTGTTAGGTAAATGTACGGCATTTAATTATTTTAGGAAAAAGTATTTTGGAGAAAGTATTATGACTGAAAACAAAATAATAGACATTTTAAATGGAAATAATGGGAACTCATTGTATAGATTTATGAAAGGTGCTGTCAACTGCTGAGATTTTTTAATAAAAGAATTCAATTACGATAATTAAATCAACAGGGAATATGTTGTCACAGATATATTGTAATTATATTTTGTTCATTCTATTTGGGAAACAAAGATATCCTTCTATATTTTTACAATAATGTATAATGTTTATTTATTTTTTGTTTATTATTGTAAGCTTATTGTTTTGTTTATTAATAATGTATATAAATAAACTAACATCCTGGCAGACGGAAATCCATGCCAGTATTTTGTGTTCTCTAGACAAATGTAAAGAAAATGTAAAATTTACTAATAAAACATATCTATCTATCTATTTAAAAGTAAGTGAAAGTAAAAACGGGTAGAAGTACAAATTGAACTAATTTTATAACAAAATAACCGAGAAAACAGCATACATATTTTTCTGGTAATTTTTACTTTCACTTACTATATATAGTAAGGGGAAATATAGCGATCGTGAAAATTTTCGAATTCCAGTTTTCAACGGAAATACACGTTTTAGGGTCCCCTGAGTCCAAAAAACCAAGTCCCGCAAAAAGGTCTGTGTGTGTGTGTGTGTGTGTGGTAGCTCCCGGGCGGAAACGGTAAGTCCTATGAAACTGAAATTTCATATTTAAGACAACTATACGCCCGAGACGTGACAAAATTTTTTTCATCAAAATGAGCCTACCAGAAGAGGCACTTTATATTATGCATTTTGCACCTTTTTTCGATTTTCCCAAAAACGGTTCCGACGATTTTGATTAAACTCGCTATATCGATGTAAAATTTAATGGGCTTTAATATCATGTAGGTTTTATTTAGATAAAAATGGTCTGACAGGGCTTAAATGCCGATATTTTAAATTTTCTTCCCCTAAAGTACCTTTAATTTTGTAGATTCAATAATAATAACTAGATTATCTTGTTAACGCTGATGAAAAACTGGTAAATATATAAATTGAATAAACTCGATACCCAACTAAAGGAGAAAACAGAAAAAAAAATTTTTAATGCAATTTTTTGATTTTGAACATAGCAACAGTAATATACACTTATTATATACCGTTGGAAATCTAATGATTTTAGAAAACAAATATTATCTAATACACAAGAGCTTGTAAAAGTTAATAAAGAGTGATGAAAAGCAGATAGAACTAATTATTTTAGATAATAATGCAATAGATTTTTTAATAAAACACATGTTTCTATATAAATTCAATTTAATTAATTCTTTAATAGTTTCACGTATTTTTATCTTTAAGTGTATTTGAAAATTCTTTCATTGAGTTTAAAAATGGTGGTAAGTGAAAGTCGTGTGTTGCCCGCACCAGATTTTTTTGTTTTATTTTGCACATAGATGTGTAATATACAATTGGAAAGATAAGGATCAAAAAATAAAAATGTTATCTTAAATACAAAATTGAGGAAGGTAATGTAAAGTGACGAATATACTATAAAGATGGGTGTTTGTTGTACATGAATGAATGAATGAAAAATAATTTTTATTCTGGGACAGCTAGTCTCCTGAGAATAATATAAATGTACATTAAAGTAATAATATTATGGCTATTACGTCTACAAAATATACATCATATAACAAATTATACTGCATATTATGAATAAAAAAACCCTGCAAGTTATTACACAATGGTTTATTATTTCCAAATAACAATATTAGGTATAACTGTTTATATGACTGTCGATAGGCAATTAAGTAATATGAAAAGCACTAATCATATTCAAAGCATCATTAGTTTGTTTATCGAGCTTTACTGATTCTAAAACACTATACATATTGGGTTGTTTTTCATGAAATGTCCGTTTTTATAGTTTTTGAAATACATAAAGGATTTTGCAGGTCTCTGTTGTTTTCTTCCGAATGTTTACATATTTAAAGTAAACAGTTACTATTCCTCTACCTTTGTATTATAAACATTAGCTTCCTAATCAATTACCCACTTTTAAGTATACCTCCAAATATGAACATGGAAACATGCGATTTTCGAGTAATATTTTTGTACGAGTTTAAACTCGTCCATTCAGCAGCTGAGGCCGCTAGAAATATTTGCAAAGCGTTTTTGTAAGGGAGTGTTAATAAATGGACCATTCGCCGTTGGTTTGCTAAGTTTGGTTTCAGCTGAGGAAGACCTCCGTCCGTAACAGACAACGATGTCCTCAAACATACAGTAGAAGGAAACCCCTACCAAAGGACTCTCAGCAAACTAAATGCAAGTGTATCTACCGTTTCCAGACATTTAAAGTGTATTGGGAAAGTAAAAAAGCTCGATACATACTAGCGGCAGCAAGACCCCATGTTTCAAAACATACCGTGCAAAAATTGAAAGAACTGGGCTACGAAGTTCTTCCGCACCCACCATATTCTCCCAACTTGTCTCCAACAGATTACCACCTGTTCAGGTATTTAGACAACTTCGTCAAAGGAAAACTTTTTGAAAATGATGAACAAGTGAAAAGTGCGTTTTCAGATTTTTTTTTACTTCAAAGCTCAGAGTTTTTCAGTTCGGGGATAAAAAAGTTGGTGTCACGTTGGGAAAAATGTGTAGAAAAAGAAGGTAAATACTTCGAATAAAATTATTTTGTTTTCATATCGTATTTTTAATAAAGATCTTTTACCTTGAAAACGGACATTTCATGTGACACAACCCAATACTTTCTCTATCGTCAAAAATAACTGAGTTTTAAGCGTATATATTTGTAAAAATTTGTTTTCTTTGCTTTTTTCACTTATATATAATTATTCGCGTTTTTTTTTGTTAAAAAACCCTAGTAAATTTTTTCTCTATCTTCAAAAATAACTGGGTTATTGAATTAAATCACTTTAATCGGCCGCCATTTTAAAACTAACCAGCTGATATCAACGTCTAGGTGTTAGGATCATAGCTGAATGGACTAGTATTTTTGTGGCGAATTTCGAAAAAAAAAATTAATTTAGAAGAAGGATGGCGCGGACGGCGGTCCAACGGTCTTTTTTTATTCGTGTTTCGGATTCTACGCATCTTGAAACTTAAGCCCACAAATTTTAAGGAGGTGTTATTTTTATTAAAATAAAAAAACAAAAAATACATACACTTAACACACTATAAAATATATATATAATTATATATTAATATATATATATGCATATATGCACAAGGTAATATTGCAGTCGTGTATTGCGTGCACCAGTTTTTTTGTAAAATCATTTGCTTTATAACGATACTATTTTTAACTGAGGAAACTTAAGCCTTATGTTTTCGTCTTTAGCGTATATATCATTTATGGTTTATTGCAAACCTTAAGTATTAAGGGATAATTAATCAAAATAATTTAATGCAGTTTATAAGGTAAGGCAGCGATATGGGAAAATTAATTAGTGTTCTCATGCAGCCGGTGATTGTCGCAACTCTCCGATAACTTGCCGAGGTGATGAAGATCAGTTACAACACTGCCATCTGGTGGGGGAGTGCATATATAAGCTACTGTTCGCATTGTAATGTCACTCAGCAACATGTTCTCAACAAGTGTAGTTATCTCAGCTTTCCTGAGCCTGGCTTTGGGTTCCGCTATCCCTTACCATAGTATAGGATCAGTACCTTACCACGGACCTGCAGCTCCACTGAACCACGATGGTACGGTCGCACTGACACCCGAGGTACACCACGCCAGGGCGGCACACCAAGCTGCCTTCGCCGCCGAGTTCCAGCGCCTCCACGAAGCAGACAGCCTGGCCGCAGCTCATCCTGACTACACCTCGCCTCCTGACCACGGCTGGAAGCAGGAGGTCTACGCCTCTGGATATCCTGGAGCGTCCTATTCCGCAGGACATGGGCTTGCTCATTCTTCAGCAAATTATAACCTAAAATCATACTCCTCAGGACACTACAGTCCTTCCTACTCTTCAGGACACTACAGCTCAGGACTTGCACACTCTTCGGCTAACTACAACCAACACTCCTCCTCAGGCCACTACAGCCACACTCCTTCCTACAGCCACGGATCCTCCTACAGTTACAACCCTGAGGCCCATCAGCCTGCACCACTCAACCCGGACGGTACCGTGGCTCACACCGCCGCCTTCAAAGCCATCGCCTCCAACCTCGACGCTGAGTATGCCAAAGCCATCCACAGGCTGCACCACGAGGACTCCCACTTCCAGCACAGGGCTGCTCACAGCTACCATTACTAACTGAACTGAGAAACTTATTTTTATACTTTTGTATGAATTTTGTAATATACCTCTTGTAATTAAAGGACTTAATCTTCTTAATATATAAGTTTACTAGTAACCCGCCCCAACTTTACTTGGGTGCAATTTGAGTACACCACATTTATATTTAAAAATGTATTGTTTGATCTATTTAAGGTTTATCGTTGAAACCAAGATTAGCGAAAAGATTTTATATACAGATAAAGAAGAGAAAAAGATACTTAAGAGCAGTTATATTAAGCATTAACTTCCACGGGTAACTTTACACTTATATGAATCAAATGGAAAAAATATATATATAAAAAAAATATATTTCTTCTTTCACCACTGAGATTAATAAACACAGAAATGACAACGTTACCCATTTCATTCGGTTTATTATTCTTATGAAATGCTAATAATACATTCAAATGGTTTCATTTAGTTTCAATTAAAATCCTACTTAGTGTAAAGTGAAACACCTGTTTTCATGAAATGATCTTTAAAGTAGAAATAATTAATAACAATGTCAATTTATGGATTTATTTTTATTTATTATTTCATTAATTTTTACAGTTTAGTACGTATGGAATCGGATACTGGATCGAAGAATATAACTTGTACTATAGATACTGTATGGTGGTAGCACTGAATGCGATATCCTGTAACCTCCCTTTTTACAAATAACTCAAGTTAACGGACTTATAATGACATAGTTTAAGTTGTACAACTTTTATTTTTTGTATTATAAGTTTTTGTAATCTTGTGGTTTCTACCGGTATATTATACGTCTATATATATATTACTACTCTTATTCCAGGAAAAAAATGTTGATGCCTTGCTCACAGAAAATTTAATTTTCACACCTAAACAAATTTTTATTGCAATATATTCTACTTATAAACTTTAAGAAAAAAAATGTCCGGGTGTGGGAATGGAATTAGAAATAACAACCTTTGGGTTTGTACCCTAGCGTGTACACTCTAACACATTATACAAAAAAAAAAAATAATGAAAAAAAAAACAGAGGAAAATATTTGTCCCGAAAATGTGGTTTCAGATAATTGAAAAAAACCTATAATTAGGGTTAGAAGTAAAAAATATGTTCAAATCTTTGAGAACAGGGTATGAGGGACGCGAGGATATAAACGAATTATGGGAATGGATAAGGGATAATATTAAATAAGTCGAACAAATCCTGTTTAGACTGCGATTGTATATATTTGGTGGAAAAAGAAAAGCCGTTAAACTAAATTCCTTAAAAATTGAAGATGATTTGCCTCTTTTTTAATTCTACGAAATGAAAGGTACTTTAGTTGAAGATAATTAAAAATATCGGCATTTAATCCTAGTCAGAATATTTCTATCGGAATGAAACCTACATCATATTAAAGCCCATTGAATTTTACATCGATGTAGCGAGTTTAATCAAAATCGTTAGAGCCATTTTTGGGAAATCGTAAAAAGGTGCAGAATCCAAGGTATAAAGTGGCTCTTTTAGTCAGCTGATTTTGATGAAAAAGTTGCTATAACATCTCGTTTAAGTTTCTCAGTTCAGTTAGTAATGGTAGCTGTGAGCAGTACCAAATCTTACCGTACCTTTAAACACGAATTTCAAAATTTTCACTTTGAACTAAATGGAATTTTCATGGAACCTAAATTAAACCTTTTGTATGTATTTCAAAAAGTTTGTCAGAAAAATGGAATAAGAATAAATTAGGAACCTTTGTTATTTTTAACCTCGTTGATGTAAGAAGACATATTTTTTTGTTATATTAATTTACCCATTTGATTATTTTAAATTTAAGGCTACCCATGAAAATTAGAGTTGAATATTCCAGCTATTTAGTCGTTATTTCTGTGTTTTAATCTCAGAGGGGAAAGAAGGCATATGTTTTTTTATATATTATTTTTTCCATTTGATCCTTAAAGTGCAAAAGTTAGCCGTGGAGATTGATGACTACTATTCCTGCTCTTAAGTCTCTTTTTCACTTCTCAATTTGTACATAAAATATTTTCGCTATTCTTGGTTTTGCGATAAAAATTAAATCGGTCAAACAATGCTTTTTTAAATACGAATGTGGTGTACTCAAATTGTACCCACGTAAAGCTTGGGCGGTTTACTAGTAAACTTATATAATGAGAAAAGTTGGTCATTATTTAATCACAAGAAGTATATAAAAAATTCATATAAAAGTTATAAAAATGAGTTTCTAAGTTCGGTTAGTAATGGTAGCTGTGAGCAGCCCTGTGCTGGAAGTTGGAGTTCTCGTGGTGCAGCCTTTGAATGGCTTTGGCATACTCAGCGTTCAGGTTGGAGGCAATGGCTTTGAAGGCGGCCGTGTGAGCCACGGTACCATCCGGGTTGAGTGGTGCAGGCTGGTGGGCCTCAGGGTTGTAACTGTAGGAGGATCCGTGGCTGTAGGAAGGAGTGTGGCTGTAGTGGCCTGAGGAGGAGTGTTGGTTGTAGTTTGCCGAAGAGTGTGCAAGTCCTGAGCTGTAATGTTCTGAAGAGTAGGAAGGACTGTAGTGTCCTGCGGAGTATGATTTTAGGTTGTAGTTGGCTGTAGAGTGGGCAAGTCCATGTCCTGCGGAATAGGACGCTCCAGGATATCCAGAGGCGTAGACCTCCTGCTTCCAGCCGTGGTCAGGAGGCGAGGTGTAGTCAGGATGAGCTGCGGCCAGGCTGTCTGCTTCGTGGAGGCGCTGGAACTCGGCGGCGAAGGCAGCTTGATGGGCCGCCCTGGCGTGGTGTACCTCGGGGGTCAGTGCGACCGTACCGTCGTGGTTCAGTGGAGCTGGAGGTCCGTGGTAAGGTACTGATCCTATACTATGGTAAGGTATAGCGGAACCCAAAGCCAGGCTCAGGAAAGCGGAGATAACTACACTTGTAGAGAACATTTTGGTCTGTGACTATAAAATGCAACTGGTAGCTTATATATGAACTCTCCCACCAGATGGCAGTGTTGTAACTGATCTTCATCTCTTGGCAAGTTATTGGAGAGATTGCGACAATCACAGGCTGCATGATAACACTAATTAATTTTCCATATAGCTACCAAACCGTGAAAACTATAAATTAAAAACTCAATTTAAATTATTATTTTGAATAACGCATCTTTTTTATTGATGAGAAAACAAAACCTTTATTTTCTTGATAGAAGCCGCGAGCTAAGTATTTATGCAATTAAATAGTAACACGCTTTTCCGGCCTTTAACTGCGACTTATTTCTTCCCAAATTTTATTTTCCGAGATATCATAGAAAGTAAATTATTAATTTTTTCTACATGCTCAGAACTATATGCTGACATATCAATATCACCGTTTCTACGATTAATCATATATTTCGTCTTATACATAATTATATCAGGTCCTATCTATTTACTAGTTTTAATTAACGTTCTAGTATTGAGTTGTATAATTTCTGTGTCTTTCCCCAGCAGTACCAAATCTTACCGTACCTTTAAACACGAATTTCATAACTCATGTTTATAGATTTAACTTTGTACGGTCTAGGTTTAACTATGACATGTTATTATTAAAAATAAATAAAACAGGTGAAAGGTAATCACCTTTCGTTAAACCCGAATGAGGGTTTACCTCCGGATTTTTAGCGTTTTATCTCAGAGGAATCCATGACTGTTAGTGGCATTTTGTGAACTATAATATGTAATTAATGCGTTCGAACCTATATCGCACCCTTCCTCTCCTCCCCTACAAGGCCATTTTTATTTTTTGTTAGCGAGTCCTTCGGACTTAGCCGGGAGGAAATTCCGAGGTAATTCCACCGATAATGCCACCAACACTCTGCTACGATATAGTAAAATCGGTGTGGGGATCATATATTCCCTACAGTCAACTATAATTTAAACAAAATTAATAATATAAAAAAAAAAAATAAAATAATTTTTTTTTTTTTTTTTTTTGGTACAGCCCTACTTCGCCTTTGAAGGCTATACGTGATTTCTCAGACCAGCGGGTGACGGCGGGGGATGAATGCTGAGATAAAACTCGTAGCTATTTGGTTTTAAACTTTTGTTCCTCTGTGGTTGCCAGACAACGCGCGCTAACCCACGCTGCCATGCCAACACTAAAAAAAAAAATACTAAACTTTAAGAGTCCACTGTCTTCATTCCTTTCGGATCAAAAATATTGCATAAAACCTTATTCTTGAAAACCTTGAGGCGTTTTTCGTCCTTTAAAGTGAACTGCCACGTTTCTGGCCCGTTTAGAACCGTCTGGAGAATGATAGTTTTGTGAATTCTTAGGTTTAAGTAACTTTATACAAGCAGAGAACAAAGTAGTTTAGCCACTAAATAAGGCATTCCTCGCATTTAATTACGACTTATTTTCTCCTGAATTTCGTTTTTACATTCACTTACTTCTACATGACATATATTTTAAGGCCTTTCCCTTTTATTTAATACTTTTATAGCGATCGTGAAAATTTTCGATACCAGTTTTCACCGGAAATACACGTTTTAGGATCCTCTGCAAAATAGAGGGTGTCCGAGTGTGGTAAATCTAATCCAAAAACTAAACCGAAAAAACCGTACGATACTCAAATTTCATATTATGGACAACTATACGCTCGAGATTTTAGAAATGTTTTAAGGTATTACGCAATATTTTTGATCGGAAGGGGAATGAAACCACTGGACTCTTAAAGTTGAGTAATTTTATTTTATGATTATTTTTTTTTTACGGTCGGGATGGCAGCGTGGGTTAGCGCGCTAACCACAGAGGAACAAAGGTTTGAAACCAAATAGCTACGAGTTTTATCTCAGCATTCATCCCCCGCCCACACCCGCTGGTCTGAGAAATCACGTATAGCCTTCAAAGGCGAAGTAGGGCTGTACAAAAAAAAAAAAAAAAATTATTTTATTAATTTTTTTTATATTATTAATTTTGTTTAAATTATAGTTGACTGTAGGGAATATATGATCCCCACACCGATTTTACTATTTCGTAGCAGAGTGTTGGTGGCATTATCGGTGGAATTACCTCGGAATTTCCTCCCGGCTAAGTCCGAAGGACTCGCTAACAAAAAATAAGAATGGACAGACCAAAATGTTCTCTACAAGTGTAGTTATCTCCGCTTTCCTGAGCCTGGCTTTGGGTTCCGCTATACCTTACCATAGTATAGGATCTGTACCTTACCACGGACCTCCAGCTTCACTGAACCACGACGGTACGGTCGCACTGACCCCCGAGGTACACCACGCCAGGGCGGCACACCAAGCTGCCTTCGCCGCCGAGTTCCAGCAGGCGCAGGTGGAGGCCCACGAAGCAGACAGCCTGGCCGCAGCTCATCCTGACTACACCTCGCCTCCTGACCACGGCTGGAAGCAGGAGGTCTACGCCTCTGGATATCCTGGAGCGTCCTATTCCGCAGGACATGGACTTGCCCATTCTACAGCCAACTACAACCTAAAATCATACTCCGCAAGACACTACAGTCCTTCCTACTCTTCAGGACATTACAGCTCAGGACTTGCACACTCTTCGGCAAACTACAACTAACACTCCTCCTCAGGCCACTACAGCCACACTCCTTCCTACAGCCACGGATCCTCCTACAGTTACAACCCTGAGGCCCACCAGCCTGCACCACTCAACCCGGACGGTACCGTGGCTCACACGGCCGCCTTCAAAGCCATCGCCTCCAACCTGAACGCTGAGTATGCCAAAGCCATTCAAAGGCTGCACCACGAGAACTCCAACTTCCAGCACAGGGCTGCTCACAGCTACCATTACTAACCGAACTTAGAAACTTATTTTTATAACTTTTATATCAATTTTTTATATACCTCTTGTAATTAAATAATGACCAACTTTTCTCATTACATAGGTTTTCTAGAAAACCGCCCCAGCTTCACTTGGGTACAATTTGAGTACACCACACTCGTATTTAAAAAAGCATTGTTTGACCGATTTAATTTTTATTGCAGAAACCAGGAATAGCGAAAATATTTTATATACAGATAAAGAAGAGAAAAAGAGACTTAAGAGCAGGAATAGTAATCATCAATCTCCACGGCTTACTTTTGCACTTTAAGGATCAAATGGAAAAAATAATATATAAAAAAACATATGCCTTCTTTCCCCTCTGAGATTAAAACACAGAAATAACGACTAAATAGCTGGAATATTCAACTCTAATTTTCATGGATAGCCTTAAATTTAAAATAATCAAATGGGTAAATTAATATAACAAAAAAATATGTCTTCTTACATCAACGAGGTTAAAAATAACAAAGGTCCCTAATTTATTCTTATTCCATTTTTCTGACAAACTTTTTGAAATACATACAAAAGGTTTAATTTAGGTTCCATGAAAATTCCATTTAGTTCAAAGTGAAAATTTTGTCTTCATAAAATAATTAATGACAATGTTAGTTTATGAATTTATAACAACTCTACATTTATTTATTTTAACAACTAATTTACCAATTGGCACGTAATATTATTTTGTATGAAATTGCGTAATCTATGAAAGGATATAACTTTTATGATACTGGACGGTGGCAACACTGAATCCCATAACCTCCCTCATTACGTATATTACAAATAACATATGTTCATAAGTTGTTTTTGTTTTTTTTCAGTGGCGCGACAGGCCGTGCATGCCCTGGACCTCACGGTGTAATCTCCTGGGATTACACTAGCGATTCTCGATGCAATTTGTAGGGTAGGGTCATCACCCTCTACGCCTAATTTTGTGAGTGGCCACCATTTGGCTGACGGGTCTCACGTACCCGGGGGAGAGGCTGTGAGTGAATCCCTATTTAATTACATCCTTATAAAAGCCACGCCGGGACTGGAATTCGAACTCACAACATTATATTAGCTTGTAAAACTTATTTTATTTATATTTTTTTAGATTATCCTATTATGAAGAGTATTTTAATATAATTAGATACTTTTGGAACAATCTCTTCTTTTATTTAACATTCATTTATTCTTCATATTTTATATATTGACGTTTCGGGGCTAATAATGCCTCTTCTTCAGAATTTTTTAGTCAATCACTATTAACAATTCAAAATTAAATTAATTTAGACATTCAACAAACATAAATATCACAATTAATCAATTCAATAATCACACTATAATAAATCAAAACATTATTACATCTGTACTTACATAAAAACATATCCTAATATTGTCAATTTTTTTCAAAAATCCTTTTTTGGATTAATAATGGTCATTTTTTTTCTCTCTACTTTTTTATCTATCGATTGTTACAATTTTAACATTTTTTTTTAAATATCTGTATTCTATTGCAACAATTTTACAGGCCCGGAGTAGACTGAAGTTTGAACCTTACTCCCACTCCACCATACCTTTATGCAATATTTTATTTAATATTAGCTTTCATAAAACTTTGGGCTTTCCAACGGTAAATTTTAAGTCTCTATTACTGTTTATTTTTTGACGCTTTGATTACAGAAAATTAAATTTTCCCACCTAAAAAAAAACTTGAATACAATGTATTTTACATAAACTCCTTGAGGATATAATGCCAAAAATGATAGTCAAACCTGTTTCCAAATCCGTGATAATCCGTCGCGTTACCATTATACGTGTGTATGTGGTTTATTTTGCTTCCTTTAAGCATAAACAATTCAATGTTAATATTATTTTTTTTTACGTTTTTTATTTATTTAATTTAAATAAATGAAAGAAAATAATTTACCCAATAAGTAGACTGTAGTATTTGTACATACGCATCATATTTTCTTCATAAAAGAGTTTCAAGCACCATATCATCACTCCTACATTTTTTTTTGTGAGTAGCTACCAGTTGTCTGAAGGGCCTTGTACTCCAGAGAGATAAGTTGATTTGGAATCATCTTTTAATTAATAATTATAACAGGCCTACCGAACCGGAAGGTTCGATGACGATACCACAAAGGCGGTAACACAGACTCGTCAATTATCACCGTTTAAGCCTGAGCCCCCGAGATTAACGCAAACCTCCCATCGACGCTTCGGTCTACCTTTCCGACGCCTACCAGTCGGTTCAGCGAATACCAACCTTCTAAGCTCCCCAGTGGCCTCATCTCTCTTCGGACCAAATATTTTACACAGTACCTTATTTTCGAAAACCTTAAGCAGATGTTTATCCTTTAAAGTAAGCGGCCACGTTTCACATCCGTAAAGAACCGTCGGAAGATTAGTTTTATAAATTCTAACCTCTTAAGTTTTTAGAGGGAAGCCGCGAGCTAAGCAATTTAGCAATTTAATAATAACACGCATTTCCTGCCTTTAACGGGGACGTTTTTTCTTCCTGGATTTCATTTTTTGTTGTTATCATTGAACCTAAGTACTTGAATTTCTCTACGCGCTCAAAGGTATGCCTGATATATTAATATCACCAAGATCGCCACAGTTTCTGCTACTAATCATATATTTCGTCTTATTGGTATTTATTTCGAGTTCTATTTCTTTACTGGTTTTTATTAAGACACTTGTATTTATTTGTATGGTGCCAGTGTACCAAATCATAGGCGTATCCCAGAACCGACATTATATCGCCCAGATTTAAACCTGTCTCGGTACACGCCACAGTTTCTATGACATATTCTAAAGCTATATTAAATAACACAGGTGAAAGGGAGTCACCCTGTTTCAAACCCGATCGCACCTCAAATCTGTCGGAGTAATTAGGACCGATTCTAACTTTATGGAATGTTTCCGACAAACACATATCTACAAGGTTTACTAATTTTCTAGGTATTATTGTCATCATCTTTTTATTATAAGCTTGAAAAAAGTCCGGGAGGGACTTCGAATTTTGTCTTTGTTCACTAGCGTGCTTACCACAAAAAAGCCTAAAACATCAAAGATAATCGAGGACAATATTCGTCTAGAAAATGTTAGTTTATATAAATTCAAAAATCCTAAAAGAATTAAAAAAATCTATGGTTAGGAATCTTTAGATGAGAAACACTACGACCCAAATAAATTATTGGATGTAATCTGGGAAAATATTAAAGAGTTCGTAATTTGTATTTTGGGAAAACCGAAAATAAAAAGAACACGCCCTGGTTCGACGGGTGTCGTCGAAAAATTGGGGTACTTAAAAAATCACAGTGAAAACAATGTTACTACTAGCCGTAAAAATCTGGTGCGGGCAACACACAACTTTCACTTACCTTCATTTTTTAAAACATTTATACAATTTTTAAAGACAGCCAGAGATAAAAATTAGTGAAACGATTAAAGAATTAAATAAATTAAATTACCATAGAAACATGTGTTTTATTAAAACATCTTGTGCGGGCAACACACGACTTTCACTTACCTCCGTTGTTAAAATCGATTAAAGAATTTTCAAATACAATTAGAAAGAAAAAAAAAAAACCTGTGCCACTACAACCCATGAAGGTTCTTGGGCTCAGTACATATAGAGATTCGTACTGTTTCTAGGCCAACGGCAGTGCAATGAGATGATTAGGCCTTAATCACGCTCAGCCGCCAGGTTTTTCCCCAATCAATTTGGGTACCCACTTTATAGAGGCTGGGTCTGCCCCAGGAGGGTCTCCATACCCTAGGGTCGCTCCCCGACTGAATTAACAGAATAAATAATATTTCTGCCACAGCCGGGATTCGAACCCAGGACCCGGAGCACAGCAGACTAGTGCTCAATCCACTAGACCACGTCGCTCTTATTAGAAAGAAAACTGAGTGAAAATAATATAGAATTAATTAAATTAAAAATAAAATCAATCACATTATTATCTAAAATAATCAGTTAGTTTTATCGGCTTTTTGTCGCCGTTTATTGAATTTTACAAGCTTTTGTATACGATAATATTTTTTCTAAAATCTTTAGATTTCCAACGGTATATCATACATGTATATTACTGTTCTCATGTTCAAAAACAAAAAATGTAATTAACAAATATTTTTTCAGTTTTCTCCTTTAGTTGGGTATCGAATTCGTTTAACTTATATATTTACCTGTTTTTTATCAGTGGTAACTAGATAATATGGTTATTTTCATAGAATCTACAAAATAAAAGGTACTTTAGAGGAAGGCAATTTAAAAGATCGGCATTTAAGCCCTTTCAAGCTATTTCAATCAGAATGAAACCTACACCATGTTAAAGACTATTAAATTGTACATTGTATATAAAAAGTTGATTCAAATCGTGAGCTTTTTAAGAAAATCGTAAATAGGTGCAAAATGCATGTATAAAGTGCTCTTCTGGTTAGCTGAATTTGATGGAAAAGTTTTTGTAACATCCCTGTTGTAAAGGAATCTTAAATATGAAATTTCAGTTTCATAGGACTTTTCCTTTCCGCCCGGGAGATTACCACATACGGACTTAGTCATTCGGACCCAGGAGACCCTAAAACGTGTACTTTTCGTTGAAAACTGGAATTCGAAAATTTTCACAATCACAACAATTTCTCTTATTATATATTCCATATATTGGTAAGTGATAGTAAAAAGAGAGTATATCTAAAGTAAAATGATATAAATAGAAAATCAAAGAATAGAAAATAAAGTAATAAAGATGAACAAAGAACAACATAATATCGGATTTGACTAGAATATTACCTTCTCAAAGATCGCATCACCCGACACAAATATACAATTTCCTCAAAAAATTCTACCGCTTCAAAACTTTCAGAACATTCCTTAACCCTTAACCATTCCTTTGATTTTGATAAAACATCCATTCTTGCCACTGTTCCCAACCATGACAAGCGACTCATTACAGAATGCATTTACATACAACTAGAACCCCTTCCTGTTAATCAAAAGACTGACAAACATAACTTGTCACTAGCTTATTCTCAAATATTAAATTTAATAAAGCATCCCTAGCTCATTTTTTAAACAACCATCTGATCATCTCTTCATAATTTTATTTTTTTTATTTATTATAAATTTTTATTTATATATTTATTTAATTTTTGTACTCCCCTTTTATTTATTTATTTTACCTACTAGATTACTGTTTATTTATCATTTCCTTCGACAGCTCCTTATCGTCATTCGTTATTACCTAATTGTCATTTATCATCGTCATCCGTTATTACTTAATATCTTTTAATCTTTACCTCGTCACTATTTCTTACACTTTTATCAAATACTCATAAGTAATAACTCAAGTACTCTCAAGTAATAACTTTTGGCTATTTTTTAACAATCGAATCAGAAAACATAACTTAGCTTCTTGGAATTTTCCTAACGGACATTCTAGTTCTCATATTTTCCGTTCCACGCAATGAGCGTTTTTTAAACTGGGAAACATCACTCCTTTAGGCAACGCCTTCACGTCGAGTCACGTATGTATTTTTTTCTTATTGATAGGATCTTTTTTCATCGCCCATTTCTTTCTCTTTCTATCCATACTCATATCTTTCTCCGTTACATATCCTGACATATAATTATTAGTTAAATATTACATTATTTTAAAATTTAAATTATTTTTTATTCATACTGTTTCTCTTTTGTAATGACTATGTTCTTTTTTTAGATAATATTTCTAGTGAATTAATCCAAGAAAGAGGGGAAGTAGGTGTTTCTAAAACGCACATTTCGGTTAAGAAGACCTGGGATGACGAAAACAATACCCGATGAATGGAAAGAATACTTATTCTGATTAAAAAATAGAGCCTAGGACCAATTGTAACCAATATCGTGGAATCTCTCTTCTCCCAGTAGGTTATAAAATCTTCTTTTCAATCTTAACAAGTCCAATTACGGAATACGCCAAGGAGAATATCGGAGGCTGCCAATTTGGTTTTAGGCGGAGTCTTTCTACCATATAGAGTTATACTTTTGCTTTGTATTGATTTAAAACAAGTGTATGACTCCATAATTCGCCAAAAGTTGGATAAATTCTTGATTGAGGAAGGTATACTAAGAAAGTTAATTGATCTGCTAGCAGTGCGCCTGTCTGAAAAATTCAATAAACATAAGAATTTTTAATAATTAGGCGCGTTTAGAACTGAGACAAAGTGGCTTCCTCTAAATTGATTTATATTATTTAGCCCTCGAATATGTCATTAATGGGTTATACGTACCGACAAATAATTAAATCTGGGTCCTAACATTCCTTCTTCCCTTCATCATTCCAGTGGCGCGACAGGCCGTGTAGGCCCTGGGCTCGCAGTATATTCTCCTGGGAGATTACACTCACGTTTCTCGAAGCATTTTTCAGTGTAGTCATCACTCCCTACGCCTAATTTTGTGAGAGCCTACCATTTGGCTCACGGGTCTCACATACCCTGAGGAGAGGCTGTGAGTGAATCCCCATTTAATTACATCCTTATAAAAACCCCGCTGGGACTGGGATTCGAACTCACAACGTTAAGCATGAGAGACTAGCGCGCTAGGCACTCAGCCACGGGTTCCCCTAGCATTCCGGTTTTTGGTATTTTTGGGTACTGTTGGGTTTTCACTCTGAAACTGTAGAAGTAAAACCATGAAAACTGTAAAACAGATAGGACTTGAAAGAAATACAAAAAACGACAAAACATGTGGTTAGTGATAGAAACGTTGATATTAATGTATCGGAATATTCGTTTAAACATGTTGATAACTTTGGATGAGGAAGATGGTTGGGGGTGCGGTCATTAGAGAGAAACACACATTAAAACATAGTGTTTATTTTAATTAAGTGCCGACGCTTCGGCCTACATTGTGGGCCTTCATCAGGACTAAGAGAAACAAGATAACAACCAATGTAATTATAAACTTAATAATATATTAGTTATATAATAATAATATGGTGGCAGTAATATAATATGGGAACAAACATAAAATTAAATGTAAAATGATAATTAGATGACAGTTATAAAGTATGGAAATAAACAAAATCAAGATGACAATATTTATGTTTAAGATACTTTATACCATGTATTTTAAATCCTGCAAGACTTTCTCAAAACGGCTTTAAAGATTTTTAGAAATCTCGCCCTATCGATGTAAAATTTAATGGAGTTTTATCAAAATTTAATATCATGTAGATTTCATTGTGATTAAAATAGTCTGAAAGGGCTTAAATGCAAAATTTTGTGTTTTCTTCCTCTAGAGTACCTTACATTTTGTACATTCCAAAAGATAAACCACATTATTATATTAGCATTCATGAAGAACGGCTATATATACATTTTAACCAATTCGGCAACCAGCTAAAAGAGATAATAATAATAATAGGCTTAGCGAACCCGAAGGTTCGATGCCGATACCACCAAATTCCGCCTACACAGACCCGTCCAATGTTCACCATTCAAGCCCAAGCTCCCGAGATCAGCCTTAACGCAATCCTCCCATCTCCGCTTTGGCCTACCTTTCGGACGCCTACCAGTCGGATCAGCAAATACCAACTTTCTCGGAATCCGCTCGTCATCGAGCCCAACAACTTTACTCGCCTATTTGAGTCTTCGCGATGCAATAAGCTCAATTATATTCACAGGATACAAGTTCCGCAATTCCGCGTTGTGCAACCTTCTAAACTCCCCAGTGGCCTCACCTCTCTTCGGACCAAATATTTTACGCAATACCTTATTTTCGAAAACCTCAAGCCGTTGTTCATCCTTCAAAGTAAGCGGCCACGTTTCACATCCGTAAAGAACTGTTGGAAAAATAATAGTTTTGAAACAGATAATATATAAAACGTATTTAACTAAGCGCTAAAAGAGCCAAAATATTTTTAATGTAAAATTTGTTTATTTGGTATATTTGGTAATAATGACTTATAATATACCATTGCAAAAATAAAGATTTAAAAAGAAATATTTAACAGGACTTAGTAAAAGATAATGAAAAGTGACGAATAAGGCATAAACTTATCAGTGATTGTTGTTTTACGTAACAATGTAATGTAGTTATGTTATATTAATCGAAATCATATGTTTCCAAGGAATCTGAATATACTTTATATTAAAATTAACTTTAAACTTTGTTTGACTTTAAGTTTATTTAATAGTTCGTAAACTGATTTTAACTGCCGAGGAATGTGAAAGTCGTTTGTAGCCTGCACCAGATATTTTAATTTAGATGTTTTATGGTTAGACAGAGATATAGAAAATTAATTAGTGTTCTCATGTAGCCGGTGACTGTCGCAACTCTCCGATACCTTGCCGAGAGATGAAGTTCGGTTACAACACTGCCATCTGGTGGGGGAGTACATATATAAGCTGGTATTCGCATTGTATTGTCACAGACCAACATGCTCTCAACAAGTTTAGTTATCTCAGCTTTCCTGAGCCTGGCTTTGGGTTCCGTTATACCTTACCATGGTTCAGGGTCAGTACCTTACCACGGACCTCCAGCTCCACTGAACCACGACGGTACGGTTGCACTAACCCCCGAGGTACACCACGCCAGGGCGGCACACCAAGCTGCCTTCGCCGCCGAGTTCCAGCGCCTCCACGAAGCAGACAGCCTGGCCGCAGCTCATCCTGACTACACCTCGCCTCCTGACCACGGCTGGAAGCAGGACATCTACGCCTCTGGATATCCTGGAGCGTCCTATTCCGCAGGACATGGACTTGCTCATTCTTCAGCCAATTACAATCTGAAATCACTCTCCGCAGGACACTACAGTCCTTTCTACTCTTCAGGACACTACGGCCAAGAATCTGCCTATTCTTCAGCGAACTACAACCAACACTCTTCCTCAGGCCACTATAGCCACACTCCTTCCTACAGCCTCGGATCCTCCTACAGTTACAACCCTGAGGGCCACCAGCCTGCACCACTCAACCCGGACGGTACCGTGGCTCACACGGCCGCCTTCAAAGCCATCGCCTCCAACCTGAACGCTGAGTATGCCAAAGCCATCCACAGGCTGCACCACGAGGACTCACACTTCCAGCACAGGGCTGCTCACAGCTACCATTATTGATTAGAGTAACTTATCCTAAAAGCGTTTGTATAAATTTTATAATATATATTTTATAATCATTTTTTTTCCACTCCTCTTTTTACAAAAACATTTGTCGAGCAATATAACAATCCGTCATAATTTGGACATTAATAGTAGTTATGAAATATAACCATTCATACAACATTTACCCATCATTTAAATTATAAAATAATATAAAAATATATATACAATAAGGAATCAATACAATAAGTATAAAAAGCCAAAATATATTTATAATTAAAGCTTCTAAAATGAATTTTATAAAATTTAGGCAAAAGAAGGACAGTTTTTTAGTTCGTTGTTGCCTTTAATAAATATAAAAACATAAATTTTTAACTAAAAAAATCGTTTGAGTTTTTCTCACATCTAACAAAATATCTTTTTTTTTTTTTTTTATTCAACAACAAGTTTTATTGAGTAAAATTACAATCTGTCCCAATTTGGACATTAATAGTAGTGCTGAAAGATATCATACATACTACATTCATACAATATTTACACGGCATAAAATTACAATAAAATATATACACAATAATGAATTAATACAATAAAGTCAAGAATTCACTTATACCTATATACACATACACACACTCATACATACATCACATTGAGTGGAGAACCTAGCCAGTGCTAGAACTCCAACATATTTACAAAAGGTCGCGGGGCCACTGCCGTTTCAACCTTCTAGGTGGGTTGTATGGATGAGTGGAGCTGGATAGGGATTGAGCTAGAGGATTAGGATGATGAAATAGATTCTGGTGGAATTTGGAAAATTTGGATGGAATTAGGTCTGAAATAAATGGAACATTAAGGTCGTGGTGCAAGGTATAGTTGGAGACATAATAAGGAGCATTTGCTATTGTACAACAAAATATCTACCTTTTTAAAAGTATAAAATAACATTTATATTACTTTTTTATAGGATATTATTTTATTTACTATTTATTTCGTCCATGAAAAATGTCTTTTTTTCAATAAAATTACCACAACTGTTTTGATGAACCAAAATTAATTAATCATAACTTTTTTTTATTTTATTTTTTATAAACTTCTTTTTTGAATCAAAACACAGACATATTACAGTGCAAGTAGATGTCACTATCCCACTAAGGCGAGCCCGTGTGTGGAATAGGAGTTCACCTGCGGCAATACTTAACTTCATTATCATAATTTACGTTTATGCAGCTTTAACTTTCATAGATTTTTAAAGTTTTTATTAATGAAAAACATAAAAAAAAATTAAAACATTCAAAACGAAAATCGTCCAGAAATCTGCCACCACAGAAGTTAACCATAAGGTTTATAGTTGACTATCCAATAATAATTACCTGCGGGCTCGAGCCGGTTTTTTAGAACTTTTCTTCTTTTAAACGTTGTCCATATAAATTCCAGTTTTTTCGTTTTAAATGTTTATATCATCAAAATTAAAAATTAGACAGAAACTGAATACATACACATACCTTCTTAAGCCAATATGGACTTAAGCTTCACAGATTTTTTGGTTCAGAAAAAAAGACTCACATACAAAAACTGCAATAATTTCAATCCAGAATTTTAAGACTCATAACGACAGCTCCTTGGTACGTAAACAACAGAATCCTAAATACTCACTTACAGCAACCAACAGTTGACCAACATATACGAACACTATATTCTCGTTTTCACATTAAACTTAACGGACACGACAATAGACTGATTAACGACATGTCAGTTGCTGAAATGCTGGTCAGAAGAAGGCTAAAACGAAGCTGGATGAGGGACCTCCTCAGCTAGATTAAAGCCTAGGGGTGCTGCTGGGCACTTTACTTCCCCATGCCTACCTTGTCAGATCTTACTTTTGTCCAACACATTTGCTGATTGTCAGACATCTTCTGACAGGTGTAAATAAAGATATAAAGAGAAAAAAAAATGTTTATTTAAACTTTATGAACGTATTATGGTCTTTAATTCTCATGAGTCGTAAAAAGGGATAGCAGCACTATGATTACAATTACTTCACCGAACAAAAAAAAAAAAAAAAAACCTGTGCCACTACAACCCATGAAAAGTCTTGGGCTCAGTACATATAGAGATTCATACTGTTTTAAGGCCAACGGCCGTGCAATGAGGTGATTCAGCCGAGATTACGCTCAGCCACCAGGTTTTTCTCCTAATTTTGGGTACCCACTTTATAGAGGCTGGGTCTGCCCCAGAAGGGTCTCCATACCCTAAGGTCGCTCCCCGGCCGAATTAACAAAATAAATAATATTCTGCCACAGCCGGGAATCGAACTCAGGACCCGGAGCACAGTAGCCTAGCGTTCTATCCACAAGACCACGCCGCTCCTCTCATTTCACCGAACAGCTGCTTAAAATCTATTGCGATAATCACCACTTTCAAATACTTCCAATAAGTAAAGTCGAAAATTTTATATTTAGGTTCCACTAATCTAATTATATTTTTTTGTTAATAAGAAAAATATAAATTATTAACTAAAACAATCTTTTTATCCAAACCTAGACAAAATATATTTTTTTCATCTAAGAATTTCTTTCTTTTTTATTTTGTTATCAACAGAAAAAAAATCAAATATCAATTTTATCCAATCGTTTCAATCGAAATAACTAATGAGACACTACATACTCACCTTGACATTGCAACCGATCGGTACAATAATTTTCACAACATACTGGCTCTATATTCTAATTATGGCACTGTATCAATAATCATAACGTTTTACACTTTTTGGGATCCCCTGAGTCTAAATGACCAAGTCATAAAAAAAAAAGGTCTGTGTATGTGACCAAGAGCAAAAATATTTTTTTCGGTTAAATAAATTTTTGGACATAAGAATAGTAACATATAAGTATAATATACATTTGGAAAGCTAAGGATAAAAAAAAAAAGTCATCTTATGCAAAAAAGTGGTAAAAGGTAACGGAGAGTGATGAAAAACAGATGAAGCTCAGTGATTGTTTTAGATAATAATTAATAGATTGTTTAATCCCAAACACGTTTTTCGATCGAAACATATTGTAATTCTTTAACCTTTTTTCATATATTACTTAATTTAAATGTTCTGAACTTGATTTTTACTTGGAATCCTCACACTAAACTGAACCGATAATAAACTGCCTGCAGATACCGCTTAATACAACACTTACTTGACAAGAGGTCAAAACTCCCTATTTACTACAAAAAATAATTTACATCACGGTTATCAGACCTATTTGGATCTATGGCATTGAGCTAAGGGGGTCCAACAAACTATCAAACTCCTTCCGCATCCAATCCTTGCACTCCAAAATCCTCAATGCTCCTTACTTTGTAACTAATAAACTCATCCATAGAGACCTAAATATCCCACTGGTTGCAGATTTGGCCCGCGATAGATACACCTCTTTTAATTCCAATTTTTCCTGCCCACTCAAACCCGTTTGTCCGTAACCTCTCATCTAAATATATTCCCGGTAATCCTCCGAAGCGCCTGAAAAGACGGTGGCCTCTAGACCTGCTCATAAAATAAACTTTGAAGTACTACCACTGGGTAGATTCTTTACATGTCTATTCATGCCTGTTATTGCAATTCAGCCATTTTACTCATTGTATTTGTATATACAGTTGTAAAAAACAACAAGATATATTATAAAAAAAAACTAAAAAAAACTTGATTTTAACAACGGAGATAAGTAAAAGTCCTGTGTTGTGCTCCAGATTTTTATATGTTTTGGTCGATTACAAAGGTTCATTATTGAAAATAAGCCAACATCTTATAAGTCAGATACAGGAATCTTTAAGAAAAATAAAATCAATAATTAATGTTCAGAAATATATTTAAAAAAATAATAATTGGTTATTTACAAAATAATACAATGAAGAGAGTTTATAAGTTATCAATATAATCAATACGCATAACCTTTGGCTGCCTTATTTTTAAAATGCGGATCTAACATTTTGATGTTGCTGAGTACTTTTTCGTAAACTGCGTTGTGTGCGGACGCAATGGCATTGTACTCTGCAGTCTGAGCAACTGTTCCATCCGGATTGAGAGGCGCAGGCATCACTGGAGTTTTGGAGTGATAGATTCCTTGGTCGGAATGTGATCCTTGGTGTTCCATGGCATAGTATTGCATGGCGTGTTCCTGAGAAGTCATGTCTGGGCGTGTCATCGCCAGGCTTTGGGCTTCCATGTGTCGCATGATCTCAGCGTTCAAAGCAACATCATGAGCTTCCTTGGCTTGCTGAACCTCAGGGGTGAGCGCGACGGTACCGTCCGGGTTGAGAGGAGCAGGCATGGAAGTCTTCTGATAGTAGGAAGATTGGGAATAGTGACCCATGTTGTAAGAAGGGTTCTGACCGTGGTATCCTGAGGTTGCGGATGATCCAAGGTTGTGGTATCCTTTACCTTGGTCGTAATCCTTGTTGACGATCCAACCATGGTCAGGAGGTGACGTAAGATCCGGATGTGCCGCCGCCAACCTCTTCGCTTCCTCCAGCCGCTTGAACTCTGCAGAAATGGCTGCCTCGTGTGCTGCCCTGGCCTGCTGTACTTCCGGTGTCAGAGCGACAGTTCCGTCTTTGTTGAGTTGCGCCAGAGGGCCGTGGTAGGGATGGTTAGGGATGGTTGATCGCCTCCTTCGCAATCCCTCTTCTGAGGACTGCACCAAGACGAAGGCTGAAGACAGACCAAGGAAGGCCAAGAAGATCACGGTCCTGGAGAGCATTTCGGTTGTTAATGATGAACCCTGCCCATCGCTGCTATATACATAACTCCCCACCTGCTTACAATGGTGAAATTGACGGTAATTAATCGAAGGAGCTATCTTCATATTGCGCAAAGTTAGCAATACCAACCTTCAACGAACCGTATTATGTGTTTATCAAATATTTTGTTAGATTAGATGTTTCTAGATATCATTGTTGCTATTTATTCGATGTAGAGGAATCCAAAGATGAAATAAGAATTATGTTAAAGATTTTTTATTTTTTTTAAATAGAACAAAGAAAAGGTTAGATTAGGAATTAACAAATAAAGATTTTGCATGCCTGGGTTAATATTCACAAGACAATTATAACGAGACAAAACGCGAGATTAATGTTTCTTTTTTAAATTAATGAAAAATGGGTAGTATATGTGAAGATGACCGTAAAATTAGAAGATGATAGAGTGTGAAGAAACATAACTGTATATGAAAGCCGATTTCTTTTAACTTTTTTAATATGTGCTGACTTTTCGAAGTTAGTTATTGGGAACAGTTTTTGATTAGATGAATAATATTCTACACCATTACCAATCAATAAAATTACATTATAGGATATAGTAAAACAACATGTCTCTTAAAAAAAGTATTATTATTAATGAATAAAATTGGAGGCTGATGTCTACTTCACCACTATTTTATTGAAAAAAATTCGCACTACGTTTCGGCTACAATGCCATCTTCAGGTGCAGTGGAACAACTTAGATTTAGTGTGAGTAGCTGCTTACCAGTCAAAACCACATGTCTGTCTGTTAGTCAAGCCTCTAATTTTATTAATAAAAATTTGACCTTCACCTAAAAGAATCTACACCTTATATATTATTATTAAATAACTCTGGCCCATTATTTTTCCCACAATGGTCAATATTACACTGAAACAATGTGAAAACGATAAGAAAGAATTTTAAATTTTCCAGAGTTATTTAAGAAGTAAATTTAGAGAAAGTAATATAATTAAACAATAAAAACTGTAGGTTCATCTTTCTCTATCGGTTTTCATTACGCGTCAGTCACCGATATGACAAAGAAAACAAATAATTTCTAAGATTCCATTTCTGTCGGGAGTAATAGGAAGTTTATATAAGCATATAACCTTCCCATTACTCCCGATAGAATATTACATTCACTTACTATGTATATATATATATAGTAAGGGAAAGTATTGCGATCGTGAAAATTTTCTAATTCCAGTTTTCAACGGAAATACACGTTTTAGGGTCCCCTGAGTCCAAATAACCAAGTCCCGCAAAAACGTCTGTGTGTGTTTGTGTTTTTTATTTTATTTATTTATTTAACGTCACTTTATGCTACTATGGCTAATCAGACGATGCTACAGTGGGAGTCCTAAATTTTGCCTATCCAGGTTTTATTAGGATAGGGGTCTTTAACGAGTACCTGACATCGCACAGGCTCTGGACCACCTTTTAACGTCCCCTCCGAAGGACGGCGTAACTAAGGATTTTTTACTCCCATTAAAAAATCCTAGGACCACATGCTGTGTGTGTGTGGTAACTCCCGGGCGGAAACGGTAAGTCCTATGAAACTGAAATTTCATATTTAAGACAAATATACGCACGTGATGTTACAAAAACTTTTTCATCATAATCTGGCTAACCAGAAGAGCTATTTTTCCATGCATATTGTACATTTTTATGATTTTCTTAAAAAACGGCTCCAACGATTTTGATTAAATTCGCTTCGTCGATGTAAAATAGGGGAGCCCGTGGCTGAGTGGCTAGCGCGCTAGTCTCTTATGGTATAGGTTGTGAGTTCGAATCCCAGTCCCGCCGGGGCTTTTATAAGGATATAATTAATTGGGGATTCACTCACAGCCTCTTCCCCGGGTATGTGAGACCCGTCAGCCAAATGGTGGCCACTCACAAAATTAGGCGTAGGGAGTGATGACCCTACCCTACAACATTAATCAAGAAACGTGAGTGTAATCTTCCAGGAGATTACACCACGAGGCCCAGGGCCTACACGGCCTGTCGCGCCACTGGAAGAAGAAGAAGAGTCGATGTAAAATTAAATGGGCTTTTAATGTCATGTATTTTTTTTTCTGATTAAAATAGTCTGACAGGGCTTAAATGCCGATATTTTAAATTTTTTCCCCTAGAGTACCTCTAATTTTGTACTTTTTTTTAAATATACCATATTGTCTGATTAGCATTGCTAAAAAACAGGTAAATATATAACTTGAATTAATTTGATATCCAACTAAACGAGAAAACTGCTAACATATTTTTTTATGCATTTTTTTTTGTTTTTGCACTTTAGAACAGTAATATATATGTATAATATACCGTTGAAATGCTCAAAATTTTAGAAAAAATATTATTTTATACATAATATTGTAAAAGTTAACGGAGAGTGATAAAAAGCCGATAAAACAAACTGATTGTCGTAGATTATAAAATAATAGATTATTTAACAAAACACATGTTTCTATTAAAAATCCAATTTAAATAATTCTTTAACAATTTATTTTCGTATATAAATTTGTTAAAAAATTCTTGATTTGATACAAATACGGGAGGTAAGTGGAAGTCCTGTGTTGCGCGCACAAGATATTTTTTGTTTGGTATTTAAAATTAAATTAAAAATAGTTTGGAAATGAGGAAAATATTTTATTTGTTGGTTTACGTATGTAGTACTATTGAATAGTGTAGGGATTAACCAGACGAGAGTGTCCCCACTGCCCTCAAGCCAGTACCGTTCGAAACATATGTTAAATTATTGAACTTTTGACAAAAAAAAAATCTCTTTTGTCTTTATAAGGGTAGATAAATAGTAGCTATAGAAAGTTTCAATTTGATCCCTTTATAAAAAGTATTTCTGTTTTAATTTTACCGTCAATTTTGAAACAGCTGCGGTGATTCGAGAAGCCCAGAAGTGGATCTCGACCGAGAGGATCATCGGGAAGTTCTGCTTTGGCTTTTAAAAACCACGTGATAACATTATACTGAGCAGATCTGCACTAAATCGATGTAAGATCAATGTTCAGTTGTGCCATCACCTGACACACACTCCGTTCCGCTCCCTTTCTCTGATTCAGTCCGGTATCTTGGCTTCCTTCAAGACAAAATACTAACTTGGAAACCGCATACTAGACTTAAACGACAAGAACTTAATCGACGATTTGGCCAATTATACAGACTACTGAACAGAAATTCTATACTATCTATAGAAAACAAACGGCTTATATACAAGACAGTACTGAAACCTATATGGACCATAGCCAGAAGTTAAATCTTCTATTGTACATTTATATTATTCTTAGGGGACTATCTTTTCATTTCATTTCAATATATACACATACACGCTAGACTTTGCAAATGGCCAAAGGAGGGATTCCGCTTCGGCGTCTCTTGTTCACTTCCAAACGCAAGAGAGGTTAGTGTCGCATTATGAGACAAGGGTAAGTCAGACATTGAGATTCAGGAACAAAGACTGTAGAAATATAACGTTGTAAAACCAACATTGGACGTACTCAAAACCGCACAATATTGAAGTACTAAAATTTAAAGCTAATACAAGAAAAATATTAATTTAAATTAAAAAAAAAATCTTGTGAGGGCAACACACGACTTTCACTTATCTCGACTGTTAAAATCAATTTAAGAACTATTAAATATATTTCAATTTAAAAAAAAATATTCTAAGTTGATTTTAATAAAACGTATATTCATTTTCTTTAGAAAAACATGATTAGATTAAATAATATCACTTCATTACATTGTTATTAATGATAAATTAAAGTATACTGATAACTATTATTTAAAATTATTTCGAGAGGTATCTTCGATAGGTGCCCTGAACCTGCCTCTGGCTTCCGTACTCTGAGTTGTTGAGTAACAGTGAAAAAAAAATGAAACTGGAATTTTACTACTATTGGGTTGTGTCACATGAAATGTCCGTTTTCAAGGTAAAGGATTTTTATTAAAAATAGGATATGAAAATTTTATTCGAAGTATTTACCTTCTTTTTCTACACATTTTTCCTAACGTGACACCAAATTTTTTATCCCCGAACTGAAAAACCCTGAGCTATGAAGTAAAAAAAAATCTGAAAACGCACTTTTCACTTGATCATCATTTTCAAAAAGTTTTCCATTGACGAAGTTGTCTGAATTCCAGAAGAGGTGGTAATCTGTTGGAGACAAGTCGGGATAATATGGTGGGTGCGGAAGCCCAGTTCTTTCAATTTTTGCAAGGTATGTTTTGAAACATGAGGTCTTTCTGCAGCTCAATGAGATCATGAGGTACCCATTTATCGAGCTTTTGTACTTTCCTATTACACTTTAAATGTCTGGAAACGGTAAATGCACTTGCATTTAGTTGTGCTGAGAGTCCTTTAACTGTTTGGAAGGGGTTTCCTTCTACTGTATGTTTGAGGACATCGTTGTCTATTACGGACGGAGGTCTTCCTCGGGCCAAGTTTTCCAAGTCGGTATCCCCAGCTGAAAACTTAGCAAACCATCGGCGAATGGTCCGTTCATCAACACTCTCTTCTCCAAACGCCTTGCAAATATTTCTAGCGGCCTCAGCTGCTGAATGGTCGAGTTTAAACTCATACAAAAATATTACTTGAAAATTGAAAAGTGGGTAATTGATTAGGAAGGAAATGTTTATTACTTGGGGATTAGTAACTGTTTACTTTAAGTATGTAAACATTCGGAAGAAAACAACAGAGACCTGCAAAATCCTTTATGCATTTCAGAAACTATAAAAACGGACATTTCATGAGAATCAACCCAATATTTTTTCGTAGTATTCGGATTCTTCGGTGATGAATATAATAAATATGCAAAATTTCTGCTGTCTTTAAATCTAAAGTTTCCTCAACATCTTTCAGCCGGTAAATATTTCCTTTGAAAAATGAACTTCTTCTGCAAGAAGAGCTTAAACATCTCCTTGCATATTATGTTATTTATGTGTAAATCAATAGCATATCCATGGCAACCACCAAACACATTCCTGCAAAAACACGAGGTAATATTAGTTTATTAAAATCAATATGATTATTTTATTGACTCGGACATTCTAACAGAGGACATTTTAGCAAGAAGCGCCAAATGGTGGATCTGACACCCCGCCAACCGACCCTTGGAAGGGTGGATCTGGCTCTCAATGACATATTCAACTTCTACAGACTCTTCGGCACATTTCCTATTAATGCAGAATATTCCGGTATCTGCAAAACGGTTCTTGTGCGATCTATCGTTCTGTACTTTTTGGGAACTGTCATTGGTGTAAGGGCATTGATTTTGATTTTTTTTAAAGAATACCAATCAATGGCACACAAGATTGTGAGTCTGCTTTTCCCCACGCTAAGTATGTTATTCTATTGGATCCATTTGTACTGGCTGTTATGGAACAGGATGCTGCTGAAGGATCTTCATCAAGATCTGAAAGATATCGAGTACCACTTGTGGACGAACGGCGTTCTCTGGTCCTTTAAGATTGGATGGTGTTGCAAAAATCTATGTCTGACGTTGATCGTCCTTTCTGATGTCTATTGGGTGGTACAAAATAAATTGTATGCAAATGCTATAAACATCATAGGGTCCTATACAATGTACTATGCTATGGTCACAATTATTACTCAATACTTACTTTTAATAAAACTCTTGCTGTCTGTTCTCAGATGTGTAAGATCCATCGAAAAACATGAAACCGTCATCAAGTTGACGGAAAAACTATTGTGTCTTTGCGAAAAAGCCAATACAATTTACGAATCACAGTTACTTTTTTACATTCTGATCGTATTCGTCGTCAATCTTTTTACGATTTACATCGTGATTCTGCTGAAGGTGTCATCACTCGCGGCTGTAACGTGGCCGTTGTTTTTTATGTCCCCGTTGGTTCAGATTGTACTCGCTGTGGCAGAATTTTCTCAAGAGGTATGTACGTATTTATAGGTAGCTATTATACAATATTAGCTGTAACCCACATCTTTGCTCGCGAATATTTTATTCCATGTTGATTTAAATTTGCATTTATGCGTTGATGGAAATCGTAACTATAAGACATTTATGGTGGAGCAGTTGGTTGGAGATGTGGAAGCCAATACAGCAAACTATTATATCTTATTGTTGTGTTTTTTTTCTGACCTCTCTCGCAACCAAATTCTCCATCACATTGTCAAAACGGGCCAACAACTACTCCATCATTATAAGACGTATACATTTGCTATCGGCTAATCAGTTACTCTTTTGACTATTTTTTTTAGTTTTTTTTTTTAATGAGGAAAATAGTTTTTTGTTAGTTTACATGTTATATTTACGTCTTCTAGTGTTTCTATTCAATAGTGTAGGGATTAGCCAGATAACAGTGTTCCCCTTGCCCTCAAGCCAGTACCGATCGCACTAGTAAGCTGAGAGCACGCTTCTTTCGTTAGGCCTTCAAACCATCTTCGATCAGGACTTCGTCTCATCTTTTTGAAGCCGTCCTTCCACAATCGCCTACCCGTCGTGCGGAACATAACCAACCGTCCTTCCAGCGGATCACAATCGCCTACCCGTCATGCGGAACCAAAGAAAATATGGACAGATAACTATCCTATATATATTTTTTTCTGATTATATTTATTCATTTTTTTTGTACCATTAGTAGTAATACTAACCTACTAATCCAATTTTAGGTTAATAGAAGATTTTTTTTTTTTATAAATCAAATGGTTTTTATATTTTTTTGTAAATTTTCCTCATATTTTTTTATTAAACTTTTATTTATTTTGTTTACTTTCAATTTTATCTTTTTATTTAATATTACCCTTTTTTTTATTTTAATGATTAAGTCCTCAAGACCGGCCCTTTTCGAAACGGGATCGAGTCTACATTCTTTTATTTCGTTTTAATGTCACTCATCCTAACACTGTGAATATAATTGATAGCGTCGCGGAGACTCAAATGGGTGAGTAAAATTGTTGGGCTCGGTGAGGAACGGATTCCGAGAAAGTTGGTATTTGCTGATCCGACTGGTAGGCGTCCGAAAGGTAGGCCGAAGCGTCGATGGGAGGATTGCGTTAAGGCTGATCTTGGGGGCATGGGCTTGAACGGAGAACATTGGACGAGTCTGTGTAGACGGAATATGGTGTTTTTGGCATCGAACCTTCGGGTTCGGTAAGCCTATTATTATTATTATTAAATTTAAAATAAAATACCAGTAGCAGTAGGTATAACCATAATTACTTACCATAATACGCTTCAATTTTTTAACACATTTCGCGGATTTTCCAGCAATTATTCTCATCAAACCAAACACCAATGCCCCACCTTGGCACATCCTGTCTATTAATATTAATTGTAAATTCCGTCATTATTCGAGAGAAAGTTTCACCATAAAAAATACTTTTATGAATTCTTAGAAAGATATGCAGGACATACTATTGTTTTTACTGATTGATCGAAAAGCGCCAATAGTGTTGGATCCGTAGCAATAGTTGATGATTTCTCGGTTCAAACTAGCCTTCCTCCTGAATGTAGTTCCTTTACAGCTGAACTAACTGCGATATACTTGGGACTTAAAAAAGCTTATTACAGAGATGGTAAAACCAAAATTGTTCTCTTCACTGACTCATTGAGCTCATTATTTTTCCTGAAGAACGTATACACAACACATCTCATCAGGATTCTCATTTTGCAATTCGTTTTTATGTTAAATTGAGCAAATAGATCAATTTTATTTGTTTGGATCCCAAGTCATGCAGGAATACATGACAATCGCCAAGCAGATGAGGCAGCGAAAGAGGCGTCACTGATTCCTCCATGTAATAGCTTAGATACTCCACATAATGATCTCTGTAGGCTTATAAAATTATTAATCTTCAACAAATGGCAGCTTAATTGTACCAAAAAAAGGATAATAAACTCAGAGAAATAAAATAAACAGTAATTAAATGGAAATCATCTATCCAAAATAACAGAAGAGAGAAAGTCTTATTAAAAAGACTCAGAATAGGACACTTAAACCAACATTTACTGACTAGAACACTAAGACCTTACTGTGAACAGTGTAACGTACCCATCACCAAAACACACTTACTAATAGACTGCAGACTTAATATCCTTCTTGATCAATTTCAATAGTTTCTATTCGCATCTTTTTTTTAGACTACTGATGTTGCCTCAAGGCAGCATGCTAGGACACATCCTTTACACAGTCTATACAGCTAATATCCCAACCGACGAATACAATGTCAAGATCAGTATCTAGTATAAAAGACAAGAGGGCAAAAGTCATGCTTCAGAGAAAATGCGACAAATGTGTATTAGGTTCTTTCATTTTTATTGTCCATTTTTTTTTTTTTTTTTTTGCCCAGCAAGGTATGTGTTCTTGGAGTTCTTCATTCAGGTGTTCTTGGATCGCTCTAGATGGCTTAGAGGCATCTGTTTTTGATGATAGAATAGCCGAATTTTCATAAAATGTAATTGTTTTACACTGGAGAACTTAGAGCCCAGCAGTAGTAGTTGTAATAGTGGCCCTTATATTTTATATAAGCGTGATAATTATAATAATAATAATAATAAGTCTTTATTGATGTACATATAAACATTTATAATACATTTTTATTTACAAACTTATTTATTTATTTTTCTTCTTTCTTTATATACATATATGTGCATAGACCTTCCTTTTCAGGAGCTTAAAGTCTTTAACGGTAACTACCCGTACTTGAGTTGAAGAGTTCGCTCAGCTTCATCTTCCAAAATTCTCTGTCCTTGGCTTTACGTGACCATAGCACTCCTTCTGCCTTTTTTATTCCGTCGATCCACCTTCTTCTTTGAGTGCCTCGGTTCCTTTTCCTATCCAATGGGGTCCACTCCGTCAACATTTTTGCCCAGTTTTTATCATTTTTCCTCATTAGATGACCAGACCATTGCCATTTCATCTTTTTCACGAATCTGATTGCATCAGTGACACCGGTAGCTTTTCTTATTTTTTGACTGTTTAGCTTTTGGCTTTTCTTTATGCCTAACATGCTCCTCTCCATTGCTCTTTGGCATGTTATTATTTTTCTCTCATAAAGCTTGTTGAGGGACCATGTTTGGCATCCATAAGATAGAACAGGCAAAATGCAGCTATTGAAGGCTAATGTTTTTAGAGGTTGGCTGATATTGTTGTTCTTCATAACCATCCTTAAGCACCAATATTTCCGCCAAGCCATAGCTGTCCTAGTTTGGATTTCAGTAGACTGTCTATCTTTAAAAGATATCACTTGTCCCAGATATTTGATTTTTTCTACTACACTGATTTCAGGAAGACCTGTTTTTACTTTTGCGACACTGGAGCTGGTGATTATTTTAGTTTTTGCTAAGTTCAAAGACAGTCCATGTTGTGCACTTCTATACCTAAGTTGATTCAGCATTGTCACTATCTCTTCTCCTTTTCCGGAAATCAGTAGCACATCATCGGCATATTTAAGTACATTTATTTGAATACCATTTATATTTATTCCATATTGTTGCCATTCCATCTCATTTAGAATAAGTTCCAGTACTATACTGAACAGCTGTGGTGATAGTGCATCTCCTTGCCTGACTACTCTTTTGATAGGAAATTCCTTGCCTTTTTTGTCGCTAGATATAAATGCTTTGTTATCAGTATACAACTGCTTTATTATAGAAATATATTTTTCCTCGATACCTGTTGACTTGATAGCTGTTATAATGCTGCTATAATATATACTATCATATGCTTTGGAAAAATCAACAAATATAAGGTATAAATTTAAAGCGTCATATTACACTCAGGCAATATGTTGAAGGAATAATCACCCTTTACCGAAATCAAATACAGTAACGTACTTGGGACTCATTTTTGAGAAAATATTGACATGGGGATCTCACGTCAAGACAAAACGTAAAACTCTAAACTTTCGACTCAGACTATTATATTCGATACTAGATAGACACTCGCAATTACCCATTATACCAATACTTGACGTATATACTTATTTACTAAAACTTATATGGAGTTACGCAAGCCAAATTTAAGGACCAGCTAAAAAGGTACACATTAAAAAAATACAAACCTTTCAATCCGAATTTGTAAGACTAGCAACGAACTCTCAACCGTATGTTTCAAACGATACCCTTCATAACGACTTACGTATTCCAACTAAAACAAACCACAAACGATTTCACGACAAACTACATGGACACTTAAACAAATTTGTTCAAAAGATTTCTACAACTAATATACCTAACATAACTTGGCGTAGGCTGAAAAAGAGTTGGACGAGGGACCTCCTGACTTGAAAATATTGTTGTGCTTAATGTCAGGAGGATGCACCAGTTGGTGCTGTCTCCCTCATGCCTAACCATGCGGTTTTTCATATTTGTGAAATACAACCCATTTGCTTGTTGTATTTTTTTTACAGGTGAAAATGAAGTTTGTTTATTGTTTATTTATTTAACGTCACTTTATGCTACTATGGCTAATCGGACGATGCTACAGTGGGAGTCCCAAATTTTGCCAATCCGGGTTTTATTAGGATCGGGATCTTAAACGAGTACCTGACATCGCACAGGCTCGGGACCACCTTCTAACGCCCCCTCCGAAGGACGGCGTAACTAAGGATTTTTTACTCCCATTAAAAAATCCTAAGACCACCTGCGGGTTTGAACCCGTGACTTTTAGCATGGGAGGCTGTTACGCTAGCCACCCAGCTACAAGAAAATGAAGTTATTGAGTTAAATAAAAAAAAATTGAAGTAATAAATGTTTTTAGCTTAGCGAGAAAAGCATCGTGATTATTTTAATTAAATAAAATAACTTTGGCTCTGTAAATATTTTTTATTACCAAATTTCTTAATTAGGTTATAGTTTCATTTGTGATCTTGAATCAAAAGTAATACATATATTTCAGTTAAATGGCCATATCAGGACTGAATACAATGCTCTCATACCCAGTACAAACGTTTGCGGCAAAGAGCATCCCGATATAAACAGTCTAACATCCTAACACCTTCGTTTCTGATGCTGATGATACTTGTGTATTATCAGTCAATAATGATCCAATTATTGAATCCTAAACTCTCCAAACCCACATTAGAGGCCTTGATATAACGCAGAATCGAAAGATAAAATTCCATTAAATCCTAGTTGCGGCTAGTAATAGTTCGAAAGGACTGGTAAGACAACCTGGTGCGCGCAACACACGACTTTCACTTACCTCTGTTATTAATATCAATTTAAGATTTAAAAAAAAATAGAAACGAAAATAAATTGTTAAAGAATTATTTACATTTGATTTTTATAGAAATATGTATTTTATTAAACAATATGTTATAATATTATCTACGAAATTCAGTAAGTTTTTTTTTCACCACTCCGTGTTAGAACTACTTGGAGCGTCCGGCGGTGACAGCGCCATCCAGTGGCCAAGCGTTGAAACAATTGCATAAAAAAAATATTTTTTTCAGTTTTCTCCTTCAGTTGGAAAAAAAATTTTGGCACACAGTCAATCGTTTTAGAATTAAAAAATCTACATCCAATCCTATACCTCCCGAAATATGGAGTGAATATTTCAAAAATTTCTACGGACAAAGATCTATAAACCTTCATCTGAAATTAACAACAACAGACCCAATATTAGACCGGGAAATCACACTAAATGAATTAACCGCATCATTAAATAAAATAAAATCTGGTAAATCTCCTGGACCTGATAATATTCCGAACGATTTTCTCAAAAACCTACCTCAAAACTGGCAGTTATACTTAGTATCTTTATTCAATAGAATCTTGACTACTGAAGACATACCTAACAACTGGACAAAATCAAATATAACGATGATATATAAAAAAGGAGACATACATCAACCCGAGAATTACCGGCCAATTTCCTTAATGAACAGTCTTCTGAAAATTTTTACTCAAATTTTGTTAGACCGATTAACAACATGGGAAAATGAAAAAGGAATTTTACCGGAAACACAAAATGGATTTCGGAAAGGGAGATCTTGCCTCGATAACTTATTCCTAATGAATGCGTTAACACAACTGAAATTAGAATATTCAGACAGTGATTTATTTGTTATCTTCATTGATTACAGAAGAGCTTTCGACAGTGTAAACCATAATATTCTATGGTACAAATTAAAATTGCTGGGAATAAGTGGGAAAATTATTCGGCTTATAAGAAATCTTTATGAACGGGCCGCAATAAGAATAAAAATAGATGGATCGCTCTCTGATGAAATAGCCGTGACGAAAGGAGTATTACAGGGAGAAGTTCTATCCGCTTACCTTTTTTGTTTATATATATCCGATATGGATTATTACTTCTTTAAAAAAGGCGCTACCGGTATTCAGCTGAATTCGAAATTTAATGTATTGAGCTCTTATTACGCAGACGACATGGCGATATTCTCATATTCCTACGTCGATACTAATAAAAAACTGGAAATTCTTTCTTCATATGCGAAGGAAAATTACCTAGAAGTAAATCGTTCAAAAACAAAAATAATCTTCTTCCATAAAGGAAAACAGAAAAAACTGAAAAACTTCTATTATGATGGAGAACTAATGGAAACAGTAACATATTACACGTATCTGGGCGTTCCTTTATCCTCTTCTGGTCTCTTCTATGAGGCCTGTAAACACGCTCAATCTAAGACAGCCTGCGCGATAGGTACAGTTATTGATATCTGTAGAAGGTCTAAGATGGAATCATGGGAAAGTAGGAGACGATTAAACGAAGCCATTACTACTAGTTCACTTTTCTACGGTATAGAAATTTGGGGTCTCAGGTATCTAGATGCTATTGAGAAAGCACAGTTAAATTACTTTAAAAGGTTATTTAATTTAAATAGAAACATTCCTTATTGGCTCTTAAGATTAAGATTAGAATTTGGGCTTGAACATTCCACGACAAAAATAATAAAATGTGTCCTGAGATTCATACAAAAAATACTTATCATGCCAGACGATAGAATACCCAAAATCTGTTATATGATACTTAAAGAAAAACATAACAATCGACCATCTGCAAAATATAACTGGTTTACCCAAATATACAATATCTTAGATAAAGCCGATAGCTCAGAGATACTTTTTGAAAATAACCCATCTACTCTACAAACCAATAGTACAGTAATAATTGAATCATTTAAGAAATTACTACACAACAAAGATATCGAATCTTTAAGATCGAGTCAATATAGCCCTTTCTACAATAGTCTTTACCAACAAACTTCGCTCAGCCACAGTTATCAAACCATTTATAATATTCCGTTTAAGATGTTAAAAATAATAATACAAGCTCGCCTCTCTGGAAAATACCATATTAAATTCTCTCATGCAAACAATACCTACAATATTAAACCCAAAGAAATCTGCACAATATGTAATATGAACACATATGAAACCATATACCACTTAATAGCAGTCTGTCCAATATATTCTGCACTTCGAAACCACTACATACCTCACGCTAATAACATACCAGAAAGCCTATTTCCTACAATATTAACTATTGATGACCCAATTAAAATCAAACTACTCTATTATTATTTAGTTAGTACCTTAAAACTAAGATCATTTGTAATAAATGAGTAATATTTATTAACAATTACGAGCTACATTAGAAAATAATCAAATATTTATAAAATTAATAATACTGTCCCTAGTTAATGTTTCATAGTGGTTCCTATGTAATAGGTAATGTCTGCACTACTGCAAGGAACTATTATAATCCATAATCTGGTTTCACAAAACTCTTTTAACTATATCTATATATCAGTGTTCATTTAAAATCCTAATATTTAATATTCATTCACTCCAATGTTAATTTAAAATGTATTTATGTATATATATATAACTATATCTATTAAAAATTTGTACTCCAAAGACTATTTAAAACTTTAATACTTTTATATAAGATAAAAAAAAATTTATATAAACCTGTATAATTTGTTACTTTCTGTTTATTTTATTTATTCTACTATGCTGTTTAATGCTTATCTATTATCCTATTGTGATTTGCTGCGTTTCATGTTTATTACTTATAATTGTTATTGATTGCTGTTTGTTATGCATAGCCTGACCAGGCTCTATTTGTATGGGGAACCCCCAAAGACAAATAAACTCATTCTATTCTATTCTATTCTTATAATGTAAATAATGTTTGGAAAAAATAAAAAATGGTCTGAAAATAATTAAGATTAAACAATAGGAATCTCCGACTGAATCAGGTAGAAAATAAATTTTTATATTATTGTTTATTTATACTTTAAGTAATTATTGGTACTAGAAAGTTTATGTTTAAGCTTTAAGTTGAACTTCTTTATGATAAAATTATTGGGGATTTACTGTTCAATGTTTAAGACGCTAAAAGATTAGGAAGACCTTTTCTATTTATTTATGGTTGAAAGATAAAGCGTACAAGAAAAGTAGCTTTATATCTATATTTATATTTAGGAAGTTAATAGCTAAAAGTTCTAAGGATGTACGGAATCTTTTATCACTATTTAAATTTAAGGATTAAAGGATCAAAGTTCAAAGCCGTATATGATTAATAAGCACTATTAAATGTTTATGTTAAAGAAGATACTAATTCCATTCCTTTTTTTTTCAAATTTCATTTCACATTCCTGCTTGCTCAAATCTGTTTTGCGCTTGCTCAAACATGTTTACGTTATTGACATTGTGACGTCATAAAAGAACATGATGACTGAGAAAACCAACCTTTATAAAAACTCAATATTCTTAGAAAATTTAACAATTAAATAAAACTCTTAAAAACGCTGCAAATTATTACTCAATGGTTTATTATTTCCATATAACTATTTTAGGGTATAACTGTTTATATAGTTATAAACCTAAAACCTACTAAGTTGTTACATTTAAAAAAATCTGGTGCGGGCAACACACGACTTTCACTTACCTCGATTTTTAAAATCAATGAAAGAATTTTCAAATACAGTTAGAGATAAAAATACGTGAAACTATTAAGGAATTAATCAAATTGAATTTATATAGAAATATGTGTTTTATTAAAAAATCTATTATATTATTATCGAAAATAATCAGTTAGTTTTATCTTCTTCTCATCACTCTCTATTAACTTCTAAAAACTTATGTATGAGATGATATTTTTTCTAAAATCTTTAGCTTTCCAACGGTATATCATACATGTATATTACTGCTCTTATGTTCAAAAACGAAAAATTGCATAAAAAAAATATTTGTTTCTGTTTTCTCCTTTAGTTGGGTATCGAATTTATTCAATTTATATATTTGCCTGTTTTTCATAAGCGATAACAAGATAATCTAGTTATTATTATTGAATCTACAAAATTAAAGGTACTTTAGGGGAAGAAAATTTAAAATATCGGCATTTAAGCCCTGTCAGACCATTTTTATCCAAATAAAACCTACATGATATTAAAGCCCATTAAATTTTACATCGATATAGCGTAGGAACCGTTTTTGAGAAAATCGAAAAAAAGTACAAAATTCATGGTATAAAGTGCCTCTTCTGGTAAGCTCATTTTGATGAAAAAAGTTTTGTCACGTCTCGGGCGTATAGTTATCTTAAATATGAAATTTCAGTATCATAGGACTTACCGTTTCAGCCCGGGAGTTACCACACACACGGAGGGGACGTTAAAAGGTGGTCCCGAGCCTGTGCGATGTCAGGTACTCGTTAAAGACCCCTATCCTAATAAAACCTGGATAGGCAAAATTTAGGACTCCCACTGTAGCATCGTCTGATTAGCCATAGTAGCATAAAGTGACGTTAAATAAAAAATAAAATAAAAACATACACACAGACCTTTTTGCGGGACTTGGTTATTTGGACTCAGAAGACCCTATAACGTGTATTTCCGTTGAAAACTGGAATTCGAAAATTTTCACGATCGCAATACTTCCCCTTACTATATATAATAAGTGAAAGTAAAAAAGCATATATCTTGAGATACATTACAATTTTTTCCAAAATGAATAATTATAAAGTCACGCCACCATGAGGCCATAGTGCACCTGCAGATCACACCATATTCCTTGAATCTTATTCAGCAGTCCTATTAACCTATATATACCCTGTCCCTTCTCCCAACACACACACTCACTCACTCTCTTCAAGTCCTCGCAGTAATTACGGTACGTAATCTATGTCAGATCTAGTATAGCCATATTGTTATTATCAAGATTGTCATTATTGTCTTTTAAAGTGTTATTATCGATATTTTGTAACTTTTGAATAAATAAAATATTTTTTTTACAATAACGAGCACGAACACCAAAATTGGCGCCCGAACAGGGACTGCATATTTTTATCGCAGTTTTAAGAACCGAGTTTCCGCAGATCCGAACTTTTTCCGCAAATCCAGAATTAGGACTACCGCCTAGGATTCCTCACCTGTGAAGACTCAAGATTTTGGCTTACCTACCGAGGACTACCAACTTCGAGATCTTCAGATTCTGGACGAGTTCACTCACCCCGAGCATCTCGCAACGCAGGCAAAGTCTCTTATCTGCACTCAACCTTGGCCGGACTTCACTGTCGTCAGGTATCCAGCTCAAGGACAGATCTTCACACCCCGTCGAAGATTATTTTGACAGCGTACTCAATTTTTGTAAGTTAATTTCCTTTACTATTGTAATTTTATGTCTGATGATTATTTAAATTCTTTAATCCTGCGAGTAAATAATTTAATATTAACTACAAATATGGCAAGCTTTCAAATTAAATCGGCAGACTACGATCATATCCCTAATTTTAATGGAAATCCACACAATCTGTTAAAATTCGTGACAGTTTGTAGACAAGTTTACCAAATCGTGTGTAAACCGGACAACTCGTTTAAGGAACTAAACGAACAAAGATTATTAAGTAAACTTTTAGCAAAACTTACGGATGAAGCTGATTATATAAATACAACGTGCGAATTTAGTCGTGTTGAAGAATTACTAAATTATCTCGAAAGAACCTTCAGAGACAGCCGCTCAATTGAACAATTATCGCATGAATTATTTAATAACAAAATACATCATAAGGAACACCCTCTTGATTTCCTTCAAAGAATTGATAAGATCCGCACTTTGATAATTTCTAAACATCGGATAGAAAACACACCAAATAGAGAAACAATTATTAGCGCATTAGAGAAAAGTATTCTTTATTTTTTTTACACTAACATGCCCCTTCACATAAGAACATATCTTGTGACTAAAGCAGAAAAGTTAAGAACATTAGATGATTTGAGAAATTTAATTCAGAATGAGAACCATCTACTCTTCGATGACCTCATAAATTCGGGAAATATGAGAAGACCCGGAGAACATGATTACAAAAGAGGCTTCGACCATAAGAAAAAGTTCGATAAAAAACATCACAAACGATTTAATAATTGGCAAAATCCCAATAACCCGTATAACCCACATAATCAAAGACAAGAGCATCAATATCGACAACAAGAACCTCCACAAGACTACCGGCAGAATAATAATAATAATAATTATTACCAACAATGGCCCCGTCAAGAACAACAAAGGTATTTCAACGGTTCAGGTCGATACCGGAATCAAAATTATAATAATAATAAGAAAGATGAAAATCCAACTGTATCCATGAGAACAGTTAGCGCATTCGGGAATAAACCGAAACAGCCTAATTTCCAAATTCAGCAAGAAGACCCGAAAGACCAAGAAATCAGAGAATTAAGAGAGAAATTAGAAAAATTAGATCCAAATAATTCTTTTTTAGAGAAAGGCCCGCCAGACAATCAAAACACATAAAAGAAGAGAATAAAAGCCAACTGCCTTATGTTAAAGACCACGCGAATCGTAAATGGCTTATTGATACCGGATCTTGGAAGAATTATATAAGACCAGACATTGTACCACCAGATGTTGAAAGAGAAAAAGAAAATTTTACAATAAAAACAGCAACCGGAGAAGAACTTGGCACGGAATCTATTTCAGTTTATTGCAGAAATAATTTTCTTAAAAACCCCGAAAAAATAAAATTTTATCTATTTAATTTCAGTCCCAATTACGAAATACTACTAGGAAATGAGACAATGAGGGAAATGAAATTTAATATCGATTTCGAAACCAACAAAATAAAAACTCGCTATACAGAGTTTGATTTTATTATGGAAGACGAAGTTTTAAAATTAGTTTTGAAAGAAGGCGAAAATCAGATAAAAGTAGAACAAAATAAAAATCTATATTTTATTGACTATGAAGATGATAAGATTAAAATTAAACCTGGCATCTATGATCAAAATATAATAATCGACAGTAAAGTTAACGAAACCATATATTTACCTTTATACTATTTGCAAAAAGAAGAAGTAGAATTAACAGATTCTAATAAAAAAGGAAACCATGAAATAATAAAACAAATCCCCCAACTAATCAGAACCGACCATATACCTCCTCAAGAAAAATCAAATTTAATTAAATTATTATCGAAATATCCATCAGTATTTAAGACTGAAAATGATCCCCTTTCAGCCACTGATTTATTGGAGCATAAGATTAAAACAAAAACCGAAGACCCGATATATTCGAAAAATTACAGATATCCCCACCAATTCAAAGAAAATATTAAGGAAGAAATTAAAAAGATGTTAGAATCCAAAATAATAAGACCCAGCAATTCCCCTTACAATTCTCCCGTTTGGATTGTCCCGAAAAAGCCAGACGCATCAGGAAAAAGAAAAATACGAATGGTGATTGATTACAGGAAATTAAATCGAGAAACAACCCCGGATAAATTCCCCATTCCTAATATTGAAGACCTTTTAGGCAAATTAGGAAAAGCGACGATATTTACAGCAATGGACCTTTGCTCAGGCTTCCATCAAATAAAAGTCGAAGAAAGTTCTATCCCAAAAACAGCATTTTCTACAGATCAAGGCCACTTTGAATTCCTTCGCATGCCATTTGGACTCAGTAATGCCCCAGCAACGTTTCAAAGAGCCATGAATATCATTTTTTCAGATTCTATTAACGTTTTAGTCTATATGGACGATATTATAATTTTTTCTGAAAATTACAAAGATCATTGGAAACATTTAGAAGAAACTCTTAAAAAGTTAGAAAAACATAACTTAAAGATTCAGCTCGATAAGACAGAATTTTGCAAGAAAGAATTGTTATTCCTCGGACATATTATCAGCGAACGCGGCATAGAACCTAATCCAGAAAAGATAAAAGCAGTAAAAGATTTTAAACTCCCTAAAAATGAAAAAGAAATTAAAAGCTTTTTAGGATTAACTGGTTTCTATAGGAAAATGATACCAAATTACGCAAAGATAGCTTCCCCATTAACGAGATGTCTTCGAAAAGATCAAAAAGAAATCAAACCAGAGTTATATGAAAACGCTTTTGAGAAATTGAAACAACTTGTATGTAGTAGCCCCATTTTGCAAATTCCAGATTTCAATCAGGACTTTTTCTTAACAACTGACGCAAGTAATTTCGCCATTGGTGCAGTATTAGCACAGAAGAAAGATGGAAAAGAACTCCCTGTATGTTTTGCATCCAGAACACTTAATAAAGCAGAACAAAATTACTCAACAACGGAAAAGGAATGTTTAGCCATTATTTGGGCTTGCAATCATTTTCGACCCTACTTATACGGTAGAAAATTTTTCATATATTCAGATCACAAACCTTTAGAATATTTAAGAACGTGTAAAACACAGAACGCCAGATTAATTAGATGGAAATTATTGTTAGAAGATTTCGAATATGACATAAAATACATTGAAGGAAAGGCTAATAAAGTCGCCGATCATTTATCCCGTTACCCTATTGAAGAAAGGAAATTAAAAGAACCAGAATTTGATATTTTTCATACAGAAAATTCTCCTAATAACTATTCACAAGAAATCGTAGATTTATTACAAGAAATGGGAATAGAAGAAACCCAAGAAGAAGCTAACAATGAAAACTTAGAAGGAATTAATAATGATGAAAACATAGAAGAAAATAATAATGGTGAACACCAAGAAATAATTCAAGATGATATATCTTCTTTAGCAACGCAGCACTCCACAGAATCCTCCGATAACAGAATCTTAATAGTTGATGATAAATCTAGACCAGTAAATGTTGAGAAAAATCAAATAATAATAAAAAAGGGACACGCGAAAATTCAACGCGAAACAATATTCAATAATAAGCAAAGAACAACAATTGAATTTACTTGGCCTTATCATGAAAAAGATTTTGAAATAGAAGAAAAACTTTTAGAAATCTTAAGACCAAATATAACTTACGGCATATACTGCTCACCCATATCAGATTCTATAGAAAGTGAAAATAATTGGTATAATGCATTATTTAATAAAGTTGCATCACTCATTAGAGAAAAATTTCCCACAAATAGAATTAAAAGATATTATAAACTATTGCCAGATGTAAAGAACACGGAAGACCAGAAATTACTTATCCTTGATTATCATATCGCCAAGACATGCCACAGAGGTATAAATGAAACATATTTAGTTTTGAAAACCAAATTTTATTGGCCCAATATGAAAGATCATATCACAGAAATTATAAACAAATGTGACACATGTGGAAAAGGCAAATACGATAGAAGACCTATAAAACAAAAATTTAAAATTACTCCCACACCTGAGAAACCCTTTACAGATTTAATGATTGATACCTTACACATGAGTAATTATTACATTTATTTAATAGTAGATACTTTTTCCAAAAGAATATTTTCTTATTACGCAACGAGTTATAATGCCATAGAAAGCATGAAAGTATTGGAAAAATATTTAGCATATTTTCCAAAACCCCAAAAAATATCATGTGACAACGGAAGAGAATTCGACAATAACTTGTTTAAAGATTTTCTAAACTACTTAAATATTGAATTACATTATACTACCCCCAATCACCCTAACTCTCTTGGATTGCTTAATCGAGCAAGCTCTTCGTTATTAGAAATTTTAAGACTTATAAACATAGAAAACAAAGATGATAAAGAGGAAGATAAGTTAGAGCAAGCAACGACAGCATATAATAATTCCCTTAATCAAGATCTTAAAATGACCCCTAACGAAATAACTTTCGGTATCACTAATGAAACTTATAATGAATCCCCGGAAATAAAAGAATATCTTGTTCATGAGTACCATCGGAAAATGAAGCAGCTTTTCGAAATAACTAAGAAAGGTATAGAACAAAATAAAGAGAGAAAAATAGGCAAGTTAAATGAAAATAGAGAAGACATAGAAATCCCGGAAGATGTGTATATAAAGCGACAACAGAAAAAGAAAATAGATCCTAAATACGAAAAAGGAAAGTATGCTGATAAAAGATTTCAAAATAGAAATAAAGGTAGAAAGAAAAAACTCCACCCTGATCAAGTCAAACGACCGAAAAAGGTCACTAAGAAAAAGAAATCAAATAATAATAATAATAAACCTAGTACAAGTCAAAAAAAACCCAGAAATAACTGATGAAGATATTGAGAATGTCATAAAAGAAATAGAAACGTCTAATGTTACAGGAGTCAGCCAAGATGACTTTGAGTTCGACGACGAATTGTTTCAAGTATCTTCTGATCGCAGCGCTTACGGTTCAGATACAGACCCTGCTAATACAAGATTTATCTGACGGACCAGGAGCATCCATCGTACAAATTAATCCATCTTTTATAATTGAAGATTGGTACACATTTTTACATTATAAGAATCTTACAAATTTAACAAGAGAAATTCAAACCCTTAAGATTAGCATTGACGTATTAACAATTAGTAATGAATATAAAACTTTGCATAATATTATTGAACAAAAATATAACAAGATATTAGAAAAAATTAATCATATTGTAAATATAAATCGGAATAACCGATCAAAAGAGGTTTAATTAACGGACTAGGCAATGCTATTAGTTGGCTCACCGGCAATATGGACGCCGATGACAAAGAAAAGTATGATAATAATTTAAATAAAATCGAGAGAAATATGTATCACATAGAGCATAATGAAAATGTTAGATTAGGATTAAATAAAGAATTAACATCTAAACTTAATAAAGAAATAATTGTTTTAAATAAATATAAGGATAGTATAGAAAAAATAAATAATTTTACAGATTTAGCTCTTACTAAGTTAATGTATCATGATTTATTAGCCGTATTAGATTTAGTAGAAAATCAATTAAATGATATAGAATTTTCCTTAGAACAATGTAAATTAGGAATTACCCATCCAAGCATATTAACGACTAGAGAACTAGAACAATTAAACATACCGTTCGGAGAACCAATCACAGAAAATGTAAAATTAAACTGGTTACTTAGCTCCACATTTTGTTCCCTATCAGATACAGGATTAATTTATTATTTTATTAAAATCCCTTTGAAATCATTGCCAAAAACAACTTATTATGCTATGTCATATCCAGTTACAAGGAATAATAAAGTCATTACTCTAAAGATTAAAGAACAACTAATCATTAGATTTAAAAATTCGTTTTACAATGGAAATTGTATTAAATTCAATAATCATCATTACTGTAAAGACATGATAGAGATTAAGGACAAATGTATTTTAGAATTATGTAAGAATATAGAATTAAATGATTGTAAAGCTGTAGAAATAAGAACAAACCCTATAATCAAACTTATACCCACATTACACCAATATTTAACCTTTAATATTAGCAATGTAACAACTAGTGTAACAAACACACAAATGTATCATCTACCATCTACTAGCCTCCTTAATCTTAATGAAAATGAGAAATTTGTAAATATAAATGTACCACTTTCTTATGTTGACAATGTAAATATTCCTTTTATTTCCTATCATTCTGTTAATAATAAAACTATTGTATCAACAAATTTTACTTTTGAGGAATTACAACAAATAGACTTAAGTAATATAGAAATAGAAGAATTAGAACCTTATGATATAACTGTATCCCAATTTATTTCTTATATATTTTATGTAATATGTTTATATCTTTTATGCTATAATCTTTATCGTCAGTATTGTAAACTGGAATTACTGTGTTCTAATCCTTCAAATGATAATCCAAGTACCCATCCTCAACCACCTGAATGTTTTGATGGCAGAGCCAGAGCTTGGTTTCAATATTTACAGAATAGACAAACCGTCCCAAATCCTTAAATTTAGAGTTCAGTGGGCTTCACTCTCATAAGGACGGAGGAGTCACGCCACCATGAGGCCATAGTGCACCTGCAGATCACACCATATTCCTTGAATCTTATTCAGCAGTCCTATTAACCTATATATACCCTGTCCCTTCTCCCAACACACACACTCACTCACTCTCTTCAAGTCCTCGCAGTAATTACGGTACGTAATCTATGTCAGATCTAGTATAGCCATATTGTTATTATCAAGATTGTCATTATTGTCTTTTAAAGTGTTATTATCGATATTTTGTAACTTTTGAATAAATAAAATATTTTTTTTACAATAACGAGCACGAACACCAAAATTTAATACTGATATGAGACCACATTCATACAATATATACAGAAAAAATATGATGAAGTCAAATTACATAAAATAGAAGATAAATATGAGGATAAGGTCTATGAGGTGTTGTGGTAAATGGTTATGGTTACGACTTATTTGGGAGAGGATGTAATCCAAATAGCTTGTTGAATTGCGGTGGTGAAGGAGTATAGGGTATCGTCAAGGTCATCTAGAATTCTGAGGGTCACTCTACGAACAATATCACTGGTTAGTGGTCAGGTTTGGCGAAAAAGGTTCCAGTGCACTGGTCCTCTCATAAATGACGGTTGGATGGGTTTAGTTATATGAGTTAGAGATACTTTCAGAATAAATTGACTGTGGTCAGAGGCGAAGTTCATCAAGGCGAGCTACTGACAAGTTTAGGAAGCTTAATCAACTGTAGATGATCAAGTCGAGGATGTCAGGGTTGCGGTTTTTGGATCAGTTGGCTAGAAGGTAGAGGAATTTAGGAGGTGAAAAGTTATAACGTCGAGAGTTGAGCGCAGACTGTAAATTTTTTCCACGAGAATTCGTGAATCTGGAATCCAATTGTTTGTTTTTATCGTTCAAGTCTGCATATAGAATGAAACGGATTCCTAAGGAATTAAGAAATCGTTAGAAATTGAATGTTTAAGTTGTGAATGTTCCATATTTAACACTGATGCGAGGGTGATCGGAAATAAAACATTTAGTCTTGATTACTAAAGCGGTGCATTGTAGGAAATCAAAGGAGGGAACTGGGAGTAAGTAGTGAGAGAGGGACTGGTGGTCAATGACAGCAGTACCGGCATGGGCTTTGCCATATGGGTGGTCCGTTCGACATGTTACGTATTGGGCTATTTAAAAAAAACTGTTTTGTAGTTAGTCTAGTTTCAGAAATTAGTGCTTCATCAACGTTTTTATTTTTCAATAAAGCTGTAAGTTCGTCAGGGTGATTTCTATAACCATTCGCATTCCAAAGGAGAATGGATAAGGAGTTAGGACGTAGCAGAGATTGCGGAAAAGTATAATCCTCGACTCATTTCAAATTGTACACAAACATGTATCCTAATATCAGTTATAATAGAAATCGTGTGAGCAGAATGCACGTAAATATGTAATTAATTTTTACTTTCACTTACTATATATAGTAAGGGGAAGTATTGCGATCGTGAAAATTTTCGAATTCCAGTTTTCAACGGAAATACACGTTTTAGGGTCCCCTGAGTCCAAATAACCAAGTCCCGCAAAAAAGTCTCTGTGTGTGTTTGTGTGTGTGGTGACTCCCGGGCGGAAACGGTAAGTCCTATGAAACTGAAATTTCATATTTAAGACAAGTATACGCCCGAGACGTGACAAAACTTTTTTCATCGAAATGAGATTACCAGAAGAGGTACTTTATACTATGAATTTTGCACTTTTTTTCGATTTTCTCGAAAACGGTTCCGACGATTTTGATTAAACTCGCTATATCGACGTAAAATTTAATGGGCTTTAATATCATGTAGGTTTTATTTGGATAAAAATCTGACAGGGCTTAAATGCCGATATTTTAAATTTTCTTCCCCTAAAGTACCTTTAATTTTGTAGATTCAATAATAATAACTAGATTATCTTGTTAACGCTGATGAAAAACAGGTAAATACATAAATTGAATAAATTCGATACCCAACTAAAGGAGAAAACAGAAAAGATACTTTTTTAATGCAATTTTTCGTTTTTGAACATAAGAGCAGTAATATACATGCATGATATACCGATGGAAAGCTAAAGATTTTAGAAAAAATATCATCTCATACACAAGCTTTTAGAAGTTAATAGAGAGTTTTATGAAGATAAAACTAACTGATTATTTTAGATAATAATATAATAGATTTGTTAATAAAGCACATGTTTCTATATAAATTCAATTTGATTAATTCCTTAATAGTTTCACGTATTTTTATCTCTAACTGTATTTGAAAATTCTTTCATTGATTTTAAAAATCGAGGTAAGTGAAAGTCGTATGTTGCCCGCACCAGATTTTTAATTATGTTTTTATAATTTTGGTGAGAAATTGATTCCGGTGATAAAATTGATAAAAACACTTAATTTAGTAGAAAACTTAATTCATTCTTGCTAACGTTTTGGCCTTAATTTTAGGACTTCATCGAGGCTATATAGTAGAAGATAACAAACAATTTTAGGATACAATGTATAAATATGATGAGTTACATAAATTTCACTGATAGCTATTGTCTAAAATTCTGTCGAGGTCTATGTGTTCGAAGGGTCACCCAAACCTGCCTCTGGCTCCCGTACTGTGATTTTTTGAGTAAGTGTGAAGAATAAGTATTAATATAGTAATATAGTATCAAAATGACTAATGTCTTTATTAAAGTTTAGAATTTCCTCAACATCTTTCAGCCGCTAATAATTCTCTCTAAAAAGGAAACCTTTTTTTGTAATAAGATCTTACACATGTCCTAACATATAATGCCATTTCAACTTGGTAAATCAATAAATTGTCTATGACAACCTCCAAAACATTTGCGATGCCATCGTTTGATTTCTTGTAAAAACACGAGCTATTATTAGTTTATTGAAATCGATTATATTAGTTTATTGTATAGGACACTCCTAACGGAGGACATTTTAGCTGGAAGCGCCTCTCTCATGGTGGATCTGACACCCCGAAAACCCACCCTTGGAAGGGTGGGTCTGGCTTTCGACGAAGTTTTCAGCTTCAATAGACTCTTCGGCACATTTCCCATCAATTTAGAATATTCCGGTATCTGCAAAACAGCTCTTGTGCGATCTATCGTTCTGTACTTTTCAGCAACTGTCATTGGAGTAAGGTCTTTGTTCATAATTTGTTTCGAAGAATACCAATTAATGGCATACAAGATTGTGGATCTGCTTTTCCCCATGCTAAGTATGTTATTCTATTGGATCCATTTGTACTGGTTGTTATGGAACAGGATGCTCCTAAAGGATCTTCATCAAGATCTGAAGGATATCGAGTACCACTTGTGGAAGAACGGCGTTTTCTGGTCCTTTGAGATTGGATGGTGTTGCAAACATCTATGTCTGACGTTGATCGTCCTCACTGATGTTTATTGGGTGGTACAAAATAAATTGTATGCAAATGCTATAAACATCATAGGGACCTATACAATGTACTATGCTATGGTCACAATTATTACTCAATACTTACTTTTAATAAAACTCTTGCTGTCTGTTCTCAGATGTGTAAGGTCCATCGAAAAACATGAAACAGTCATCAAGTTGATGGACAAACTATTAGGTCTGTGCGAAAAAGTCAATACAATTTACGAATCGCAGTTAATTTTTTACATCGTTATTGTATTCGTCGTCAATCTTTTTTCGATTTACTTGGCGATTCTGCTGAAGGTATCATCACCCGTGGTCGTTACGTGGACTATGTCCTTTATGTCCCCGTTGGTTCAGATTGTAATCACTGTGGCAGAATTTTCTCAAGAGGTATGTACGTATTTATAAGTACCTATTAAATGAAATTATCGAGAGTCTATTACGAACTTCAACTTTATTCGCATCATTTATTTAGATAATAGCAATAATACATTTAATAATTACTGAACTTTCTTTTGCAATATCAACGTGTCATTAAATTACTAATTTCTATCAAAGTTGCATAAGCACTATGACATAAATCAGATTCTAAAACTGTAGTAATATAGAGAGAAATACACTTTATTAAACAAGCGATGCTTCCCAATTTAATTGCTTTATGCACAGCTTTTTCGTTTTCCATAATGGGCAATTTTTACCTTCACTTTCTATATATAGTAAGAGAAATTATTGCGATCGTGAAAATTTTCGAATTCCAGATTTCAACGGAAATACACATTTTAGGGTCCCCTGAGTCCAAATAACCGCAAAAAGGTCTGTGTGTGTGTGGTAACTCCCGGGCGAAACGGTAAGTCCTATGAAACTGAAATTTCATATTTAAGACAAATATACGCACGAGACGTTACAAAACCTTTTTCATCAAAATCAGCTTACCAGAAGAGCCACTTTATACCTTGCATTTTGCACCTTTTTCTGATTTTCTCTAAAACGGTTCCGACGATTTTGTTTAAACTAGCTATATCGATGTAAAATTTAATGGGCTTCAATGTCATGTAGGTTTCATTCTGATTAAAATGGTCTAACAGGACTTAAATGCCGATAATTTAAATTTGATTTCTCTAAAGTACCTTTAATTTTGTTTGTTTATTTTGTTTTGTTTTAGGGCATAGAACATCTAGGTCATCAACGCCCGATGGTTTGTTATTATGATTGATTCTTCAAGGAGGTTATTTTTAATTCAAGTGAGATTAAGAATAAGAAGAAAAAATAAATAATTAAAATAAGTAAAGGATACAGATTAAAAAAAATAAATAAAAATAAAATAATAACAACAGAAATTAGACATTAATAGGATAATAAATTAAACAGATACATAATAAAGAGTGTATGTCTTCGATAGATGTGTTGGATAGTCAGAGGCTATTTAACAGTTTGACCCTTGCTAGAAACCTAATTACGTCATTTATTATGGGCTCATCATCCCGCAGAGCCAATCTTATATTGGGCGGTATACCCAGCTGGTGTAATATTGTACGATAATAAGAGCATTCTTCAAATACGTGGCTGATTGATAAAATTGTGTTTCAGTGCGTTAGGAGGGGCTTCTCTCGTAATTAAGTAGCCATGAGTAAGTCGGCTATGTCCGATTCTGAGGGGGGTAATAGCAACTTCTTCTCGACGAGAGTTACGGATTGAGGTTTTTCCAGGGGTTCACGTTTTTCTTAATCAGTTTAAGTTTACTGGATGGGCTTTCAACCCACATGAATTGCCACCTTCTTTTTACCGTTTCTGTTAAGGGGCGGGCCAGTTCGGTTGATTCTAATTTCTAATTTCTAATTCTAATTCTAATTTCTTCCTTTAATTTTGTTGATTCTATAAAAATAACTATATTATCTTGTTACCACTGACGAAAAACAGCTAAATATGTAAATTTAGCGAATTTGAAAAGTAACTAAAGGAGAAAACTGAAAAAATATTTTTTTGATGCAATTTTTTGTTTTTGAACATAAGAGTAGTAATATACATGTATGATATACCGTTGGAAAGCTAAAGATTTTAGAAAAATATTATTTTATACTTAAGCTTTTAAAAGTTAATAGAGAGTGATGAATAGAAGATAAAAATAACTGATTATTTCAGATAATAATATAATAGATCTTTTAATAAAACACATGTTTCTATATAAATTCAATTTAATTAATTCTTTAATAGTTTCACGTATGTTTATCTCTAACTGTATTTGAAAATTCTTTCATTGATTTTAAAACTGGAGGTAAGTGAAAGTCGTGTGTTGCCCGCACCAGATTTTTAATATACCAATCTTAACATACAAAAAAAAAAAAGATTAATATATATTTTTCCCTTTGACTTTTGTTTCTCAAATAACATTTAAAAAAAAATATTTGGCTCCTTTTATTTTTTACTTTCCTTTTCTTGCTCACTTCTACATAACATGCACACCTACGCCCTTCCAGCGATCCCTGTTGTACCCGTTGTGAGTAAATGCAATGGTGTATAATTCCCAGGGAGTCAAGCATTATATTCTCTGCTATTCTTAGTACGTCATTGAAATCGACACCTATATCCTCCATGAAGCTCCTAGTTGAACTAGGTACAGTTCCGGAACTCCGAATAATAGACCTCTGACGTTAAAGTTTGTCGCCCGTTTTCAACCCTGACTCGAAAAACCTCCATGTAGCCTTCAAAGACGAAGGAGAGGTGGAAAAATAAAAATCACAAAAAGCATATTTTTTTTATTTTGCAATACATTAATTTTATAACTGGCCACTCACGATTGTTACTAAATGTCTACATCCTTTCTCATTAGACATCCTGCCTGTCTAATCCTTTTTAATCAAATTGAAATCAACTGAGATTAGATTTCACCGATATCATTAATCAGACTTAAGATATTACTTTGATCGACTGCTTTACAAACTCCGTCAATTCCTCACCCCTACATATTTCCTATAAATGCGTTCCTACCTTACTGGCAAAACCTTTAAGGTAAACCATAGATTTTCCTACTCATCCATATTTTCCCTATCTGCTGGAGTGCCTTAAGGTAGTATCTTAGGTCCTATCCTCTACTCCTTTTATACAGCTGACATTCCACTCCATCCTCGCACTGTCCTCAATACTTATGCTGATGACACGTGTGTCTTATCCGTCCATAATGATCCAACTACTGCATCCCAAACCCTTTGGTCCCACATCACAGCCATTGAAGAATTGTGTCAAAATTGGAGGATGAAAATATATCCCAACAAACCCCACTAAATCACCTTTACCCTTTGTCGCAAACCGATGACAACCAGTATGCTTAAATAACATTACCCTTATTCCTGTAGAACAAATCCGATACCTAAGTCTCCATCTTGAAAGCGCCTTACTTGGAGTCCTTACACAAGACTGAAACGACAAGAAACTGCTCGAAGATATCGATTACTACAACACTTACTAGAGAAACGTTCAAAACTTTCAGTATAGTACAAAAGACTCATTTACATCACTATTATCAGACCTATTGGGACATATGGAATCGAGCTTTGTGGCTCTACGAAACCTAATTCCTCCCGCATCCAGTCCTTAATGTGCCTTTTGTCACAAATCAACTCCTTCATAATGACCTAAGCATCCCATTTGTTGCAGACATAGCCCGTGATAGATACTCCTCTTTTCATTCTAAACTCCTTGCCCATAAAAACCCACTTGTCCGTAATTTATCTTCCTTAGATATCCTTGATAACCCTCCGAGGCGATTGAAAAGAAGGTGGCCTCGGAACTTACTGCCTTAAAATAGTTAGTAAAGTGGTACCACTGGGTAGTTCTAAAAAAGATATAACTTAATTTAATTACCTCCGAAATAGATTCCCAAAATAAAACATCAAAAGAAATCAATAGTCACTCCGTTACAATTGGTACAAATGATATTCTGTTTACTTAATTTCCTAAAACAGCGTGACCTAAATCGTCGACAATATTTTTCAACAACCTCCGATTCCATCAGTTCAACAATAGAACTCCGAAAAGGAGAACATCAGGTTAAAAAGTCAGATATTATGGTAGTAGTCACACCCTGCCAACCGATCGTTAATAAGGTGGAATCGATTCTCAAAGACGTCTTTCGGTTCTCAAGATTAATTATGATATTTCCTATCGATAATGGGTATTCAGAGATCTGCAAAGTGGATCTTGCAAGAAGTATTGTTCTGTACCTCTTGCTAACTCTAATTGTAATCACTGCATCGTATTGGAGTATTTCAAACGAACATTTACTTTTGGGATTAAAGATATGGAAGGCTATTTATTACATATCACCAGTGATCTTTTGTTGGGTTCATTTAGCGTGGATAATCAGTAACAGGACACTCTTAAAGGAAATTAACAATGAACTGAGGGATATCGAATACCACTTATGGAACAACGGTGCCATTTGGTTTTATAAGACTAATTGGTATTCCAAATATTTCTGCCCAATATTAATGTTTTTCAGTGATTTATTATGGGTGATAACGATATTCGGTTTTAGTAACATAATGAGTTCTGTAGCAAGCAATATAGTGTACACGTCTTTCATCACAATAATCATTCAATACGCTGTATTTTCTCAAGTCTTGCTGTCAATTCTGAGAGGTATAAGGTCGATCCAGGAAAATGAATCAGTGGTGAAGTTGAGCGAAAAATTGTTATCTCTTTGCGAAAAGGTACACTCACTTTACGAATATCAACTTCTAGTGTACATCGTTGTCATATTCGTCCTTAATCTTTTTTTGATTTACATTACGATCCTACAAAAGAAGATTTTTTCTCCTTTATCTGCAACGTGGATGATTTCTTTCATTTTTCCATTAGTTCAGACTAACATGAATGTTGGAGAACTTTATCGAGAGGTATTTTTTTATTTATTTTTTTTTAATAGATTTATTGCTATTTACAACTGTATAATGATATACATCTAGTAAATGAGATACAAGATACAAATGTCATGGATTCAAATGTGGGAATACTACCCATTGGCAGCTCTCCAAAGACTATGTTAAACTAGAAGGTTTCGTGGCCATCTTATTCTCAGACGCCTCGAAGGATTATCAGGGATTGTAGAGGAAGCAAGGATTGAAACAAGTGGATTAGAGTGGGAATGGAGTTTGTCATGAAAGGAGTGGTGCCTGGTTCGCGCCAAGTCAGCAACATAGGGAGCATTAAGGTCTTTATGGATGATTTTATTTGTGACAAAATAAGGAGCGTTGAGGATTTTTCGAAGGATTTTGATTGCAAGGATTGGAGACGAGAAGAATTTATGTTTATTTAAGAATGGTTTAGTAGAGCCCCAAATCTCTACTCCGTAAGTCCATATCGGTCTGATGATAGTCATATAGATGAGCCTTTTGTAGTTAAGTGGAAGGTTAGAGCGTTTGTCTAGTAAGTGTTGAAGTAGTCGAAAACGTCGGGCAGTTTCTTATCTTTTCAGTCTTGTATGAGGGTTCCAAGTAAGACGTTTGTCCAGGTGCAGTCCTAGGTATCGGATCTGTTCAACCGGGACAAGATCAGTGTTATTGAAGGATACTGTTAGGCAGGATGTCATAGGTTTACGACGAAGGGTAAAGGTGATTTGGTGGGATTTATAGGAATTTATTTTTATTCTCCAGTTCTGACACCATACTTCAAGGTCTTTGATGTGTGATTGAAGAGTTTGGGAGGCAATAGTTGGATCGTTGTTTACTGATAACACACATGTGTCATCAGCATAGGTAGAAAGGAAAGTGCTAGGATGGGATGGGATATCAGCTGTATAAACTGTGTAAAGGATAGATCCTAGAATACTGCCTTGAGGAACACCAGCATACTGAATAAAAAGGGATGAACAGGAACGGTTATGATTTACTTTGAAGGACCTGTCTGTGAGATAGGGCTGAATAATAAGGAAGTTTGTAGGAAGAAGGCATTTACGGAGTTTGTAAAGCAGTCCCGGGTGCCACACTCGGTCAAAGGCCTCGAGAGGTATTAAAGTATATCATTATATTGTATTTATTTAAGAGGGAAAAGTTGGTTCAGGGTGCAGTCAAAAGAACACACTCTTCTCGCTCTGATTTATGTTTCCTCCCATTTCAATTCCATATTTGGTTGTCCCAACACGTTTATCATTACATACTTTCCTATTTTCATTTTTTTTTTTTCGATTTTAATTCCCTGTTATAAACTATTTTTTTTTTCTGCACGAATTGGCCATCAAGGACCACGTGAATATCATTTTGTCTTCTTCACATCTTTCATCTTCCTTTTTCTCGAACATTCTTTCATCTTCCTGGACTGTTCCTCTCGCTCTTCCTTTGTCCATTTTCTCCACTGTTTCTTTGTTTTTCCTGTAAGAACCCCAACTTCTTTTATTTTCTTCCCGAAAACCTCTCTTTCTAAGCAGTCTATTTTCTTGATGTTTAACCTTTTGAGCTCCTCTTTTATTTGCTTTGCATAACCACCCATATTCGTATGATCTAGAACTTTGTCGGAAATCTGTTTGTTCAGCCTCTGATTGTTCATTCTTACCATATCGCCATAAAACCTTAGTCTCCTAGTTCTGATGACTACTTCAAGGTTTTCTAAATTTCTATATATTTCTTTATTAGTTTTTAGCCTGTAGCCCTCTTGTGTTATTTTGGGTACATGAAGCCTCCAATGAGTTTTTCTCTCAATCTTGAGAAATTTCTCAAGACTCGGAAGGCAAATTGTTTCAATACCATACAATATTGTTGGTCTTACTACTGTACAGTAGTGCCTTATTTTTGCCTTGGAGGATAAACTTTTCTTACTGTACATGCTTCTAGTTGCAAAGTACAGTCTTTCTAGTTTGGCTAATCTTTCATCTAGGCCTGCTTTATCTACCCCGTTGTTGCATATTATCTCTCCTAGGTATTTGAACTTTTTGGTCACTTTTATTTGTCCATATTTTGTGGTCAAAATTTTTATGTCATAAAACTATTATATTAAGTATTTATAATATTTTTTAACATTCATTTGTTTAATATTTACTTTAATACCATTGTTACCTTCAAGTTTAATTCAATACTTCCCCAATCTGAGCGCCAATATTGCTTCATTGTTCAGAAGCTCTCCTTCAAACGGAACGTACTTATATCTGATTTAAATATCTCTCACCTCCTTTTTAATTATATTTTCTATTTTTTTTTCAGTTTCTTTTAAACTGGTTTTAATAATCTGTAAAGTTTAATTAAATTACACGTTATTCTGTTACAGTCAATATACAATAACGCACTAATTCACCAGCTGGAAATTAAACCTCCCCCCTTAGCTGGCTTTTCTTGGAGAGAAAAGTGACAGTTTGCTGCTGTGAAAGACATTGGATATTTTTTTTTTTTTTCACAGCCGACTTCATACATCGAAGAAGATATCCTCTTTAGAATCTTGAACGGTCCGATTCTTACTTACTCCCATCGCTCTTTCTCCTGTTCATCTTACTTCCATTCTGAACGTAGACAGAATCTCCAACTTTGAATTCGAACTCCCTTCTATTTTTGTCCACTCTAGCTTTGTTTTCCTCAAAACTATTCATTGAATTTCGAAATGCTTCTTCTCTTCTTTGGCAAGATTACCCTTATTATCCGCGCCCACTGGACAAATCGAGGATGTACTCCCAAAAAAACAAATATGCTGGTTCGAACTTTGTCGAAGAGTGAGTAGACCTATTATATTCCACTACACAATCTTCGGCTACTCTCGACCAAGCACGTTTGTCACCGCTATTGATCTTACAACGGATCCTGTTAACCAAAGTTTGGTTCAATCTTTCGTTAAGGCCGTTAGATTGTGGACATTTAATTTTTATGTTTATTTTGAATTGATTTTATTAATCTGTAAAGATTAATTAAATTACAGTTAAAATACAATAGCACACTAAGTCACCAGCTGGAAATTACTTCTTTATATATTATATTATCTTCTATTACTGTCTCTTGTACCTTTTTCTTTTTTTTTTTTTTTTTTTTTTTTTTTTGTCATTTTTCATTGGAATTTCGTAGCTTCATGTCTCTTAGTTTTTATTATCTGAATATTTCTTTTACTCATAATCTTTTTATTGTATTCTACATCTGGTTATCTTTTGCTTTTATGGCCCTGAAGAAGGCACTAGTTTATTAAATTTATATCTTTTTTGTGTGTTCTTTTGACTGCACCCTGAACTAACTTCTCCCACTTACTCATACAGTCAACTATTCATACTTCACTATTAAACTTTAATTAAGTTTAATTCAGTCCTTTATTTAACATTACCTCATTAGTCAGCTTACATTTACAAAAAGTATTACATTTTATATTTATTTATTTATTATTGTTATTTATATTCGCAACTGCGCTTATGCCCATTTAGCGAATGTGATTTCTCGATTTTCTTGAGGTTTCCTTATAAAGGTGAATTTCGTAGGTTATAAAAATAAATTTAGGGGATCCTACGGTCAATTTCTTTTTAGTCTCCTTCGGTGTAGGGCTGGTTACAGCGAGAAAAAGAGTAAATACACAAGTTGATCTTGCTGGTTGTATGTCGATGAATGAATTGGACTATGTTGAAGAACAATGTGAACAATTTTTCATATACTTATGGATTCAGCTGTATTTTGTTCATTTGTACAATCCAAAATATGTTCCATAAAGAATCAATACAATAGGTACAAAGTCTAGAAGTAACTCATACATATATGCCTTAACCATACTGCACATTGAGTGGAGAATCTAGCAAGATAAATAATTCCTATATGTATGTCTACAAGAGGTCTCGGGGCCACTGCCGTTTCAACCTTCTAGGGATATGGTAAGGGTGGGTAGAGCAAGATGGATCGGATCATGAAGAAGGTTCTGATGGTGTATGGAGAATTTAGATGGAATAACGTCTAAAATAAATGGAATATTTAGGTCGCATTGTAATGTATGGTTGATGGCATAATAAGGAGCATTAACTATTGTTCGGAGGATTTTGGATTGGAGGATTGAAATGATTGGATACGTTTAATGCTAAAAAGTTTGTTATCTCCGAGATGCTATCAACTCAATTATATTTACAGGGTACAGACTCCGCAATTCCGCGTTGTGCAACCTTCTAAACTCCCCAGGGTTAGATATCTAATTTTCATCTTGCGCCTAGATTCCTCTGAAGCAGTCCCCATCCGGAGACCCGAACGGGGGACTAGTTTACTTCCGGACAATGGGCGTTTTACCTCAGAGGAATCCATGACTGTTTGTAGTATTTTGTGAACTAAAATAGGTGAGTCTAAACCATCGAATTCCTCCCGCATCCAATCCTTCCAATCCAAAACCCTTCGACAAATCCTAGACGCTCCATACTTTGTTACCAACAAACTCATCCATAGAGACCTGAATATTCCACTTGTTGCAGAAATTGCCCAAAAAAGATACTCCTCCTTTCATTCCAAATTACCAGCCCATACAAACCCGCTTGTCTGTATCCTCTCATGGGCATCTATTCCCGATAATCCTCCGAGGCGTATGAAAAGACGGTGGCCTCGAGACCTGCTTACCAAATAAACTCTGAAGTGCTACCACTGGGTAGATTCTTCTCAAGACTTTTCCAAGCCAATGTTCTGTGAATAGCTCATTTACTTGTTGTACTCTGTACAGTTGTAAATACCAATAAAAGAATTAAAAAAAAAAAAAAAATAGGTGAGTAGGGCGTGCGGACCTACGTCACAGGCTTGCTGAAGGGACGCTCTCATTGTTGGTCAGCGAGTCTACCGGACTTAGCCGGGAGGAGCTTCCGAGGAAATTCCACCGACCATCCCCACATCCGCCACCCGTGGGACGCTCCCCATACGCGGTAATGAGATCCGCGCGAGGGAAAACATTGGTTTAGTATAAAATACTATAGAGGCAGAAATTTGAAAATATTGGCATTTAAGCTCTGTCAGAGCAATTAAGTAACAATGAAACCTACATTAGACTAAAGTCCATTTAATTTTACATTGATTTAAAGAATTTTCTTATACAACTTATAGTTTTCAAAATAGACTTACCAAACACACACACAGACCTTTTTGCGGGACTTGGTCATTTGGACTCAAAGGATCCTAAAAAGTTTACTTTTGATGAAAGCTCGAAATATAAAATATTCGCGATCACAATACTTTGTCTTGATATAAATATCGTATCTAAGTAAGAAAGAGTGAATATAAAACAATCAAAATCAATCGATACTCCGTGGAAACAGATATAAATAGAAATATATTTGCTTAGTTCCGTATGAAAGCATATGCCTAATCGATTGATATTCTTATCAACAACTCTTCATTTGATCAGTTCAGTCGAAGAGAATCTAAGAGCATGGACATTGCGGTAAAAGTTTCACCCTGTCAGCCTACCATTGGTAAGGTAGACAAGTTACTCAAAGACGTTTTTGGTTTTTCAAGATTCCTTTGGATATTTCCGATGGATTTGAATATTCAGGTATCTGCAAAGTGGATCTTGCAAAAGGGATTGCTTCATATCTCTTACTATCCCTGCTTTCAATGGCAACACCATATTCCAGTATTTTCGACGAACAATTACTCTTGGCTTCCAAGTTTTGGAAAATTATTTATCACGGGTCACCAGTTATCTTTTGTTCATTGTATTTAACGCTTTTGCTAAGAAAAAGATTGTTACTAAAGGAAATTTATGAAGAACTGAAGGAGATTGAATATCACATGTGGAAGAACGGTGTATTTTGGTTTTACAAATCTAATTGGTTTAACAAATATTTCTCTTTGATATTAATGTCCATTTGTGATGTAATTTGGTTGCTAACAAAAGTCTATTATCCATATTTAACAAGTTCTTTAGCAAGCTATGTTATGTACTTTGCTCTCATAACTATTATAACCCAATACACTGAACTTAACCGAGTCCTCTATTCCATTCTGAAAAATTTAAAGAAGATCGAAGAAATTAAAACAGTAGTGAAATTGACCGACAAATTGTTATCTATGAGCGAAAAATTAAACACGCTTTACGAACCTCAGCTACTTGTCTACATCGTCGTCATATTCATTTTTAACGTTTTTCTAATTTATGTTACTATTATAGAAAAAAATGATATGTCACCAATTACTGTTTTGTGGACAACATCTTTTATTCTTCCTCTGATTCAGACACTCTTCACTGTTGGAGATTTTTCTCAAGAGGTACTGATTTTAAATCCTGGTTATGAATTGATTAATAGATTATAAGTTGCGAATTCAGACGAGAAAAATGGTTTAACTAACTAGTACACCAAACGTTCTACTAAGAATGTTTAATCTTGATGTAGTATCTTTTGGAACCAAATTGATGAAATTATATTCACCCTTCGTAAAAACAAAATATCTGAAATATTAAACAAAAACAAAAATTTGTGTGTACATCATGCTAATTTTTCAAAACATTGTTTATTGGGTGATATTACAATCTGTACTATTTAGGACTTTTATAATACTGATCAATTAAAATATTCATACAACATTATATATATATATATATATATATATATATATATATATATATATATATATATATATATATATATATACATACATTCACACTTATATATTATATATTATTTACTTATATATTATATTATATATATATATATATATATATATATATATATATATATATATATATATATTCACACACACATACTGCCTTTCAAAAGTTTGCGAACACCTATGGTGTTAAATTAATAAATCATAAATAACCTCTATGAATATCTAAATAAATGTAGGTATCTTATTATTATTATAATTTATAAAAATCGGTTGCGGGCAACACACGATTTTCACTTACCTCCGTTTTTAAAATCGATTTAAGAATATTCAAGTACAGTAAGAGATAAAAATAACTGAAACCATTATTTTATTTTTTTTTTATACATTTAATTGAGATTTACAACTGTACATACTATAGCATTTCCAAGTCAAATTCAACCTTTTCCAAGTCAAATTCAACCTTTTCCAAGTCAAATTCAACCTTTTCCAAGTCAAATTCAACCTTTTCCAAGTCAAATTCAACCTTTTCCATTTCAAATTCAACCTTTTCCAAGTCAAATTCAACCTTTTCCATTTCGAATTCAACCTTTTTCGATTTCAATAAAATAATAAAAAGCAAATTAACATGATTTTATGTTTTTATGGTTATTTTAATTACACATTATGTTTTTAATCCTTGTGGCTTGTTAAATGTTCCCAGAGACCTTTTTACATATAATTAGTCACGATTATAATAATAAGTATAACCGATACTTTAATTTTTAGACATTTTCGATACAAGGTCTGGTAGTCGGATTAGCGGGGGTACGTTTTATTTTAGTTTTATTATCGCTGGCGAAAATATTATCAATTGAGATTTATTTTAACTTTTTCGTATTTATTGGATAGTAGGCTCAGTAGATGCGTTCCCAAAGGTTCGTTACCGATTATACTATTAATTTTAATCGCGCTCGCTCAAGTAAAGGTTTATTTTAACTTTTTCGTATTTATTGGATACAAGGCTCAGTAGCTGCGTTCCCAAAGGTTCATTTCCGATTACATTATTAATTTTAATCGCGCTCGCTCAAATATAGGTTTATTATAACTTTTTCGTATTTATTGGATACAAGGCTCAGTAGCTGCGTTCCCAAAGGTTCGTTACCGATTACACTATTAATTTTAATCGCGCTCGCTTAAATATGGGTTTATTATATCTTTTTCGTATTTATTGGATACAAGGCTCAGTAACTGCGTTCCCAAAGGTTCGTTACCGATTACACTATTAATTTTAATCGCGCTCGCTCAAATATGGGTTAAATATAAATTTTTCGTATTTATTGGATACAAGGGTCAGTAGCTCCGTTCCCAAGGGTTCGTTGCCGATTACACTATTAATTTTAATCGCGCTCGCTCAAATATGGATTTATTATAACTTTTTCGTATTTATTGGATACAAGGGTCAGTAGCTGCGTTCCCAAGGGTTCGTTACCGATTACACTATTAATTTTAATCGCGCTCGCTCAAATATATGTTTATTATAACTTTTTCGTATTTATTGGATACATGGCTCAGTAGCAGCGTTCCCAAGGGTTCTTTACTGATTATAATATTAATTTTAATTGCACTCGCTCAAATATGGGTTTATAATAACTTTTTCGTATTTATTTGATACTAAGTACAGTAGCTGCGTTCCCAAGGGTTCGTTACCGATTACACTATTAATTTTAATCGCGCTCGCTCAAATATGGGTTTATTATAACTTTTACGTATTTATTCGCTATTAGGCTCAGTTGCTGCGTTACCGGGGGTTCTATCCCGATTATTCAATTTATTTTAAGTGCGCTCGCTCAAGAACAAGTAATGTAAACAACAAGTAAAACATAATGTGTAATTAAAATAATCATAAAAACATAAAATCATGTTAATTTGATTTTTATTATTTTATTGAAATCGAAAAAGGTTGAATTTGAAATAGAAAAGGTTGAATTTGACTTGGAAAAGGTTGAATTTGAAATGGAAAAGGTTAAATTTGACATGGAAAAGGTTGAATTTGACTTGGAAAAGGTTGAATTTGACTTGGAAAAGGTTGAATTTGACTTGGAAGTTTGAATTAAAGTAGGTCTCGACTTTAATTAAATTGACGTTGAAGTGCTACCACTGGGTAGTTTCTTTCCTTTTTCCAAGTCAAATTCAACCTTTTCCAAGTCAAATTCAACCTTTTCCATGTCAAATTTAACCTTTTCCATTTCAAATTCAACCTTTTCCAAGTCAAATTCAACCTTTTCCATTTCAAATTCAACCTTTTTCGATTTCAATAAAATAATAAAAATCAAATTAACATGATTTTATGTTTTTATGATTATTTTAATTACACATTATGTTTTTAACCCTTGTGGCTTGTTAAATGTTCCCAGGGGCCTTTTTACATATAATTAGTCACGATTATAATAATAAGTATAAACGATACCTTAATTTTTAGATATTTTCGATACAAGATGTGGTAGTCGGATTAGCGGGGTTTCGTTTTATTTTAGTTTTATAATCGCGGGCGAAAATATTATCAATAGAGGTTTATTTTAACTTTTTCGTATTTATTGGATAGTAGGCTCAGTAGCTGCGTTCCCAAAGGTTCGTTCGCTCGCTCAAATACGGGTTTATTATAACTTTTTCGTATTTTCGTCTTTTCAATCGCCTCGGAGGGTTGTCAGGAATAGAAGGGAATGATAAATTGCGTACAATAGGATTCGTGTGGGTTGAGAGTTTGTTATAAAAAGAGGCATATCTGTTTCGGGCTAGTTCTGCGACAAATGGGATATTTAGGTCATTATGGATGATTTTATTAGTAACGAAATAAGGAGCATTTAGGATTTTGCGAAGGATTTTGGATTATAAGGATTGAATGCGAGAGGAATTAGATGGTTTAGTAGAGCCCCAAAGTTCGATTCCATATGTCCAGATGGGTCTGATGATGGTAACATAAATGAGCTTTTTGTAATAAATTGGAAGTTTTGAACGTTTGTCTAGTAAGTGTTGTAGTAGTCCGGTATCTACGGGCAGTTTCTTGTCGTTTAAGTCGCGTATGGGGATTCCATGTAAGACGTTTGTCAAGATGGAGTCCTAAGTAACGGATGTATTCAAGGTATGTGTGGGGTATTATTAAAGGATACAGTGGGGCAGGAAGTCATCAGTTTGCGACGAAGGGTAAAGGTAATTTGATGGGATTTGTTAGGATTTATTTTAATCCTCCAGTTCTTACACCATTCCTCAATGGCTGTGATTTGAGACTGAAGGGATTTTTCTTTTCGGGATGCAGCGGATGGATCATTATGGACGGATAACACACAAGTGTCATCCGCATAAGTTGTGAGTACAGTGGATGGATGAAGTATAATATCAGCTGTATATACCGTATAAAGGATGGGACCTTCCAAGTTAGGCTTTGGTCTAGAAGGAAGGCTTACAAGATAAGTTATTTTTTCGAATCTACAAAATTAAAAAATAGTTTAAAGACAGAAATTTGAGTCTTACCGGACTACTTAAATCAGAATTAAACCTACATAACTAAAACCATTTAATTTTACATTGATTTATTGAGTTTAGTCAAAAATTGTTATAACCGTTTTTGAGACAAACATTTAAAAAGTTGCAAAATGCATAGCATTAAGTGGCTCATCTGGTACGCCGATTTCAACAGGAAATTTTAAAATCTCATGCATTAACATATCTGACTCGTGACAATTCCTTGTGGAATGTCACGAAGAGAATTCTTAAATCCCCCCTGATATCCCATCCTCTCCGGCGTAGTGATAATTCCTGGGCTGCTTCTGACAAAGATAGGGCCCAGGAATTCGCACTACACCTTTCCAAGGTATTCACTCCTCATTCTGATCTCAATCCAACCCATACCGCAATAGTTGAAGAGTTCCTTACGTCACCGATACCAATTTCCATACCACCTAAAGCAATCAATCCCTCTGAGGTCAAATATCTTCTTAAAAAGCTTCCTCTCCGTAAATCCCCTGGATACGATCTCCTTACTCCTCAAATCCTAAGACAACTTCCACCTAAAGCCATTACATTCCATACATATATCTATAACTTTATCCTACGCACTACCTATTTCCCTCTGTTGTGGAAACACTCGACTATCATCCTTTTCCTAAAACCAGGCAAACCATCCAACTGTACGTCATCCTACAGACCTATTAGCCTTCTTCCGATCCTCTCCAAAATCTTCGAAAAACTCCTATTAAAACGAATCCTAGCCAAATTTCACAATTTTCCTTCACACCAGTTTGGATTCCGTCCTCAACATTCCACGGTTCAGCAAGGACTCCGAGTTGTAGACCACATTTTCTCCGCCCTTGAGTGCAAGGAGTATTGTTCGGGTGCCTTTCTGGACATAGCTCAAGCTTTTGACCGGGTTTGGCCCCCGGGACTGCTCTTTAAGCTCAAAACCCATTTACCTCAATCTTTATACCTAATCCTCCGATCCTATTTATCAAACCGCTCCTTCTGAGTTCGTTGTGGTTCCGAATTTTCCAAACATTATTCTGTTGAGGCCGGTGTTCCTCAAGGCAGCGGCTTAGGACCCGTCCCCTACATCCTCTACACCGTCGATATCCCTACCGATCCCAAAACCTTTCTGGCAACATTTGTTGATGACACACTCATTTTATCATCCTATTCCGATCCTGAAGTAGCATCGCTAAATCTCCAAAGGCACCTTTCCCTTGTCGAAGACTGGTGTAAGGCTTGGCGAATTAAGGTGAACGAAAGCAAATGCACACACGTCACTTTCACCCTTCGACGTAAATCCTGTCCAACAGTTAAATTCAATTCCATACCGCTTCCTTCCTCAGACACAGTCCGGTACCTTGGCTTTTTACTAGACAAAAGACTGACGTGGAACCCACATACAAGACTTAAAAGGATAGAACTCAACCGCCGAGATTCGGCCGAAGATTCGGCCGGTTATACAAACTACTAGACAGAAAATCTCATCTTACAGTCGACAACAAATTACTAATATATAAGACAGTACTGAAACCTATATGAACCTACGGACTTGAACTATGGGGGACAACTAAACATTCTAACATCAAACGTATCCAATCCTTCCAATCCAAAGTCCTACAAACAATAGTTAATGCTCCTTATTACGTTACCAATGTACCCTACACCACGACCTTAATATTCCATTTATTTTAGACCTGGTACCATCAAAATTCTCCAAATTCCATCAGAACCTTCTTCATCACCCTAATCCTCTGGCTCAATCGCTCTCCAGCTCCACCCATCCCTACAATCCTCCTCGAAGATTGAAACGGCAGTGGCCCCGTGACGTTTTGTAAACATTTATTCTGGAGTTCTGACACTGGTCAGATCTTCCACTCATGTACTGTATGTTTGTGGCTATTCCGCCCTAGCTCGGCCTCCACTGGCTTACACCAGTGAAGCGCTGAGTGAGAGGCGCTGGGATCTCTTGGATTCGGCTTCTCTCCCCACTTGTGGAGGGAGCAGCCGAGTCTAGGGTTCCTTTAGCAGATTGTATATATTGTATATAGTTAAGTTTGCTTGTATAATTTTTATTTATTTCCCAACTTGTATTTATCTCTACTACAGGTTGATGTTTTGATTTGTTTGTTGTTGTTTTTTTTGTTTTTATTAATTGTTATTTTCTTGTATATATTTGAATTTATTTATTTCCGATTTTATGTAATTTGACTTTATCATCATTATTCTGTATATATTGTATGAATGTGTACTACATCACTATTACTACTGTTCATTATGTAACAAACTGTAATATTTCTCAAATTATTAAATATGAAAATTAAGTTTCTTACAGTTTATAGTTTTACACACAGAGACATTTTCGTGATTCTTGGTTATTTGTTCTCAGAGGAACCTCTAAAGTGTATTTTCGTTAAAAACTCAAATTAAATAAAAACGTTTGCGATCACAATACTTTGTATTGCTATAAATATCGTATCTAAGTAAGAAAGAGTGAAAATAAAACAATAAAAATCAATCGATACTCCGTGGCAACAGATATAAATAGAAATATATATTTGCTTAGTTCCGTATGAAAGCACATGCCTAATCGATTGATATTGTTATCAACAACTCTTCATTTGATCAGTTCAGTCGAAAGAAATCTAAGAGAATGGACATTGCGGTAAAAGTTTCACCTTGTCAGCCTACCTACCATTGGTAAGGTAGAAAAGTTACTGAAAGACGTTTTTCGTTTCTCAAGATTCCTTTGGATATTCCCGATGGATTTTAAATATTCAGGTATCTGCAAAGTGGATCTTGCAAAAGGGATTGTTTCATATCTCTTACTATCCCTGCTTTCAATGGCAACACCATATTGGAGTATTTCCGACGAACAATTACTCTTGGCTTCGAAGTTTTATAAAATTATTTATCACGCGTCACCAGTGATCTTTTGTTCATTGTATTTCACGCTTTTGTTAAGAAAAAGATTGATACTAAAGGAAATTTATGAAGAACTGAAGGAGATTGAATATCACATGTGGAAGAACGGTGTATTTTGGTTTTACGAATCTAATTGGTTTAACAAATATTTCTCTTTGATATCAATGTCCATCAGCGATTTACTTTGGGTGCTAACAAAAGTCTCATTACCATATTTAACAGGCTCTTTAGCAAGCTATGTTATGTACTTCGCTTTCATCACCATCATAACCCAATACACTGAAATTACCCGAGTCTTCTATTCCATTCTGAAAAGTTTAAAGTATATCCAAGAAACTAAGACCGTTGTGAAGTTGGCCGACAAATAGTTAGCTGTGAGCGAAAAAGTAAACTCGCTTTACGAACCTCAGCTACTTGTCTACATCGTTGTCTTATACATTTTTAATATTTTTTTAATTTATGTTACTATTATAGAAAAACATGATATGTCACCATTAAGTGTATTATGGGCTATGTCGTTTATTCTTCCACTGGCACAAACACTCTTCACTGTTGGAGAATTTTCTCGAGAGGTAATGCTGTACGTTATAATAAAACCTATTTCAAAAATATTAAATATAGGGTTACGATTTGATAATAATAATAATAATAATAATAAATCTTTATTTATTCTGGGACTAGTCCCTTTAGAATAACATAACGAGAAAATTAAAATAAAAACTTTAAGGTCTTAGAGTATACAAAAACAATACAAAGAAACAATAGAAATTACAAACAATGGATTAAAAATCAGCCTCAAATAATAATATTGAAAACTAAACTAGATGATAAACATAATAAGAAATATGAACATATATACAACTTTCATTAAAAATCATAACAGTGTTGTTGTTTTTTTTGTTTTTTGTTTTTTTAACAATATGCTAATATTATAATAAGAGCAAAACACAAGATAACATAAAATATAATAGGTATATTAACGTTTCTATCTGTTTTGTTATTAATTTTAATTGAAATTAGAAAACTAATTAGGATTCTTCGAAAATTGGAGAGAGAGGAGATGATTGAACAGGCGAGATTTGAATGTCGGAAGATTATTGGAGTCACGGATGTAAGAAGGAATAGAGTTCCATAAGGTTGAAGATCGAATTAGGAAAGATCTGTCGAAAGCTGCAGTTCGATGGGGCGTTGTGTACATGTCCGAAGGCCGTGAGCGAGTGTGGCGTGAGTGGACTGAGGATTTGAAAAGGAACATATCTGATATGTAAGAGGGACGGCGGGATTGGAGAACTTGGAAGAGAAAGGAAGACAGGAAGTACTTACAACGGTAGGAGGGGTAAAGCCACTTCAACTCTTCGTAGAATCGGGTTACAGAGGTGTCCCTGGGTATCCCAAAGATGAAGCGGATAAAGCAGTTGAATAATCGTTTTAGTTTTGCCTTGAGCTCCCCAGAGACACCCCCATACACCGCACAGCAGTAGTCAAAGTGGGGAAATATTAAGGAACTAACCAAAAGCCTACGGGTTTCTAAAGGAAGAAGGTGACGAAGGTAATTTAGGTGTTTTAAGGTGGAAAATATGCGACGAGAGATTACGAAGATATGGTTTTTCCAGGATAAACGGTTTGGTGAAACTTTATTGGATTATCATTGAGAAACAGTGTTGGGATTGGTGGGAGGTTTTTAAGGAGAGGATGGGATCCTATCACGATAGCTTTAGTTTTATCTACATTTAGTTTTAGCTTGTTTTCAGCTGCCCAAGAACTAATTCGGTTGAGATGTGTTGCTAATGTATTGTATTTTTGTAGTATTGCTTTAATTTACCAAATGATGTGTAGTAAGGGAAAGTATTGCGATCGTGAACCATTTCGAAATCGAGCTATTGCCGAAAAGACACGTTTAAGGTTTGAAGTAAACACTAAATGAACACTCTTGGACTCAATCATTTCAATTTTCCATCTAGTAGCCTAATCAGGAATTTCATTAATGTGGTTCTTCAGAGTTTATGCTGCTTGGAAAGGGAGAGCGTTCTTCTTGTGGATAGAGCATTAGTCTACTCCTCTCCGGGTCCTGGGTTCGGGTTCCGGCTGTAGCCGAATATTATTTATTCTGTAATTTATTCGAGGGGCGATCCTATAGAGCATCTCCCCTCATTGGGCAGTCCCAACCTAAAAAAGCGGGAAACGTGACTGCTGAGCGTGATCTCTGCCTATAGTGGTATTCATAAAGATCGCAAAAATACGGTGGCTCAGCAACGTAGGAAGAATCCCTGAGTATCGCCTAACAAAAAGACTCTTTTACCGAATGCCAGAAGGGAGGCGAATGCAAGGATGGTTTGAGGACGTGAAGGCAGACCTGCGCCGTGTTGGGATTAGGAGATGGAGGAGACATGCGGCTGACAGAGACGATTGGAAGAGGATAATATCAGAGACCAAAGTTCTACAGGGTTGTATAAAAAGGCATATATACCTTCCACATTCTTTTTTTTGCAGATATACTGCCGAGAAAGAAGTTGAAGTTTTTTTTTATTCTTGTATGTTGGGGCTTGTGGAAAACTGTGCTTCTAACATTCAGTGATTTAATTATTTGGAGACCTATATGTTCCGGAAATGGCTTGTTTCCTTTTTTCTTTTTAGTCCTGATGAAGAACTACAATGTGGATCGAAACGTGAAACCCGTTCTATCCCTAATGAATCGTCAAACATCCAATCATTGATATATATCTATGCATTGTAGTTTACACTCTAGCCAACGTAGTTATTGTAAAAACTCTTAAGTTGTTTTATCTTTGGAATTGCTATAAGACGTTGTCGCCGCTGTGTACCACTGCTCACGATTGCAATACGCTTAGATAAGTATTTGTAACATTCTCTCCCGGGGTCACCCGTGGTGTAGTAGCTAGCATTTTTTTATACTAAAAGTCTATCCATATTTTTCTCCATCTTCAAAAATAACTTAAGTTATGAGCGTATTTATGAGTAAAATTTCGATTTTTTGTTTTTATTTAATTTTTTTTAATGATTATTCGCAATTTTTAGTAGAAAACGCTAATAATTTTTTTCTCAAAGCTTGTAATGTAGAAACATTACAAAGCTTTGTATGTACTGAGCCCAAGACCCTTCATGGGCTGCAGTGGTAAAGGTTTTTAGGTTCTGGAGAGTTGATACTGCCTAAAAAGGCATTTAGGCATTTACAAAAGTAGAATAAATAAATATCGTTTGACTATAAAAAATCAAGTCAATTGGCATTTCATTGACTTTGAAGGCTAGAAAATATGAAGTGGACAGTTTGTTTTCTATAAAAATATGTTTCGAATCGATTGGATTCTTTCTCAGCACTGACACCCTTTTCGACCAGTTCAACCCAAGACATATTCAAGGATCATTGTGTGAATTTATAAACAAAATGATAACGGTAACACCTTGCCTACAAACCGTCGGTAAGGTGGAGATTGTTCTTCAAGACATCCTAAAATTGTCAAGAGCAGTTTGGGCATTTCCAATTAATTCGGAATATTCTGGTATCATGAAGGTAGATCTTGTGAAAGGTACCCTTCTGTACCTCTCGCTGACATTCAATGCAATAAGGTCATTATATTGGCTTTTGGTAGACGAAAACGCACTGGTGTGTGTGAAGCTTTGGAGAATTATTTATTTCTTATCCCCTATGGTGTTTTATTGGGTATATCTAATGCGGATGGTATGGAACAGAGAGCTGTTGAAGGAACTTTACGATGATCTCAGGGATATCGAGTACCACTTGTGGAAGAAGCACGTCTTTTGGGTTTACAGGTCTAGCTGGTTGACAAAGTATCTCTATTTGATATTAGGGTGTCTTATTGATTCTGCTTCGGTGATAATATATAATAAATATCATTTATCATCATTCATCACAAAATTCGCAAGCAGCATGATTCTGTATTATTTAATCGCCATCATAATGAGCCAATACGTAGGGTTACTAAACCTCTTTCAGTCTCTGCTGAAAAGTATAAGATCCATCGAAGAAAATAAAAGTGCTGTAAATTTGACAGATAGACTGTTAGCTCTATGCGAAAAAGTCAACTCGCTGTACGAACCTCAGTTACTTTTGTACATCGTTGTCGTTTTCATTTTCAATTTCGTTTACATATATGCGAAGATTATCCGAAAGGAAACCATCAAGTTTGTAGCTGTGATGTGGCTGATAAATTTCATTATACCACTGGCTCAGATCACAATCAGTGTTGAACGATTTTCTCAAGAGGCACGCAAGCATTTTTACAATTACTCGCCCATTTGAGTCAAGCCCCGCAATTCCACGTTGTGCAACCTTCTAAACTCACCAGTGGCCTCATCTTTCTTCGGACCAAATATTTTACGCAGTACCTTATTTTCGAAAACCTTAAGCCATTGTTCATCCTTCAAAGTAAACGCTACGTTTCACATCCGTAACGAATAGTCGGAAAAATAATTTAATTTATAACAAATTTATTTATAATAAATTCTAACCTTTAAGATTTTGAACAGAAGCCGCGAGCTAAGTAATTTAGCAACTGAACAATAACACGCATTTCCCACCTTTAACCGGGACTTTATTTCTTCCTGGATTTTTTCTTGTTATCATTGAACCTAAATACTTGAATTTCTCTGAAATACTTCAAAATACTTGAAAAATTTGTTTGTTTATTTATTTAGCGTCACTTTATGCTACTATGGCTAATCGGGCGATGCTACAGTGGGAGTCCTAAATTTTGCCTATCCAGGTTTTATTAGGATAGGGATCTTTAACGAGTACCTGACATCGCACAGGCTCGGGACCACCTTTTAACGTCCCCTCCGAAGGACGGCGCAACTAAGAATTTTTTACTTCCATTAAAAAATCCTAGGACCACCTGCGGGTTTGAACCCGTGACCTTTGGCATAGGAGGCTGTTACGCTAGCCACCCAGCTACAAGTGATCCCCCCATTAGTAAATTTAAATTTACAAATTAAAAATTTAACAGAATTATTGCTGAATTTGCTCTGATAAGGAGATGATCCTAAATGTGCCTCACCAATTTTAATATATTTTTTTAAAGTAATACTATACATTAAGCAATTAGCATCTGCAAAATATTAGGGACCAACAATCAACAGGACTTGCGTAAAAAAAAAAATCAATTTTTATTTAATACATCTGGTGCTAGTGAAGATGGAAAAACAATTTTGGAGTAAAAATTATGCTATTTTAAAGCGAAAAAATAAGCCATTAAAATATTTAAGTTTTATGCTTGGTTATTAACCTAAAAATATTAATAATCTCGTCAAAACAGTCCTTTTAATGAGGTTTCTTAAAAAATGTGATTAAGATTCCTCATTCCTTGAAAACATTTCTCAATTTTTTTATTAACTATTCCTTACAGCTGATATCCCAACCCATTCTTACACTTTCCTTTCTACTTATGCTGATGACACGTGTGTGTTATCAGTCAATACTGATCCAACTATTGCCTCTCAAACTCTCCAATCCCACTTCAGAGACCTTGAGGTATGGTGTCAGAACTGGAGAATTAAAATAAATGCCAAAAAAGCCAAAGAAATTACCTTTACCCATCGACGTAAACCTATGACCCTGCCCTACTGTCTCCTTCAATAATACTCCTCTTGTCCCGGTTGAACAGATCCGATATTTAGGACATGAATAATGTCTTAAATGGAACCCTAATAGAAGACTGAAACGAAAAGAAACTGCACGACGTTTTCGACTACTTCAACACTTTCTAGACAAACGTGAGTCTGAAAAGAAGATGGACGCCAGAACTTCTGATTTAGTATATATTTTGTATTGCTGCCAACGCGTGGTTTCTCTACATGTTTATCATGATATTGTTTTATATTTTTCATTAATTTACTATATGCAATTATTCTAATTTTGTAATAAATTTCAATAAATATTTTGTATTACTTAAGCTTTTATCAGACCTTGTTTTAGTATATAAAATATATATATATTTGGTAAATCTTTTAATGATATTAATGTTTTTAAAGGTGAAGAAAACAAACAAGATGTTGTACAGAAGATTATTGAGTAATTTAGATGACGTAAGTAATGAAAAAAAAAAGCTCTGTTCAAAGTATAATAGATATTTAATTAGTTGCTGTTCAATAAAATTAGGGGTTTAATTTTTGTTTCCAATTTTAGGAAATATTACAATTCCACTTAGTGGCGAAAAGAGACGTGGTTTTCACAGCTGCTGGATTTTTCATTCTCGAAAATACGCTAATTTGCACGGTAAAAATCTTCATTATTTCTTAACCTAAAAAAACACGTTTTGTAAAAGAGTTGATCCATAAGGCTATAAGGCTCGTGCCCTGAACTTCCATGATTCGATGTCGGGCGTTATAGAAAAAGACTCGAGTCTTATCTCAAAAAATCTTATTCTAATTTTGTATCAGTCTACTCTAAAACGGTAGGAAAATTGCTATATAAAAAAAATACATTGATCTATTGACAAGATTCAGCCGGAAAAGTGAATGGAAGTTATGAGGAAAGTTATGTCAAGCCCAAAATGGAGAAAATCCATTGATTTTTTCATGACAGAGCCGGAAAAGCGAATGGAAATTCATGGGGGAAACTACACTGCCGGACAAAATTAAAGGATCACTTCAATATTTTGAAATTACTGAACTGTATAGGGTATTTTTGAAAATATTCTTTTTTCTTTGGAAGTCACACTTTATTATAAGGGTAATAAAAAAATAAAAAATTCTCTTCTAGAAACTTTTAATAGGAAAAAAAAATCAAAACATAAAAATGTCCTTAAGTCTCAAAATGAAAAAGTAAATCTTTGAAATGAAATGAAATAACAAAACTGAATAAAAAGGAAGAATTCGAGGAAAACGATCAATAATTGGTATTCCCTCCTCTAGCTCTGATAATTGCTTCCATTCTCCTGCCCATTCCAGCGACCAGGGCTCTTACATGTTGTTCTGGGATGTTGTTCCACTCTTGGAATAACATTTCCCTTAAATCTGCCAAATTTTGTGGGTCTCGGGCGCGGACACGTCTTCCAAGCATGTCCCATACATGCTCTATTGGGTTCATATCTGGACTTCTGGGTGGCCCAACCATAAAGTCAATTTCTTCTTGTCTGAGGAAATTTTGCACTTATCGAGCAACGTGAGGTCGGCATTATCGGGCACCCTGGACACTACGGATTGTGACCGCTGGAGCCGTTGCGCAATATGCCTTTGAGAAAACCCTTCTTCACTCAAAGCAACAGCACGAATTGATTCATCTTCGGTCAATGCTCTTCTGTTGGTCATCACAACGTTCTTACTAAACTCACAAGCAAAAACTAAAGTCTCTTAAATGTTAGAAAATCTTCAATAAGATGAATCTTAGCTAACAACTAACCATTTACTGATAGGAAGAAAGAAAAGAAGAGGATTAACTGACCCTTTTCTCCATAAACGGGTCGGAATATAAACAGGTAGAGGTTAACTTGATAAGATACAACACAAAGTCCAGTCTGGGACAAAGGAATTTCTATTTTTATTTCTTATGTAATAATAATATAAATATTTGTAAGTGATCCTTTGATTTTGTCCGGCAGTGTATATAGTGATTATCGTATCGTATCAGGCTACCCCTAAATAGTCGGAAAATTGTGGAAATAGTGAAAATCCATCGATTCGTTAACAGTATACAGCCGGAAAAACGAATGAAAATTAGCCTAAAATTAAATACTAATTTTAATTTATGAAAATGTATTAAGCCTATCACAGTGCTTCATAAAGGTTGAGATAAGACTCGAGTCATTTGCTATGAGGCTACTATAAGGCTTAGAAGGAACCAGCTTTCAGAGCTGCTGTTCGAGTCTCCAAACCTTCAACTTCCGAGCCTTTTTTTTTTACAACACTAATTGAATTTACTTAGGTATTTGTTCCAACGCCTAGGATAGTTAAAATGTCTACAATGTATAATAATGATAAATAATCCTGAAAAATCAAATTCTTTCTAAAAGGCTATTCATTATCTGTTTCAGATGGTCACAACAGGAATAGAATATTTGATTTTTTTTCTTCAATACATGTAAGGACATAATATCTAGGAACTAATTTATGAATTATAATTTATATATAAATATATATTTTTAAGTTCTGAAGCAATTTTCTAATGCACGAACCAAAATATTTTAATCCTTAATTTTTTTATATAAAACAATATGAATTATACGTTACTCGATTGAGAAAACTTAATAGACTTTTAACTAATTAAAAAAAAAAAAAAACAGAAAAAAATGGTGCATCTAAAACAAGATTTTTCTTAGCTCCTAAATGTAATCTATGTTTAAAAACTAAACGTATGGATTGACACATCGTTTGGAGTCTTAGTTTCTGAATACGAACCTTTTCCCAATAACATTTAACTTTTAGTGGTTTACCAGTCGTTGGGAATAAAATAAATTCCTTTAGAGGGGTTGGCACTGCTGTGCTGATTATGAACTTGTCAGGATATGTGATTAAGAATATCTTACTTTTTTGTATTTTTTAAGAAATAAAAGTTCAAAGAAATTTATTTTACTTTATGTAAATAATATTGGATTAATAGTTATAATAATGAAAAACGATGTTATAATAATAGTTATACAAAATAATTGTCTTGAAGCTTGATCAGCTAAATAATGTTTGAGCTTTTTTAAGTTGAGTGTAAAAATTTTGGTCTATCACAACTAGTATTTATAAGTATTAAGACATCTTGAGATTCTCAAATCACTGAAAACCGAAATAGTGAGAAATGCATAAATGTTGGTAAGCACACATTCCATTATAAATTTAAAATAAATAGATGATTAAGAAAAATGTTTTTCTTATGTTTAGGAGACAATTAAAAATAGGGGATTAACAGTTCAAAGTTCAAAAACTGTTATAGGATATACAATCGTTTACATTTTGTTAATTGTTTTACGATATAAAGCTCAAATAAATTGATTATATTTGGCCTAGATGAATAGTTGAATGCCGAGCCAGAAAAAGTTGGTCCCAAGCCTATTCGAGGTCAGGTACTCATTTAAGATCCCTATCCTAATTAAACCTGGATAGGCAAAACTCAGAACTCTCACTGTAGGATCGTCCGATTAGCCACAGTGGCATAAAGAGACGATAAATGAATAAAGAACACAAATAAAAAGTTAAATTAGGTAGAATAAAAACATTGAGAAGTTTTATACTCAATAAAATAAACATATGTCTAGTATCGGCTCCAACAATCTGACAAATATTTTCTTTTTTGACCTTTATTTTTAAACTCTTGCCTCCTCGATTGGCATATGAAGGTAGGTTTCTTTTGCACTTTTTTAAAGCTAATTAAATGAAGAAGTTTTCCTGAGATCCGAAAAATCTAAAACTGAACGGTAAAAGCTCCTTGAAATGTCCGCATATTCTTAGAAATATTAAAATTTAGTTTTGCGAATGACGTGCGAAACTTGCTTTTTTTATTTTGAGGATTTGACTTATGAACCTTCTGGGATATTTTCTCATCTTTCAATTAGTATCACTTCTTTTTCTGTGCGTGCACATCAAGAAGATAAATTTGAATTTTTCTGATGAAAACCATTGCCGACAGCAAAAGACCTAAAAATTTGATTTTCCCCTAAACGTTGAGATACGGTCTATCGGTCATATGAACTGTTTTGACCAGACATTTATGAGACACCCAGTAATAGATGCACGAATTGGTGCACCAAATGTTCTATGTGAAGGTATAAATCCGTCAAAGTAACGTACCAATACTTTTCTAATCAATAAGTTATCCATGGAAACTTTATAACAAGATGATTATAATAGAAAAAGCACTTCCGAATGTACTCAGTTTGTTTTCTGTGAAAACATAACTTTAATCAATTCAGGTTCGACAGTTCCATCGAAGCATTATTGGCGTGAAGAATAAAGTCGAGAATGCTAAGAGAAGCAACCCGTCAGCCAACCATCGGCAAGGTAGGGAGAGTTCTCAATGACGTCTTCAAATTCTCTAGATTGATCGGTATCTTCCCGATCGATTCAGAATATTCAGGCATCTGCAAAGTGAATCTTGCGAAAAGTGTAATCTTCTACCTCTCGTTGGCTCTTATTATATTAGTGCAGTTTCATTGGTATCTATTCTATGAAAAATGGATATTGGCAAAACAAATTAGTTTCAGACTTCAAACAATACCACCGATAATCTTTTTTTGGATACATTTAGCCTGGTTAATAAGGAAAAGACGTATCTTTAAGGAACTGTACGATGAGCTGAAGGATGTCGAGTACCATTTGTGGAAGAACGGGGTATGTTGGTTCTACAAGCCTAGTTGGAGTATGAAATATCTCGGTTTCCTCGCGATGTGCTTCAGTGCTATCCTATGGATCGCAGTTGATATAAAAAAACTGAAAACAAGCCTTGAGTATGCTGTGGTTTACATTGCTCTAGTCACCATTATGAGTCAGTACACCATTTTGCTGCAACTCTTACAGTCCATTCTGAGAGATGTGAGATCGATAGAAGACAGCAGAACCGTCATAAAGCTCACTGAACAACTGTTAGCTCTGTGCCAAAAAGTCAATACGCTTTACGAACCACACTTACTTCTGTATATCCTCCTTTTATACGCTCTCATACTTTTCACAATTTATACACTGATTCTTATATTTAATGCGCTGCCTATAAACAAAATAGTTTGGTTGTTGTCGTTCGTTATCCCGCTTGCTCAGATGATAAGGAGTGTTGGAAAATTATCCGAAGAGGTAATTACCATATGCATTTCACATAAAAATAACATTAGTGGTCGAAAAAAAATTTTTTGTTTGTCCATCTCTGAAAATTTTTATATTTACTGAGTAAATTATCTAAGATTCCTTTCTATCCTTCCCTTTATAACGGCGCTATGGTCCTTGTTCCTCCTGAGTGATCCTCCTCTACTCTGACCTGTCTTCGGCTGCCCTTCTCCTTACCCCGACACTCAACGACCGAAGGACCTCCTCCACATGTTGCATCCAACCAAGTCCAGCTCTGTCTGTGCTATCTTTCACCTCCTCCATCATCTTTTTTGATAGTCTAACACTTTCTATTCTTGACCGAGGCAAAAATATATAGATTACTAATTTCCTCATCAGTCTTCATCCGCCAACGATCACCATTTTTTGAAGGGTCGAAGTTATTTCTGAGATTTTTTCCCTTCCCTAAATTTTATTGGGGTATATTTTCTTTTCTTTAGAACGTGAGAATTTTTTTTTTTTTTTTTTTTTTTTTTATCATTTAATAATAACTTGCCGCAGGCCTTTCAAATTAAAATCATTTAGTTCAACACATTCTGCCCTGCATTCTAAAACCGTTATCAATTAGCTGTATGCATTTTGGTTTATTATTTCAATAATGAACCTTTGTAATCGAATCCAAAAAAAAAAAAAATAATAAAAAAAAAAAATAAATAAAATAAAATAAAATAAAATAAAAAATTACCATCCATCAAAATATGAGAGCTTACGTTTCAGAATACATAGAACCCGAAAAACGAATTTAAACAAAATCCGCCGCGCGTCGTCCAAAAAGAAAAAGGAATATGCTCGAGGAAAAAATGTAGAGAGTTTTAGATCCAGAAAAGCGCGATAAACAGGAAAACAAATAGTCTATCTATATATTTAAATCACAAATTATAATAGATGTTAACCCACCAAAACTCGGCTATTATTGAAGACTAGCTGTCTTCGTCTGCGTCAATTTCTGATATTATGATCGCCATTAAGAAGTTTTTAAAAGAGCATATTTTAAAGTACTTCTGCGTAAATGGTATTTTTAGTTTTATTTTCTTCTGGCAGAAGGACATACTAATTTTCTCCGCAACCCGATCTTGACAATGCGACAAACAGTTGGCCGTGTGAAAAACAGTCTTGACGTAAATCGATTTCTACGTGCTTAAATGTTACCCTTGTAATTTATTAATTGTTACGGCAAAAGATAAATTTACGGAAAATTGAATTATTTTAAAATTAAAAGGTAAATCATATGAATCATTGGGATGCCAGGTTAATATCCCCAATCGTTCTAACAAACAAACTCTTCAGCTTTATAATATTAGTATAGACCATCTGTTTCCCGCGACTTCGTCTGTGTCCATTTCTGTTATTACGATCGCTAGTAAGAAATTTTTAAAAGGATATATTTTAAAGTACTTCTGCGTAAATGATATTTTTGGTTTTATTTTCTTGTGGCAGAAGAACATGCTGATTTTCTCCGCAACTCGATTTTGACGTAGATCGATTCCTACGTGTTTAAATGTTGGCCCCTGTGATTTATTAATTGTTACGACAAAAAAAATTTTAATGGGAAATTGAATTATTTTACAATTAAAATGTAAATCATTTGGAATTATTGGAATGCGAGGTTAATTTCATCCGTTTTTCCCATATTTTCAACTGATTCTTCGCTCCTATTGGTCGCAGCGTGATGTTATATATATACCTATAACTGGACTATCCAACGCAAAAAGAATTTTTCAATTCGAACCAGTAGCTTCTGAGATTAGCGCGTTCAAACAAACAAACTCTTCAGCTTTATAATATTAGTATAGATTATTGAAAGAAATTAGATAAAAAAAGATTAGCAGTTATACCCTAATATAGTTATTTGGAAATAACCATTATGTAATAATTTGTAGGGTTTTTCTAGGTATGTTTAATAGATCAATGTTACTAGTCAAAATTAAAAAAGAAAAAAAGCTCAAATTTTTAATAGATGTTTTACAAAGAAGTGATTTCTACGTAAAATATTTGTTTATGCTGGCACACGATAGAGTATAGTTATCTTGTTTTTCTTAACCATAATGGAGGATTACAACGCAGGGCGAAACGTCCGCACAGAAATAAAATAAGTTTATCTTATTAGTGAGTATTCTTAGTTACCGCACCCCCAACCAACTTCTACATAATAAAAAAATACGTTTATATATATATATATATATATATATATATATATATATATATATATATATATATATATATATTTCCCCGCCATCTCCTTTAGTGTCGGCCCGCAGAAGTATAGTCTGGACCAACAGATCCGTGCCCAGTTTGTGGTGGAGACGCATTGGAAGATTGTTTCCATTATTTTGTCCAATGTCCCGCATACCATGAAAATAGAACCCGTTTCATGCCTGTATTAAATGATGTGAGTATTGATAACTTTTATGAAATTCTTGCAGAACCTCAGTAATAGACCTGAAATCATTATTTATTTTTGTCACAGAAAATCTTAAAATAAGATTTAAACATCTTTCTTCTCAGAATTTTAATCACACTTAAAGGTTTCGAGACTTATTAGTATTTTGTATGGATTAAGTATTTGCTATAGTACTATAATTATTACATTATTTATTGATATTCTTATATTTAATTTATGTATATGTTGGATTATTCATATATTGGATGAAGGGGAGCCCGTGGCTGAGTGGCTAGCGCGCTAGTCTCTCATGGTACAAGTTCTGAGTTCGAATCCCAGTCCCGGCGGGGCTTTTATAAGTAAAAAAATGGGGATTCACTCACAACCTCTCCCCCGGGTATGTGAGACCCGTCAGCCAAAGGGAGGCCACTCACAAAATTAGTCGTAGGGAGTGATGACCATACACTAAAAATTGTATCGTGAAACGTGAGTGTAAACTCGTAAGAGTTTACACCGCGAGGCCCAGGGCCTACACGGCCTGTCGCGCCAATGGAAGAAGAAGAATATGTTGGATGAAAGTAATCATAAAAATATCACCTTTACGCTTATTGCTGTATATATGTTTTGTTTTAAATATTCATTCGATTTGTTATTAATAATGTATATTTGCTGGTGAAAAATTTATCAATTGTGCTGTGCCAGCCAGCTCTATTTGTATGGGGATTGCCCTAAAGACAAATAAATAAAAATTATCATTATATAGCTAGGATAATGTAATATAGTATATCAATTAGCTTTTTTGATAAGACGCATTTAGCTCATCACACTTTGTTCTACAACGTAAACATTTTATCACCTAGCTTAATCTTTTTTTACTAGACCAAAGTTATAGGATGCAAATAAAAAAAAAAATAATATATAAATTTTTAACAGAATTTTTCCAAAGATCCTGAATATTCTATAACAATAATGATAACTGGAAGGTTCGACTCCGATACAACTAAATATTGGGAACACAGATTCGTCAAATGACCACCGCCCAAGCCTTAAGATCAGATTTAACACAATCCTTCCACTCACACCTCGGTCAGACTCTCAAGCGCCTACAAGTTGGTTCACCGCATACATTTTTCGTAGTTTGTTTTCACTGAGCTGAATATACTTTATAGAAAGTTTAACAAAATGTTTCTGATATGTTCAAGCAGCCAGTACTAGACCACTTGGTATGGATTGAAAATTAGAGATGCACACATTCGATTATTTCATTCTGTACAGTACTACAGTTTTGATCTTGGCTTCAGTCACAATGTTCCTCAATTCCTTAATTTTTGTCTCCATTCAGTCTAAATCTTCGAACTTCCTGCAAACCACCTCCTGCTTGGTCATTGACATCTTTTGCCATTATTGAGCAATGCAAGATATTGCACGAAATTCTACTGTTAGGCATATTCATTTTATTAGAACCATTCTTGTGAATTATCATCACACTGGACTCTGTCATAAGATGAATCAACTATATCTATATTTATATAAACGACTTTACAACAGCTTAACGTTATATATATCATATTAATAGACCTAGCCGCCATTTCGCTCTGTCCTTACAATCTTCTTCACCCAGGCCCCTAGCTTCATTAAGCCCTTCCATTTATCTCTTTTCCAGCCGACCCCTCTTCCTCCTTCCAAGTGGTACATGGTGAAGAACTCGTTTCGGCCATCGGTAGTCCGGCATCCTCATAACATGTCCGTACCAGCTCAGCTTTCATGTCTCAATGGAATGAAGGATGTTAAGGAGTTCTCCGACCTTTTCCCTGATTACATAATTTGGGACGTGTGTAATCTCGATACCCCACAGCTACGTCTCCAGCAATATATTTTCATTCAGTCCATTAAGTCCATGTTTCCAAAAGCCAGAATTGTCAATGTTTCTGAATGTGGTAGTTTCGACGAATGAATGGAAGAGCCTCCTTTTTTGAACTGAGCTGAATATCCTTATTCCGCAGAACTTTATTTATTTCATCACCATTACATCTCATTTTAATTCAAGAAGGTTGAGAAAATAACTTATCCAAGATGGTTTAGAAACATATCAGGGGTAAGCATTCTCCCTATCCAATTTCTTAATTCTATTTTCTATGAAAATGTTTTGAATCGATAATAGATTAGAAATAACAATAGCAGCTCTCCATTCGATCAGTTCAACCGAGAGCTTCTGGGTAACAATTTGGCACAAAATGGCTGAGGTAAAACCAATCCACCCAACAATCGGAAAGATAGAATTAGTGTTGAATGACATCTACAAGTTTTCCAGGCGCATCGGAACGTTCCCTATCGATTACGACTACTTCGGTATTTCAAAACCGAACTTCATAAAAGCTATCATCTTGTATATTCCATTTTCTACCTTAGGATTGATGAGATCATACAGAATTGCACTCGATGATGTGGCATTGGCAGAGAAACTGGTGGTAATAGTAGAAACCGTGCCGTTGATAATGTATTATTGGATACATTTAGCTTGGCTGATGAGGAAGAGATGTCTCTTGAAGGAAGTTTACGAAGATCTGAAGGACGTCGAGTACCAACTGTGGAGGAACGGCATAGGATGGTCCTACAAGCCTGGTTGGTGCGCCAGATATCTCGGTTGGGCAGTCATGTTGTCTTGTGGTTTTTTGTGGGACGTGCTTTCTCATGTCCCGATTCTTGAATGCTTAGGGTACTACCTTTTAAGTACTGCCCTTTTCGATATTGTGATTCAGTACGCCATTTTATTACAGTTCTTGGGGTCAATCTTCGGGAACTTAAGATCCATCGAAGACAGCGAAGTCGTTATCAAGTTGACGGATAGACTATTAGCTCTTTGCCAAAAAGTGAATATGCTTTACGAACCACAAATCCTTTTGTACATCGTAACTATATTCATATTCATTCTTTTCGCAATTTATTGGAGCATTATCTGGAATGACCAGTTTTTGATAATCATTATTATATGGCTGATGGCGTTCATATATCCAATCGTTCAGACAACAATGTACGTAGGAGATATTCTACAGCAGGTATCAAAAATAAATAAATATGATTATTTTTAATTAGTTCTGTTCGTAGTCTAATAATTTAAGATACAACTGGGGAAGTGTTAATTGTGATAAATAAAATATTTTTCTTTAATTTTTAATGGGTAGGCACAAACTTGTACTGTTGCACCTGTGCCATCACGGGGTCAAAAAGGCTAAAGGTAAATAAATCGCTCTTGAATCCACGCCCATGGTTCTGAAGCTTCCAAAAAAATCGTCAATTCATTGAATTCAGTGCTAGTAAATCCATTTACTATCCACTTCCCACAAGATGATCCCAAATGGGTCCCACCATTTAATATTTTTTTCTCTATCTTCGAAAATAAATGAGTTACAAGAATATATATATATATATATATATATATATATATATATATATATATATATATATAATATATATATATATATATATATATATATAGACAAGGTTCATATTTTCCTGTTTATTACTTTCACTTACTATATATAGTAAGGGAAAGTATTGCGATCGTGAAAATATTCGAAATCCAGTTCTCAACTCTTGGGCGAAAACTAAAAGGGCACTTAACAGAAGAACCACTTCATACCATGCATTTTGACCTTTTTTCGATTTTCTTACAAACGGTTCCGACGATTTTGATTAAACTCGCTATATCAATGAAAATTTTAATAGGCTTTAACATCATGTAGGTTTCATTCTAATTAAAATAGTCTGACAGGGCTTAAATGCCGAAATTTTAAATTTTCTTCCTCTAAAGTACCTTTAATTTTGTAACTTCTATAAAAACAACCATATTACCTTGTTAACATTGATAAATAACTGCTAAATATGTAAGTTGTGAGAATTTGAAAAACAACTAAAGGAGAAAACTGAAAAAATATTTTTGTTATGCAATTTTTTGTTTAAAAAAAAAACAAACTTAACAACTTAAGAACAGTAATATACTTGCATGATATACCGTTCGAAAGCTAAAGATTTTAGAAAAAATATTATCTTATACATAAGCTTTTAAAAGTTAACAGAAATTGATGAAAACCGGATAAAACTAACTGATTATTTTAAATAATAATATAATAGATATTTTAATAAAACATATGTTTCTATAGAAATGCCATTTGTTTGTTTATTTATTTAACTTTATGCTACTATGGCTAATCGGACGATGTTACCGTGGGGTCCTTAATTTTGCCTATCCAGGTTTTATTAGGATAGGGATCTTTAACGAGTACCTGACATGGCACAGGCTCGGGACCACCTTTTAACGCCCCCTCCGAAGTATTATCCGAAGTAGAATACGGTTTTACTCCCATTAAAAAATCCTAGGACCACCTGCGGGTTTGATCCCGTGACCTTTGGCATGGGAGGCTGCTATGCTAGCCACCCAGCTAAAAGTGATCCCGAAATATCATTTAATAGATTCTTTTATGTTTTCACGAATTTTTATCTCTTACTGTACTTGAAAATACTTTAATCGATTTTAAAAACGGAGTTAAGTGAAAGTCGTGTGTTGCCTGAACCAGATTTTTTTTTTTATAGCTTTGCTCATTTAAAAACTCTAAACACATTTTTCTCTATTTCCAAAAAATGACTGAGTTATGGTGGTATTTATGGGTAAAATTTCAATTTTTTTCGTTCTTTTTGAAAATTATTCGCGGCTTTTTTGGTTAAAAAAAACTAATATATTTTTTCTTTATCTTTAAAAACAACTGAGGACGATTAGCATTGATTTAATTTAGTAAATCAATGTTAATCGGCCGCCATTTTAGAAATAACTAGCTGATACCAACGACAAGGTGTTAGGATCATCGTTGCATGCCCTAGTATTTTTGTGTAGAATTCAAAACAAAATTGGTCAAGTGGTTTCGGAGAAATGCCACGCCCGGCGGACAGCGAACAAACTGATTTTTTTTTTTTCATTTTTCGGGTTCAACGTACTTGAGACGTAAGCATTCAAATTTTGAGTGGGACGTAATTTTTTTATTATTTATTGTTCTATTACAAAAGTTCATTATTGAAAATAATAAACCAAAAACGATAATAATAATAGGCTTACCGAACCCGAAGGTTCGATGCCGATACCACCATATTCCGTCCACATAGACTCCTCTAATGTTCAAGCCCAAGCCCTCAAGATCAGCCAAAATCCTCCCATCGACGCTTCGGCCTACCTTTCGGACGCCTACCAGTCGGATCAGCAAATACAAACTTTCTCGGAATCCGTTCCTCACCGAGCCCAACAATTATACTCGCCCATTTGAGTCTCCGCGACGCTATCAACTCAATTATATTCACAGGATACAAGTTCCGCAATTCCACGTTGTGCAACCTTCTAAACTCCCCAGTGCCCTCATCTCTCTTCGGACCAAATATTTTGCGCAGTACTTTATTTTCGAAAATCTTTAGCCGTTGTTCATCCTTCAAAGTAAGCGGCCACGTTTCACATCCGTAAAGAACCGTTGGAAGAATAATAGTTTTATAAATTCTAACCTTTAAGTGTTTAGATAGAAGCCGTGAGCTAAGTAACTTAGCAACTGAATATAACACGCATTTCTCACCTTTAACCGGGACTTTATTTCTTCCTGGATTTAATTTTTTCTTGTTATCATTGAACCTAAATACTTGAATTTCTCTACGTGTTCAAAATTATGCCTGATACATCAATATCACCAAGATCGCCACCTTTCTGCTACTTATCATATATTTCGTCTTATCGGTATTTAATTCGAGTCCTATTTCTTTACCGGTTTTATTTAACACACTTGTATTTAGTTGTATGGTTTCCGTGTCTTCACCTAGTAGTACCAATCATCGGCATACCCCAAAACCGGAATCTTGTCACCTATATTTAAGCCTTTCTCGATACACATCACACCAAAAAATCAACCGAAAAACAACAGAATATTAAAAAAAAAATTATAACCCAAAATAACTAAGTTATAAGAATATATATATATGCAAGATTTCAATTTGTAATTCTTTTCTTTTAATTTTTTTTTTTCGAGGTGTCCTAAAATAAAATTCGCCATATAAACTTGATATACTGTAAGGGAAAAGTTCTAAGGCATAGTTTATATACCATGTGTTTACTCATTCCATTGTGTGCCGATATTACCCCGGTATAAATAATGTTCGCGAAAATCGATATCGATATCATATCTCTAGTTGCCAGGTATATAAAAGCCGCTGCGCATGCGCCACTCTAGAGCATGTTGGTAACACAAACCATCACCATAGTAACGAAATCAAAGCTTTTACCATTGCCAAATATCGCATAACCTGTGTAAAGAAGTTTTCACTCCAAAAATTAAATATTAAAAAGAAAGAAAGAATCAGAAAACCGGTTGGCAACGTTACCGGAAAAAGAAGGTGTAGAAATAAACAGGAAACGTAATATTTAACAAATATGTAACAATACATATTTTCTCGTATGTCAACGTCACATCCAGAAGTAATTAGGAGAAACAAAGTAAAACAATATCATTCTATTTATTTATTACCCTCCCCTGCCTTGAGGCAATACGGATACTTGCAGCTGTGGGAAGTACCATCGATACAACCCACAACTGCTATGAAACCAATCACACAGCATGCTAGTGGGTCTTCGGATGTTCAGTGGCCTTCTTCATACTTCTCTCCTACCTCAAGTTGAAGTAGCTTGGACCAATCTGTTCCTTCCACCCGTATACTAAGGCTTTCTAGTATGGGTAGTTTTGTTTAGATATGAGACGAGGGATATCGCCCTCTGTCAGGACGTAGAGTTCTGTGTCCCTCAGGAGCTTCATTCTCAGTGCCTCATAAGCGGCGCAGGCAAGGAGAATTGATTTAATAAAAAGGTTTTTGATCGGAATTGTGTTTATTGCTAATTCAATGTTTCGTGCCACGTTATTGAAACCTTATTGTGAAATTAAAATAAATTGACAATATTATATAGGTTTTGATTATTTAAATTGATATAGTGAGAAAACATTTAATTGGATTTATTTTTATTACAGATAGAATTTGGTAGAACCAATTCAGAAAAACTTTATTTTATTTTGAGATCTTTAAACAGTCAATTTTTTATATTGTTTTTATATGTAATTTTTATTAGTCAAAAAATTAATAATTAGTCATGACATTTCTTTTATAAAATAGTCACTGGTTCATAAAAAAATATTATTGGCATTGTAACATATTGTTACCTCAGAATAATTAAAAAAAATTAACTATTGTTAAGAGTCTGTAATACTCTTGTTATTACATTTCTTGTTAGATAATTTATGTTTTGTGTTTCTTTATAATTTGTCTATATTTAGTACTATATTAGTTAAATGCTCGGTGGTCTCCGGAACACCACAACTGGGACATAGGGGACTGATGTTTTGCCATGCTTAGTGAGCTTTGCTCGGAAGCCCCCCTGCCCAGTGAGGAACTGTGTGACCCAGTAGTCCGGGAGGATCCATGTATTTTCCAGTCTTGACCCGACGGTGGGGAAATACTTCCTTAAATTAGCACCTTTTGGAGTCGTCACCCACCGACGGTTCCATTCTTCTATGGTGATCTCCCGGAGAATTCTCTTCCATCTGCTGGGCCCTTCATTGATCCTCACTCTAACAGTGTCCGGTAGATCCGCCAGACCTCTCTTGAATTTATGCCTGTAATAGTCCTCTCGTAGGAGAAGGTCTATAGGTATTTCTCCTGTATATACACAATATCATTCTAAATTTCCTGTCATATATTCTGAAAGGTTGATAAAATAACTTATCCAAGACAGTTTGGGACTATATCAGGAGTAAACATCATCACTATCCCATTCCTTAATTATATTTTCTATGAAAACGTGGGTGAATCGATAATTTATTAAAAATAATATTAGCAACTCTCATTCGATCAGTTCAACCGAGAGCTTCTTGGGATATTTAATATGGCTGAGGTAAAACCCACCTTCCGACAATGGGAAAGATAGAATTGATGTTTAATGACATCTACAAATTCTCCAGGCACATCGGAACATTTCCTATCGATTATAACTACTCTGGTATTTCTAAACCGAACTTCTTAAAAGCTATGATATTGTGTGTTCCATTTTCTGCCTTAGGGTTGATGAGATCATACAGAATTGCACTCGATGATGTGGCATTGGCAGAGAAACTGGTGGTAATAGTAGAAACCGTGCCGTTGATAATGTATTATTTGATACATTTAGCTTGGCTGATGAGGAAGAGATGTCTCTTGAAGGAAGTTTACGAAGAGCTGAAAGATGTCGAGTACCAACTGTGGAGGAACGGCATAGGATGGACCTACAAGCCTGGTTGGTGCGCCAGATATCTCGGTTGGGCAGTCATGTTGTCTTGTGGTTTTTCGTGGGATGTGCTCTCTCATTTCCCAATTCTTGAATGCTTAGGGTACTACTTCCTCGGTACTGTCCTTTTCGATATTCTGATTCAGTACGCCATTTTATTACAGTTCTTGGGGTCAATCTTCGGGAACTTAAGATCCATCGAAGACAGCGAAGTCGTTATCAAGTTGACGGATAGACTATTAGCTCTTTGCCAAAAAGTGAATACGCTTTACGAACCACAAATCCTTTTGTACATCGTAATTATATTTCTATTCATTCTTTTCGCAATTTATGGAAGCATTATATGGAATGACCCGTTTTTGGTAATCAGTATTATGTTTCTGATGGCATTCATATTTCCAATCATTCAGACAACAAAGTACGTAGGAGATATTCTACAGCAGGTAACATTCTAATATATATATTTATTCGATTATTTTTATTGGATATAAATTAGTTGACCGTTAAGAATGATCGAGAGGAATTAGTCCGGGTGGCGACCAGTAAACGAAACGATTAAATAAAGTTAACTATTTTTTGTCTGCCTACGTTACGACCCTCATTGTGGCTCATTATCGTGGCTAAAAAGGTACAAAAGAGCGTATATAATATATATATATATATATATATATATATATATATATATATATATATATATATATATATATATATATATATGTATATATGAAAGAAAAATTAAAGAGAATATAGAAAAACAAGGTAGGGTAGGGCGGGGCTAGTTGAGCAATTTCTGACTTGAACGGATAGAGCTCCTCAATGATAAGTCCCAAAGAGTTTTTAAGCGGCTTGATGGATTCTTAATACATACCTTAGAAAAATTGTCCATTGTAATTGTTTGAGCCTGAACACTATATATATATATTTTTTTTTACCTATATATTTTGTTTATAATTTAAAAATTAAATTGAGTTAAAAATATTTTTTTTTTATGAGGAAAATATTTTTTTGTTAGTTTACATGTTCTATTTACGTCTTCTAGTATTTATATTCAATAGTGTACGATAGTTAGGGATTAGCCAGATAAGAGTGCCCCTTTGTCCTCAAGCCAGTACCGATCGCACCAGTAAGCTGAGATCGTTTAGCATCTTCAAATCATCTTTGACCAGGACTTCGTCCCATCTTTTGAAGATAACCGTCCTTCCAGCGGATCACCGTCATTCCAGAATCGCCTACCCGTCGTGCGGAACCAAAGAATTTATGGAAAGATAACTATCCTAATATATTTTCTCTCATTATATTTAGTCATTTTTTTTTTTGTACCATTCGTAGTAGTATTAACATACTAACCCAATTTTAGAACTTTTTTTTTTACAGTTAGGTTAATAGAAGATTTTTTTTATAAATCAAATGGTTTTTATATTTTTTTGTAAATTTTCCTAATTTTTTTAATAAACTTTTATTTATTTGTTTTACTTTCAATTTTATCTTTTCATTTAATATTACCCTTTTTTTTTAATTTTAATGATTAAGTACTCAAGACCAGCTCTTTTCGAAACGGGATCGAGTCTACATTCATTTATTTCGTTTTAATGTCACTCATCCCAACAGTATATTTTTTGTAAGAAGTCGAATTTAAGAGCTACATCTATTTAAATTCAGGAAGTCAAGTTTGTTCAATGTACCCCTTAGGTGAGGTAAGTTGAGTAAGGGTATGGGGCAAGTTGAGCACTAAGAATGTCTAATCAAACCATGGGTTTAATTTCGCTAGAAATAAAGTAAAATATGTTTTTAACAATCAGTTCTTCATTTATCGTCTTCCAGTGACAGAACGACAAAATTTAAAGTAATTTTCTTGAATAGTTAACCAAAACTAGAATCAATAAAACATTAACGTATGTTAAGATTAACTTCAACATTAGATTCAGTCTTGTTATTTAAAATCAGACTTAAATGTTTATATTATTACTCATATAGCTTATATTTAACAAAAATATTAATCAGATCTTTGGAATTTAATGATCATTGTCACTGTTGCAGTGTAAGAACATCTTGTAGCCTTCCTCTTGTAAGTCCGCATCCTAAAATAAACATAAAACATTCATTACTCAAGTTGTTTCATTCCCTGAGGTAAGTTGAGCGACTATAGCTCAACTAACCCCAACCCGGAATTTCAACACAAAATTAATAATTCTCTAAAAGATTTACAATTACCTGATTAAAAACATACCAATACAGAATAAAACTGGTGATGAACGACGTTTTTACATTTTGGTCACAAAAGTCACGATCGCTTCACTCGCTCATCCAGCCGCCACTAGCGATCGCGTGGTGATTATCCCAACCACGACTCTTTCTTTCCGCTATGAGATGCCTATGCGTACGGTGAATAGTTTGCGAGATATTTCAATTGCCCAACTTGCCCCTATGCTCAACTATCCCCGCTCCTATCCTATATAAATTATAATTACATTAAAAACAATATTTTATATAATACTGAGTTAGATTTGTCTTCGGCTCTTCAAGGAGGTCTCATGTGACCCACTTGTAAGAAGAGTTTAAGTGGCTCCTTCCCTCCACCTAAAGTCAATATTACCAAGGATCGTACCTTTAACAACTATTAACTCTCAGCATCCTTACTACATCCACATTCTCCTTCAATTTAAATCCACAGTCAACTCACTTGAAACAAGATCGCTTTTAATTGTTTTAGTAGCAAGATTTTTAATAGTTTCTGTGCTGTATATTAGTATTAGAGAAGAAAGAAGTCTCTTAACTGTAAATAATAATGAATTATTTTCCTTTCTCAGGTTGAAAAGACATATTATATATTTCTACTGTACATAACTCTTATTCTTAAGGACCCAGTCTTAAAATAATTTTTCTATTCTATTTCACTTCCTCAAAATAAATATAAATCGCAGAATGTGATGCTTAGTGATTTTTACTTTCACTTACTATATATATTAGGGGGAAGGAAGTATTGCGATCGTGAAAATTTTGGAATTCCAGTTTTCAACGGAAATACACGTTTTATGGTCCCCTGAGTCCAAATAACCAAGTCCCGAAAAAAGGTCTGTGTGTGTGTGTGTGGTAACTCCCGGGCGGGAACGGTAAGTCCTATGAAACTGAAATTTCATATTTAAGACAACTATACGCCCGGGACATGACAAAACTTTTTTCATCAAAATGAACTTACCAGAAGAGGCACTTTATACCATGCATTTTTCACCTTTTTTCGATTTTCTCGAAAACGGTTCCGACGATTTTGATTAAACTCGCTATATCGATGTAAAATTTAATGAGCTTTAATATAATGCAGGTTTTATTCAGACTGAAATGGTCTGACAGGGCTTAAATGCCGATATTTTAAATTTTCTTCTCCTAAAATACCTTTAATTTAGTAGATTCAATAAAAATAACTATATTATCTTATTAACGCTAATGAAAAACAGGCAAATATATAAACTGAATACATTCGATACCCAACTAATGGAGAAAACAGAAAAAATATTTTTTAATGCAATTTTGTGTTTTTGAACATAAGAGCAGTAATATACATGTATGATATATCGTTGGAAAGCTAAAGATTTTTGAATAATTATTATCTCATACACAAGCTTTTAAAAGTAAATAGAGAGTGATGAAATAAACATAAAACTAACTGATTATTTAAGATAATAATATAATAGATTTTTAATAAAACACATGTTTCTATATAAAATCAATTTAATTAAATCCTTAATAGTTTCACGTATTTTAATCTCTAACTGTTTTTGAAAATTCTTTCATTGATTTTAAAAATGGAGGTAAGTGAAAGTCGTGTGTTGCCCGCACCAGATTTTTTATTTACTATCCAAAAATATCTCTATGAAACTGTTACATTACACTATAAATGAGATCCCGTATGTCTTCCCGATTTTGATGAATTTTTTTTTAGGGGAAACTAGACATTAAACGATTTTTTCGCGCATAAAATTTTCAATTTTTTGACTCGACTCTTGGAGAGATTTCTCCCCCAATATTTCTTGTAGTCTAATCGTTTAATGTCTTAAATATTAAATTTCAGTTCCGTACGACTAATGGTTTTTGCGCTAGACAAACCACACACACACACACACACACACACACACAAGACCTATAGGACTCAAACTCAAACTCGTTATTGAATATACATGCAATCTCACATGTAGAGTTAATTTAGCAATATGTAAATGTATGTCCTTATTCAATAACGAAAAACTATATAACCCCCAAGCAACCCCAAGGATTTATTTTACCAATCCTTCTTGTCTTTAGATATTACAAAGAATTTTTGCGATTTTTTGCGTTTTGAGTGATACATAATTTTTTTCAGAAACAACACTCCAAATCATTAAAATACATCTATTAGCGGGTTTTAGAAACTTTAAGTCATAATTCTATTTTTCGTATAATTTTCCCCGTATTCTGGGACTTCAAACGTAAAATATAGGGAAGTTTTAGATTTTAGCTAATAAAATTGTTGTTTGACCACTGTGCGCTCACCAATCGTGTCAAAAAATTAATTAGTTTTACTAATTTTTTCATATAATTAAAAAAAAATATTTCCCCTGTATTCTGGGACCCCAAAGGTTAAATATAGACAAATTTCAGAATTTCGTCCACCTAAATCGGTGATATTGCCCACTGTACGCCAGACACAGCTTTTTCCGAAACTTCTTAAATATTTTTTTTTAATTTAGGACAAAAATACCAGGGCATAAAACGATGAACCTAACAAATAGACGTTGATACCAGCCATTTAATTTTAAACTGGCGTCCAGTTAATAATGATAGAGTTCAATGATTTTTCTAACTAAGAAACCACGAGTATTTTTCAAAAGAAATTTCTGGAACTAATTGCTATATTTTTTATTTTATGTATATAAATGCACATATATTATTTTACCATTTAAAAGATAAAATATTATATGAATTTTTGTTGAACTAATTACAGAAACAATAATTTTCTTAGTTCTGGTAATACTTTTATAACTATTATAATACTTTTATAGATACACTTATATATACTTTTATAGATAAACTTATATATACTATATTTTGGTAGGTAAAGAAAATAAACAAGAAGTTGTATAGAAGACTGCTCAATAATTTAGATGATGTAAGTTAACATAAAATACTGAATTTATAATTTAGTACATTAACGTTTCAGATTCATTTTAGATTCATCTATTTTTTTTTCTTTTCATTTTTTAGGAGATATTACAATTCCATTTAGTGGCTCAACAAGAAATCGTGTTTACTGCTGGCGGGTTTTTCATTCTGGAGAACACGCTAATTTGTACAGTAAGTAAAAAGTATTTTTAGTTGTTATGATTTGCTGATGATACCGCCATTTTGTCATCCAATTCCGATCCTGAAGCAGCATCGCTTAATTTACAAAATCACCTTTCCCTTGTCGAAGACGGGTGTAACGCTTGGCGTATTAAGGTGAACGAAAACAAATGCTCACACGTCACATTCACTCTTCGACGCAAATCCTGTCCAACGGTTTATTTCAATTCCCTACCGCTTCCTTCCTCTGACACAGTCCTGGTATCTTGGCTTTACTAGACAAAAGACTGACGTGGAACCCACACACAAGACTTAAAAGAAAAGAACTTAACCGCAGATTCGGCCAGTTATACAGACTACTAAACAGAAAATCTCATCTTACAGTTGACAACAAATTACTAATATACAAGACAGTACTGAAACCAATATGGACCTACGGACTTGAACTGTGGGGGACAGCTAAACATTCTAACATCAAACGCATCCAATCCTTCCAATCCAAAGTCCTTCGAACAATAGTTAATGCTCCTTATTACGTTACCAACTCTACCCTACACCACGACCTTAAAATTCCGTTTATTTTAGACCTGGTACCATCCAAATTTTCCAAATTTCATCAGAACCTTAGTCATCATCCTAACCCTCTAGCACAATCCCTATCCAGTACCACCCATCCCTACAATCCTCCTCGAAGATTGAAACGGCAGTGGCCGCGAGACGTATTGTAAACGTTTAAATTGGAGTTCTGACACTGGTCAGATCCTCCACTCATGTAATGTATGTTTGTGGCTATCGCGCCCTAGTTCGGCCTCCACTGATTCACACCAGTGACGCGGCTGAGAGCGAGGGTCTAGGATCTTTTGGATTCCGCTTTTTCCTCCACAAGTGGAGGGAAAAGCCCAGTCTGGGGTCCCTCTATAGCACTTGTATATTTTGTATATAGTTATGTTTGTTTGAATGATGTTTGTTTATTTGCAAATTTATTTATCTCAATTATAGGTTAATGTTTTGTTTTGTTTTGTTTTTGTATTTATTATTATTTAATTCTATATATATCATTTATTTGTATTTATCTCAGTTATAGGTTGTTGTTTGTTTTCTTATTTTGTATATATATTATATTTTATTTATTTGACTTTGTCATTGTATATATTGTGTGAATGGGTTCATATATCACTATTACTAATGTTCATATAGAAACAAATTGTAATAAATCTCAATAAAAAAAAAAAAAAAAAAGTTGTTATGATGGATGTGTTGGAATGAGTGACGTTAAAACTAAACAAAAGATAGATGGGCTAACGTCAACTCGATCCCGTTTCGAAAAGAGCTGGTCTTAAGTACTTAACATTAAAATAAAATAAAAAAATAGGTAATATTAAATAAAAAGATAAAATTGAAAGGAAACGAAATAAATAAAAGTTTAATAAAAAAATGAGGAAAATTTACAGTAAAATAAAAACCATTTGATTTATAACAAAATAAATAAAATTCTTCGTTTAACCAAACTGTAAAAAAAATAAGTTTTAAAATTGGATTAGTGTTTAGTGTACTACTACGAATGGTACAAAAAAAATGAACAAATATAATGAGAAAAGAAATGTCAAGGATAGTTAACTGTCCATAAATTCTTCAGTTCCGTACGACGGGTAGGCGACTCTAGAAGAACGGTGATCCTCTGAAAGGACGGTGATCTTCAAGAAGACGAGACGAAGTCTTGATAAAAAAAAATTGTTTGAAGGCGCCAATCGAGAAAAGCGTGCTCTCAGCTTACTAGTGCGAACGGTACTGGTCTTGAGGGCAAGGGGGGACTCTTATCTGGCTAATCCTGAATAGAAACACTAGAAGATGTATACTAACAAAAAATAAAAATATTTTCCTGATTCAAAAAAAAAAAAATTTTAATTAATTTATTTTAAATTCCAAACAAAATAACAGGTAAAAAAAAATATACATATATAATGTTCAGGCTCAAACAAGATAAAATTAAAGTTGACTGGACATTTGCTCTAGAATCCTCAAACAATGTCTAAAATAAGTGAAATTATACTTATTAGATAATACTAATAATATATGTTAGATAATCGGTACCAGGGCGAGGCTACATGAACAACGGTTCGGAATAAACAACGTATGAATTTTTTTCATTCCATTATGAAAGAAAGGATACCAGGATATACTGGTATATTTGTAGGAATATTGGAAAGCAGTATTATTCTAAAATGTTCTTGGAAGGACCCTGCAAGAGACAAGTTGTACACAGCTCTCAATGGACAGGATACATCTGAGGAGGGTGTTAGGACTATACACAGGACACTGTCAGCTTAATAAGCATCTCTACAATATGGGATCGGTAGCCTCACCAACTTGCAGGTTCTGCTAGAAGGATGATGTAACTATTGTTACGGGCTACTGGGTGTGAAAAATAAACTACTCTCAATTTGAATAATTCAAACATTTATTAAATACTTTAGTTAAACAGAAAGAAATTATTAACTTAACTAAATGTGCAAAAACAATAATTATCTTAGGATTTAACCTAGGCCTATTTCTATTTAACTACTAAAGTCTTAACAAATAAAATCAGATATTCTACATATTGGGTTGTTTCACATGAAATGTCCGTTTTTATAGTTTCTGAAATACATAAGGATTTTGCAGGTCTCTGTTGTTTTCTTCCGAATTTTTGCCTATTTAAAGTAAACAGTTACTAATCCTCTACCTTTGTATTATAAACATTAACTTCCCAATCAATTACCCACTTTTTAGTATACCTCCAAATATGAACATGGAAACACGCGATTTTCGAGTAATATTTTTGTACGAGTTGCTGAGGCCGCTAGAAATATTTGCAAGACGTTTGAGGAAGGGAATGTTAATGAACGGACCATTCGTCGTTGGTTTGCTAAGTTTTCAGCTGGGGATACCGACTTGGAAAACTTGTCCCGAGGAAGACCTCTGTTCGTAATAGAAAACGATGTCCTCAAACATACAGTAGAAGGAAACCCCTACCAAACAGTTAAAGGACTCTCAGCACAACTAAATGCAAGTGCATCCACCGTTTCCAGACATTTAAAGTGTATTGGGAAAGTAAAAAAGCTCGATACATGGGTACCTCATGATCTCACTGACCCGCAGCAAGACCCGATGTTTCAAAAAATACCGTGCAAAAATTGAAAGAACTGGGCTACGAAGTTCTTCCGCACCCACCATATTCTCTTGACTTGTCTCCGACAGATTACCACCTGTTCAGGAATTTAGACAACTTCGTCAAAGGAAAACTTTTTGAAAATGATGATCAAGTGAAAAATGCGTTTTCATATTTTGTTTCACTTCAAAGCTCAGAGTTTTTCAGTTTGGAGATACGAAAGTTGGTGTCACGTTGGGAAAATGTGTAGAAAAATAAGGTAAATACTTCGAATAAAAGGATCTTGTTTTCATATCGTATTTTTTAATAAAAATCCTTTACCTTGAAAAAGGACATTTCATGTGACACAACCCAATACAATCTACTAGAATTATTCTAAAACTTACAGCAATCAATTATAACAGTGTGGATATAATTAATTGTCCGTTAAGAATTACTAAAAGGAATTAGACTCGGACTAATTCCTTTTTTTAATAAATTATAAAGTACAGTTTTCTTATTTCCCACCAACTGGTTATCACAAAACTGACACAAACAGTTTTACAACACTGTCATGATTCGTTCACTGCCCCAGTCTTGTTGGGCAAGATTAAGACTGTCTCTCTAAGGCGTATTGAATTTGTATTTATATCACTATAGAAGAGTCTAGAAAAAGGGAGGTGGGCAGGTAAATGCAGGGAGGCGGATGGATCGTTCTAGGCACTTCGAGGATTGCCTAGAAGATCCCAGAAGCCACTAAGCATATCAGGACCCCTCAGCTGTGTTGGGGTCAACGCGGTTTACTTGCCATTGTACTTCTGGCCGTAACACTGTCATGCAATATGCAGTTGTCCTGAGATAGCCAGGATACGGTTTTACCATTTTGGCAATGTCTGTATTTTAGATCTTAAGCTGTGCCAACTGATTAATCCTTACAGTTTGGTCAGGTTCACTAAGGCAATAGGCCTGTATTAACAGGATAATGTGCGGTGCACAATAAGCTCAGTTGAAGATGCAGTAGAGAGACTACGTTTTGCAACCAGTAACTTATATAGCTTTTTTCAGTCAAATGCATAATTTTTTCAGTAAATTTCATAATTTCTTTTACCCATTTTATACAGTTAATTTGATAATGTTTTGCTAACAAGAACTTGACATTTTTATTAAATCTTGTTGTTGTTTATCAATTTAACGTGACTTAATGTTACTGTGCTTAATACGACGGTGCAGCTGGAGTCCTAACTTTTGCCTACCCAGGTTTACTTAAGGTAGGGATCTTTTACGAGTTCCACTTAATAAATCTTTTAAGAGTGATCTGTGGTCCACAAATATAGGACAATCTGCTGGTTTTAGACTTGCGACCTAAGGCATAGAAGGCTGTTATGCTAACCACTACTCCACAAGTGACCATAAATACATCTAACAAGGTGCTTGAATCTGTCAGGTTTGAACAAGTTACCATGGACATCTTAATATTTAACTCCTTGCTGAATGCATACTTGGTCACCTGTGGACTAGTGGCTAGCATAACAGCCTCTTTTAAAGGACGAAATAACCAATAATTTTTACTCCCTAAAAGCAAATATAGATCCATCTGCTGGTTTTGAACTTTAGTTTTTTTCTACTATATTTTCTTGATATTCTTTATCAAATAAGGAATATCCATAAATAAAATAATTGTTAATTTACAGATATAATTTATTTGTTTCAGATGTTTATGGCAGGAATTAACGATCTAGTATTTTTTCTACAATACATGTAAGAAATATCATGTGAATGAAGAATTTGTCTCTTCTGGTTTAGACATCCACCACCAGTTGGCACGACGACTCATATAGAATATATTGTTTAATGACATATACATTATATTGTTAATATGTGTATATATTATATTTTCATATGATTAAAATATGGTATAAAGAACTACTTATTTTAGATTATCCCTAAATAATACTGCTCAATTTCAAAAACACTATTACCGATATGACATATGTTCTCCAGAAAATAAATATGGTAAGCGCAAGACACTACATGCAATTGCCTCCATTGTTAAAATCAAATGAATAATTTTTTTATACACTTAGAAAAGAAAATAAATTGTGAAAAAACTAATTCCATTCAGTTTCAATAGAAATATATGTTTTATTAAATAATCTAATATCTGTGGCGGTCGTGAATAAGTGGTTAAGTCAAAATCATTTATTTTACAAGTGAGCGACTTAAACTTAACGTAATACCCAAAATAGAGTAGTAATATACATATTTCTTTCCACCTGAAATTTCTACTACCAAGAAAGGGGGATCAAGTCGTAAGACTAGATAAAGATAGATAGAAGATAGAAAAGTCTGTTTTTATTTTTCAAAATTACATCAAATAGCCAATAAGCATATAAAAAAATAAATAAACAAATTACAAATTACGAAATACAATAAAATAACGGTCTGTTGACCGTCCGTGGAGTCTGTGTTTATTAACAAAATTAATCCTTAATCTATCAATATAAATAATCTATAACAAAATAAGAAACAAACACTTCCCATGTTATTTATGTACTAAAATTAATTCACAAATAGTCAAATTCACAATTAGTTATATTTAATTTAACAAATTCACTAATAGTTAAATTCTCTCGTTAGTAACATTCTATAAGAAAAAGCCGATCTGGAGAAATTAACTAACGCCAACCAATTCAAGTCGCAAGACTAAATAACACAATGTTAAAGCAAGTGCGGGACTTTAAATATCTCTGTGCTCACCTTAATGAACATGGCTGGATAGATGGCGAAATAAATCAAAGGATAAAAGCTGCCAGCAGATGTTTTAGTTCCCTCAAGAAAGGATTCATCGGTAAAAAAGAAGTGTCAAAAAACACTAAAACCATAGTCTATAAAAATACTTTCTTACCGATTCTCTCATATTCAAGTGAATCTTGGACTCTAACCAAAAAGTACAAGAGTGAGCTACAAGCGATGGAGATGAGGTACCTAAGAAGAATGGAGGGGAAGACCAGAAGAGACCGAGTGAGAAACGTAACAATACGGTCAAACCTGGGGCTTCGTTCTGCTCTGGATATTGTTGAAGAGCACCAACTGAGGTGGTTCGGCCATGTTTCCAGAATGGCAGAAAACAGAGTAGCAAAGGCTGTATATGAGACAAGGGTGGAAGGTCTGAGACCAAGAGAAAGACTTGGGAAGGCGTGATTCAGGAAGCCTTTGACAGAAGTGGTCTGGAATGGAGAAGGAGAAGAAGATTGACACAGGAGAGAGATTTATGGACCAAGCTCTATAAAAAGGATGCTCACACCGTTGGCGGTAGAAGAGTGGAAGATTAAATAAATAAATGCTACTCTTCCTAAGTTCAAAAACACAATAATTCCATGAACAAAATATTTTTTTTCTCCCTGTTTTCTCAATCTGCTGGTGTTCCTCAAGGTAACATCCTAGGACCCGTTCTTTATACGGTCTATACAGCTGATATCCCAACCCATCCAAACACTTTCCTTTCTACCTATGCGGATGACACGTGTGTGCTATCAGCAGATAATGATCCTGTTACAGCCTCCCGCACTCTCCAATCCCACATCCAAGACCTTGAAGTATGGTGCCAAAATTGGAGGATTAAAATTAATTCTAACAAATCCCACCAAATAACATTTACCCTACGTCGTAAACCAATGACTTCCTGCACTACAGTATCCTTTAATGACAATCCACTATCACCTGTTGAACAGATTCGATACCTAGGACTCAACCTTGACAAACGTCTGACATGGAATCCCCATACCAGACTGAAACGACAAGAAACTGCTCGATGTTTTCGACTACTTAAACACTTACTGGACAAACGCTCCAACCTTCCACTTAATTACAAAAGACTTATTTATATGACCATCATAAGACCGATATGGACTTACGGAATAGAGCTATGGGGCTCTACTAAACCATCGAATTCTTCTCGTACCCAATCCTTACAATCCAAAATCCTTCGTAAAATCCTTTACGCTCCTTACTTTGTCACGAATAAGCTTATCCATAAAGACCTTAATATCCCATATGTTACTGAATTAGCCCGAACCAGGTATCAATCATTCCATGAAAAACTCTAATCTACTAGTTTCTATCCTATCATCCTCTTCAATTCCTGATAATTCTCCGAGGCGTCTGAAAAGAAGATGGCCCCGAGACCTTCTAGTTTAAAATATTTTTAGAGGGCTGCCAATGGGTGGCGTCTCTAAATGTATTTCATGTCAGTTTACTATGTCCACCACATTTGTATATAATAATACAGTTGTAAATATCAATAAATGTGTTTAAAAAAAAAAAAAATATATATATATATATATATATATATATATATATATATATATATATATATATTTTAATCGTTTCTCCTATAGTAAGTATCAATTTCGTTCAGCATATATATTTATTCGTTTTTTATTAATGCCAAAAAAATATAATATGGTTATTTTTATCCTATAGAATTTATTGTATAGAGGTTTAATCAGTTTGAGTTTCATTATTTTTCACTCAGTCCTTTTTGAGCTATTTTACTATTATAAATATTACTGAGCTGGAAAATATTCCTCTGAAAAATTATATTGATAAATAGATATAGCTTAGACGATCAAAATTTTTAAAACAAGTAGTGCATTGACAATGATATATAGGAGAAAATAATTAAGAGTGAAAATCATTTCTAACCTCTTTTGTCATTGCGCGCCGAAGGTTTCAGTTAATGCAATTCTTCGTGATTTTTTTAAACCATTTTCTAATGTAATGTGTTGTAAAGACCGAAATTCTTTAAAATACTCTCATCATAATTCTACTTTTTGTTTGATTCTTTTTTTTTTTTTTTTTAAACATAATTTATTGAAATTTACAACTGTACTCAAAAAAATACATCAAGTAAATATGATATTAGAAAAATTACATGGAAGAGACTTGTAGAAGAACTACCCAATGGTAGCACTCCTGTAACTATTTTAAACTAGAAGGTCTCGGGGCCATCTCCTTTTCAGACGCCTCGGAGGATTGTCGGGAATTGAAGAGGAAGAAAGGATTGAAACTAGAGGATTAGGGTGGGAATGGAGTTTGTCATGAAAGGAATGGTATCTAGATCGGGCCAAATCAGCAACATACGGAATATTAAGGTCTATGTGGATCAGTTTATTAGTTACAAAATAAGGAGCATTGAGGATTTTACGCAGGATTTTGGATTGTAGGGATTGGATACGGGAAGAATTTGATGGTTTAGTAGAGTCCCAAAGCTCTACTCCGTAAGTCCATATAGGCCGTATGATAGTCATGTAGATGAGCCTTTTGTAGTTAAGTGGAAGATTGGAACGTTTGTCTAGTAAGTGTTGAAGTAGTCGAAAACGTCGTGCAGTTTTCGTCGTTTCAGTCTTGTATGAGGGTTCCATGTAAGGCGTTTGTCAAGGTGTTGTCCTAGATATCGGATCTGTTCAACCGGGACAAGAGGAGTATTATTGAAGGAGACAGTAGGGCAGGATGTCATTGGTTTACGACGAAGGGTAAAGGTAATTTGGCTGGATTTGTTGGTATTTATTTTAATTCTCCAGTTCTGACACCATACTTCAAGGTCTCTGATGTGGGATTGGAGAGTTTGAGAGGCAATAGTTGGATCAGCATTGACTGATAACACACATGTGTCATCAGCATAGGTAGAAAGGAAAGTGTGAGGATGGGATGGGATATCAGCTGTATAAACTGTGTAAAGGATGGTTCCTAGGATACTGCCTTGAGGAACACCAGCAAACTGACTAAAAATGGATGAATAGGAATTATTATGATTTACTTTGAAGGATCTGCCAGTGAGGTAGGACTGGATGATAAGGAAGTATGTAGGAGGGAGGAATTTGCGGAGCTTGTAAAGCAATCCTGGGTGCCAGACTCGGTCAAAGGCCTGTTCCACATCGAGGAAGGCTCCCGTGCAATACAAGCCGCGCTCCAATGTAGACGAGACAACGTCCACCACACGATGACATTGCTGGATAGTGGAGTGGGACGTTCTGAATCCAAACTGGTGATCAGGAATAATGGAATTAGTATCTAGGATGGGATATAGACGTTTCAGTATAAGCTTCTCTAAGATTTTGCCCATGATTGGTAAAAGTGAGATAGGACGGTAAGAAGATGGATTTTCTGGCGGTTTCTGAGGTTTGGGTATCATTTTGACAATGGATAATTTCCAGGAAGTAGGAAAGTACGTGGAGCGGAGTACGGAATTATATATGTAAGTGAGATAGAGGATAGCTTTTCGAGGAAGTAGTTTTAAAATATGGGAAGTTATAAGATCATGCCCAGGAGCTTTGCGGGATGGTAAACTTTGAATAATGCTAGATATTTCTGACGGATGGAAGGCTTTGGGAGGAAGGACCAATTGGAGTGGGATATCTAGCTCATCTTCTATAAACTTAATGTGACCGGGATTATGGATATCTGGATGTGGATTAAAGGTTCGGAATAGGTGCTGACCGAATATCTGGGCCTTCTCTTCATCAGATCTTGTCCAGATACGAGAATCAGTTAGGAGTGGATGATTACAGTCTTTGAACTTCAGTAGCTTTTTTGTCGTCATCCATAATGATCTGTCTGTAATAGTAAGTTTTTCAGTGAAGTTGAGTAAGTTTTGAATTTTAATTTTTCGGATTTCTGATTTTAGTCTGTTAGTCAGTTTATTATAATAAGTTTTGTCTGACGGATATCTAGTCCTATGCCACTTCGATCTTGCCCTGCGTTTTTCCCTTAGCAAGATTCGAATGTGCTGTGGCAGGGTAATCTCCAGTGAGTTAGTATTATTAATGGTTGTAGTATTGTCGAGTATGCTACTACTAATTGAGTCAGTAAGTTGTTTAACGGCTTTATCAATATCGTGTTTAGTCTTAAGTGGGATTTTTAAGTCCAGTTTGTCTTCCAAGTCACTTCTAAATCTGTCCCAGTCCACTCGTCCTGTAATCAGAGTGGGAATGGTAGGTCTAGGAACAAGGCTCGAGTGCAAGGCAAGAAGAACTGGGCTATGATCAGATGACAGGTCATTTAGGGTTTTGATTGTGGATTGGGAGGAAGATATCTGAGAGGAAACGAATATATCAAGGATATCAGGACGTTTTTTGAGGGAAGTTGGCCAATATGTTGGGCTCATAGGAGAAAGGATAGTATAGCAATTGGAGGTAGAGATGCGAGAAAGGACATTACCACGGGAGTTGGATGTCCGGCAACCCCATCGTTGGTGCTTAGCGTTATAGTCTCCTCCAGCAATGAAGCGCGGTCCTAAGGATCGGAAGAGGGATTCAAGTTGGTTATAAGAAAGAGACAGTATACAGCTGAGAGTGTAAGATGGAAAGGACGAGTTGAAATGGCTACCGAGGTTGATTGTATGGCATCAGTTGGAGTAGAGGGAATAAGGGAATGAGGTAAGGACTTATGGATAAGGATGCATGACCCAGCATGGGAAGTGTTGTCGGGATGGTCAGATCTATAAGTGATGTAGTCACGTATGTGAAAATGTGATCGTTGTGTGAAGTGAGTTTCAGTGAGTAGTGCTATGTCAATGTGGTTGTCGTGAAGAAATAAGTCCAGTTCGTCACGATGGTTATGCAAGCCATTAGCATTCCACAAGACTATCGCTAGCGGCTTTACACTCATCGTGGGAAATTAAAAGGGATTTGGGAAAGGACTCTAGTGAGAAGGGTAATTAGCGGTTGGATGATATCTCTAAGATCTGAGAGAAAGGACTGGAGAATGGAGAATGTGTTAAAAGGATCATGGTTGGGAAACGGATGAGGAGGATAAGAGACCTGGGATGGATAGTTGATTGGTTCAGGATTGTTGGCTTGGGGCTGAACTCGCCGTGGGGTACGAAGCTGTTCAGTCCGCTGAGATACTGGAGGTTGGGGTTTTGGCTGAGTTGGTTGATCATAAGGGCGTTCAGGGATTTTATTGAGATTCTCAGGAGGAAGTTTCACCCGCAAGGGTAGATTATGGGGAGTGATCGGTTGACGGGAAGATTGTGGTTTAGGACGGGAGGACGGAGGCTTGAATTGAGAGTTCGGAGGCGCCTGACTAGTAGTAGGTTGCTTCTTGATAGTTGTGACCTCGGGGAGAGATTCCCTTGTTTCCTCAGTAGAAACTCTGGCTGCTGATGTGGTCGGCTGCTGCGGGGTGATGAAATTGGTAGGTTGCTGAATTGAAGGAAAATCAGACAAATTATTCAACTCTGGCACTTGAGTACGAATATTCTGATCATCTCTTTTTACAGGTATGTTTTGAGATCTCTGGCGAAGTAGGCTTTTGTAAACGATGCAGCCCCTATAGCTCGCCGGGTGGCCTTCCCCGCAAAGAGCACACTTTGCCTGCTCAGTCCGAGATTTCGGGCATGTGTCAGAGGCGTGTGGTCCGGCACACTTAACACACCTAGCCGGGTGGTAACAATAAGATTTTGTGTGTCCAAAGGTCTGGCATTTGGTGCACTGGACTTTTTTTTTTTTTTTTTATTCGTATATATTACAATTTGTCATAATAGACAATAATAATAGTGCTACAGGATCTCATTCATACAATATTTACAATATAAACAAAAGGAAAGTCAAATTACATAAAATAAAATCAAAATAAATAAACGTATACAATAACAAAATTTATAGACAAAATAAATACAAATAAATGAAGTTAACAAATAAATAAACAAAACATGTCTCATTCATACCTATGTACAATATTTACAATCAGCTCGGGAACCCCGGACGGGGCTTGTCCCCCCACTTGTGGAAGGACAAGCAGAGCCCAAAGGATCCCAGCGCCTCCCTCTCAGCCGCATCACTGGTGAGAGCCAGCGGAAGCTAAGTGAGGGCGCCACAGCCACAATCACACCGCACATGAGAGGAGAATCTGACCAGTGTCAGAACTCCAGAAAAGATGTTTACAATATGTCTCGGGGCCACTGCCGTTTCAACCTTCTAGGAGGGTTGTATGGATGAGTGGAGCTGGATAGGGATTGTGCTAGAGGATTAGGATGATGAATGAGGTTCTGGTGGAATTTGGAAAATTTAGATGGAATCAGGTCTGAAATAAATGGAACATTAAGGTCGTGGTGCAAGGTATAGTTGGATACATAATAAGGAGCATTTACTATTATTCGCAGGACTTTGGATTGAAAGGATTGAATGCGTTTGATGTTAGAACGTTTAGCTGTCCCCCACAGTTCAAGTCCGTAGGTCCAGATTGGCTTCAGTATTGTCTTGTAAAGTAATAATTTGTTGTCAACTGTAAGCTTAGATTTTCTGTTTAGTAGTCTGTATAACTGTCCGAATCGTCTGTTGAGTTCTTTTCGTTTAAGTCTTGTATGTGGGTTCCACGTCAATCTTTTGTCTAGTAGTAAGCCAAGATACCGGACTGTGTCTGAAGAAGGAAGCGGTATGGAATTGAAATGAACCATTGGACAGGATTTGCGTCGAAGGGTGAAGGTGACGTGGGTGCATTTGCTTTCATTAACCTTAATACGCCAAGCATTACACCAGTCCTCGATAAGACAAAGGTGTCTTTGCAGGATTAAGGATGCTATTTCAGGATCGGAATTGGATGATAGGATGGCGGTGTCATCTGCAAATGTTGCCAGAAAGGTGTCAGGATGATTAGGAATATCAGCAGTGTAAAGGATGTAGAGGATGGGTCCCAAGACGCTGCCTTGAGGAACACCGGCCTCAATGGGATAAAAGTTAGAAAATTCTACACCACAGCGAACTCGGAAGGAGCGGTTTGAGAGATAGGATCGTAGAATGAGGTATAGAGACTGGGGTAAATGCGTTTTAAGCTTGAAGAATAATCCGGTGTGCCATACCCGGTCAAAAGCTTGCGCTATGTCCAGAAACGCACCAGAACAATACTCTTTGCATTCAAGGGCTGAGGAAATATGGTCTACAACTCGGAGTCCTTGTTGAACAGTGGAATGATGAGCACGGAAACCAAACTGATGGGAAGGAAGATTTTGTGATTCTAATATAGGCAGGATTCGTTTTAGAAGGAGTTTTTCAAAGACTTTTGAGAGGATGGGGAGTTGACTAATAGGTCTGTAAGATGAAGTGTTGCTGGAAGGTTTACCTGGTTTTAGGAAGAGAATGATTGTGGAATGTTTCCACAAGAGAGGAAAATAGGTGGTGCGTAGGATGCAGTTGTAGATATAGGTTAGGAATATAATAGCTTTCTGCGGAAGTTGACGGAGGATCTGGGGGGTAAGGAGATCATGTCCAGGAGATTTACGGAGGGTCAGTTTCTGGAGAAGATATTTAACCTCAGAGGGATTAATAGCTTTAGGAGGTAGGGAAAGAGGTATTGGTGACAAAAGGAAGTCTTGTACTGCTGCGGTATGATTGCTTTGGGATTCCGGGTGAGGAGTGAATACTTTGGAGAGGTGTGTGGCGAATTCCTCGGCTTTATCTTCATCAGACGCAGCCCAGGAGTCATCACCACGCCGGAGAGGATGGGAAACTTGATGGGATTTTAAAATCTTCTTCGTGACATTCCACAGGGAATTGTCACTAGCTGACAGAGAGGAGAGGTAGGAATTAAAGGACTGGGAACGGAAGGTCGCCAACTCCTGCTTCAATTGTCTACAATAGAAGTTATAGGAGCGGCGATCTGTTGGGTGTCGGGTGTGCTGCCATAATGATCTGGCACGGCGTTTTGCATGGATTAGGTCTGTAAGGTGTTGAGGCAAATGGTTTTGGTGAGGAGTTATATTGGAGTGCTTAGGAGAGGAGGCAGTCCAGACAGCTTGCTGAATGGCGGTGGTGAAGGAGTAGACGGAATCGTCAAGGTCTTCTGGGGTTTTGAGGGTCGCTCTGAGGTTAATATTATCGGTCAGGATTTGGCGAAATAGGTTCCAGTTGACAGGGCCTCGGATAAATGACGGTGGGATAGGTTTTGGAATTGGAGTGAGAGATACTTTTAGGATCAGTGGACTATGGTCTGAGGATAGTTCATCAAGTCGAGTTACAGATAAGTTGAGGGAGCCTAATCCGCTGTGAATGAAGAAGTCAAGGATGTCAGGATTACGGTTGGGATCGGTTGGCCAGTAGGTAGGGGAATCAGGAGGTAGGAGATTGAAATGACGGGAGTTGAGTGCAGACAGCAAATTTCGTCCACGAGAATTCGTGGTTCTCGAACCCCACTGTTGATGCTTGGCATTTAAGTCTGCACCCAGAATGAAATGATTTCCTAAGGAATTTAGAAAGGATACAAATTCGGTGTTGGAAATGGAGTGTTTGGGAGGGCAATATGCTGATGTAAGGGTTACCGGAAAGGAAAAAGTTTTGATTACTATGGCGGTGGTTTGTAGGAAATCATAGGTAGGTTGTGGGAGTAAGTGATGAGAGAGGGACTGGTGCACAATGACAGCAGTACCGGCATGGGCTTTGCCGTCTGGGTGGTCCGTACGGTATGTTACGTATTGAGGTATTTTGAAGAACTGTTTAGTGGTTAGTCTAGTTTCAGTAATAAGTGCTACGTCAACGTTTTTGTCTTGCAGTAAAGCTGTAAGTTCGTCAGTATGATTTCTAACACCATTCGCATTCCATAGGAGAATGGATAAGGAGTTAGGTGAAGTCATTTAAGGATTTTTTAAGGAAGGGATTAAGTTTGATACAAGATTAGTAAGTAGTGATATTAGCGGCATAACGAGGGATTTGATTTCAGTGATGAAGGATGTCATCAAACTTGTAAGGTCTGAGACATTTGATGGAGGAGGAATATGAGAAATTTGATGCGGATGAGGTTTTTGAGGGTTGGGTAAATTTTGAGGAATAGCTGGTTGTGGAACGGTTTGAGGATTTTGAAGTGTGCGTTGTTCCGGCAGGGCCTCGGCCTCTTTGTTCTGGTTCCCACCTCCAAGTAGATGGGCAAATGTAACATTGGAATCAATTGTTTTTGAAGGTTGTCTTCTGCTTCTGATCGGTTCAGCTGTTTCATCCAGATTCTGAGGTTTTTGGTATCTGCTTTTGAGGTTCTTGTAGATTTGACATCCCTTGTAGCTAGCCGGGTGGTCCTTGAGGCACAGAGCACAAACAGCGGGTGTTGATCTTGGTCTTGTACATTCTTCTGACTTGTGTTGTTCACCGCATTTCACACAGCGTGGAATGTGGTGACAATAACTTCTAGTATGACCATATGCCTGACAATTGTGGCACTGCACTATTTCTTTCTTAGTGTAAGGTTTTTCAACTCTTACACTAGTATAGTATAATCTATTGAGGTCATAAATTTTTTCGACTCCTGCTGATGGCTCCAAGTCCACAAAGAATAGAGGCAGTGGAATTTTATCTTTTAGGACGTTGGTGACTTGCCGCACTTTATAGCCTATCTCCGTCAGTTCTTCTTGGATAACTGCTGCTGGTGTCGAAGGGTGTAGGTTTCTAATTACAACCCTTAAAGCTCTCTCCTGGCGTAACTGATATGTATGAAAATCAGCTTTGGTCTCCGTCAGATATTTTACTATTTTTCTGTAGGTTTCGGCGGTAGTCGGGGATATTTTAGTATCACTGGTTCTACTTATACAATAATAAGTATTAGGATCGGTTAATTTATTTAGATGCGCACACAGTAGTTGAAAGTTTTTAATATTTTTAACAAATATTGGTGGAGGATGTGGTTCTTTTGGTATAGGAGAAGATTCCATTGTTTCTTTTTCAATTTGAAGGATCTGAAATGGGTTCGGTGTAAAAAACGGTGATTCTTCAGATAATCCTTGTGATGATGTGCTAGGCTGTGGTTCAGATCCTAAAGAGGTAGCTGAAGCAGTCGCTGGTGGAATCATTTTTTTTATTATTATCACGGCGAGGTCTCTGTTTTGTGGGAGACGAGTTTGAACCTGCAGATCTAGATCTTTTACTTGTAACTTTCGAGGACATCACTTGATGAAAATATCGCATTGATTAAAAAAAATAAATAGGAATAAATATATAATGGAATAAGAATAAGAAGGAAAAAAAATAAATAAAAGAAAGATAAAGAAAATAAAAGCAAGCCCGAGCTTGCCGAGCTAGCGGCAATCAGCTGATCAGTGACCCTCCTTTCACTTTTTCGTGATTGTACAAAGTAAATTATAACTTTGCTTACCGAAATTTCTCCAATATTCACTGCTGTAGTATTCCTGAGGTCTAGTGATGTTTTCCAGACTGAACTCAAGCGAATTCCTACTGAAAAAAGCAAAAATCTGAGAGACGAAGTAACGTATGACTGTTATCATCGAGCGCATCAGCTGATCTTTGGTGCACTGGACTATAGTAGTTCTTTGCCTAGGCTCCTCAAAACGGACAGATGAGTACACCAGCCTTCTCACCTGAAATATTTCCGAATTATTACTCGCTGGTTCAAGATCTAAAAAAAAACAAAGGCAATGGGTATTTTTCTCTGGGGTGTGTCACTGAAGAAATGTTTCTTGCGTGATGCCCAATTTCTTCTAGACCTCTTTTGATTGCTTCGGTAGGAGTAGATGAATGAAGTCCGCGTAAAACCACTCGATAGGATTTTTCTTGTCTCAACTGATAACAGTGGAAATCATAATTTTTTGTGCTCAAATAACTCACGAGTTTTTTGTAGTTCTCTTTGGTGGTTGTATTAATTTTTATATCATTTAGTCGGGAAAAACATTGAAAGTTCGGTTGTCCGATTAGATCGGCTATTTCATCACCAAACGACATAAAATTATTAATATTAGAAACAAATACTGGAGGTGGCTCGGGATCAGAAAATCCTTGAGGCTGGTTTGCATTGGTGACTGAGGCGGAATTATTAGTAAGAGCCGACGGTGCGGAAGCAAATGGTGGAGCGGATGACGTGGACGGCGCCGGAGACTCAAGTTGGTTGGCTGCAGTGGTGCTGCGAGTTTTTTGTGGAGAAGGAATTGATTTTGACGGTTGTTTGGACTCGGCCGATTTATTTTTTTTTTGTTTGGCGAATTACCGCCGGACCCAGTGTTGTTCCTCTGGCGTTTCTGGCGTCGAGTTAAATACTGGGAATCTGATTCACTAATCTCAGAGAAAGGCGTTTCTTCCCCTGATTCATCATAAGATAGAGTCTTATCTAAATCCATGATGAATACGACTGTATGGATGAATACAATAGAGAAAATATATGTATATATATGTTTAAAGTCCTCTTATATTATATAGTGAGCTAAAAAAATAAAATGATTATAAAAAAAAAAAAAAAAAAAAAAAAAAAAAAAAAAGTTATATAGACTTATATAAATTACTAATAATAGAAAATTAACGTAAAGATCTTAAAACGAAACTATTTACAATGTATACATACACATAGAAAATATAAAACAAAACGAACATTCTGATATCGTAAAATAAAAATAATGTTTTAGAAAAAGAGAAAAAAAAAAAATTCTTAGAGGAAGAAGAATTTAAGTTTATAAAGAGGTCTCGGTTACGAAGTCGGAAATGTCAACACTACCGACCGAGACCTTGTAAACAAGGAAGAGGATTAGTAAGTCCTAGCCTAGGCCTTATCTCCAGCCTAGGACGGCCACCAGTCTATTATTGTCTATCGAACTAATTGCCACTCACCTCGTGATATGTGTTCGTTAATGTGTTTATCAGTGCAACCACTCACGATTTACAAAGTTTGAAGCATTTTCAAGCAGTATCACATTGATGAGAAGGAAACTAAGACAGAGCAACACGTAAGTAGAACTGAGCCAGCGGCCATTTTAGAAAACACTCTGTTTGATTCTTAAATATGAAAAATTACCGGAGTTAATATTTTTTAAAGAAAACGTTATTTTAACAATCCTCCCATCGACGCTTCGGCCTACCTTTCGGATTAGCCAATACCAACTTTTTTGGAATCCGTTCCTCACCGAGCCCAACAATTTTACTCGCCCATTTTATTATATTTATTACTCAGATTATATTCATAGGATACAAGTTTCGCAATTCCGCGTTGTGCAACCTTATAAACCCCCCTGTGCCCTTATCTCTCTTACTGTGACTAAATATTTTACGCAGTACTTTATTTTCGAAAACCTTAAGCCGTTGTTCATCCTTCAAAGTAAGCGGTCACGTTTCAGTATCCATTACTATGAAATACATAAAGGATTTTGCAGGTCTCTATTCTTTTCTTCGGAATGTTTACATATTTTAAGTAAACAATTACTAATCCTCAACCTTTGTATTATAAACATTAGCTTCCCAATCAAGTACCCAATTTTTAGTATAGCTCCAAATATGAACATGGAAACACGCGATTTTCGAGTAATATTTTAGTACGAGTTTAAACTCGGCCATTTAGCAACTGAGGCCGCTAGAAATATTTGCAAGGCGTTTGGGGCAGGGAGTGTTAATGAACGGACCATTCAAGTTGGTTTGCTAAGTTTTCAGCTGGGGATACCGACTTGGAAAACTTGCCCCGAGGAAGACCTCCGTCCGTAATAGACAACGATGTCCTCAAACATACAGTAGAAGGAAACCCCTATTAAACAGTTAAAGGACTCTCAGCACAACTAAATGCAGCACAACCGTTTCCAGACATTTAAAGTGTATTGGGAAAGTAAAAAAGCTCGATACATGGGTACCTCATGATCTCACTGAGCAGCATGTTTCAAAACATACCGTGCAAAAATTGAAAGAACTGGGCTACGAAGTTCTTCCGCACCCACCATATTCTCCTGACTTGTCTCCAACAGATTACCAACTGTTCAGGAATTAGACAATTTCGTCAAAGGAAAACGTTTTGAAAATGATGATCAAGTAAAAAGTGCGTTTTCAGATTTTGTTTCACTTCAAAGCTCAGAGGTTTTCAGTTCGGGGATAAAAAAGTTGGTGTCATGTGGGGAAAAATGTGTAGAAAAACAAGGTAAATACTTCGAAAAAAATTATCTAGTTTTCATATCGTATTATATATAATATGTAATATAATATAATAATATGTTAAATAACACATATTATTACACATAAAAATATACAGTGAGGCATTGCTCATTATCGAGAATACAGAGGTCTGTTCGGATTTAACACATTAAAAGGTACCTTCGGACGTAATGGCAAAATTCTTCCCTGGCTTGTCTACCGACTTCCTCCGTCCGTGGCTGGACTTCCGCTTCCTATCCTGTCCGGACTAAGACACACCAGGTAGAGGGCTATCTCTGCTCCAGCAGAGGAGGGCTGTATTTTTTCGCACAGTCCTTCTAAGAAACCTCCTGGCTATAGCCCAAAAAATTTTATATTTTATACTGTTCAAAATTATTTCTATTCCTCCCAGTATTCTCGATACATAGTACCAAATAGAAAACTTGAATATTCTTTCTTTTAGTGATTCGGAAAAGATTTCTTTTAATCCCAGTATGCATGATGATCACATGGCGCATGTTGTTCGAGTAAATTTAATATTAACAGTGATGAATTATATTATGTCATCTGAAATAAGCACAAATATTATGACAATGATAGACATAGCTGACAGCTTGCCTTCAGTTTTATCAAAACAAAAGCCGATCCTCAAATCGATACTCGACATTTTCATTCCATCCTTTCTTCAGTTCAACTGAGACTTTAAACAACTTAGGATACAAAAGTCATGGTAAAAATAAGACCTAGCAATCCGACCGTCGGAAAAGTCGAAAGAGTTCTTCATGAAGTATTCAAGCTATCGAGAGTTTTAGGAACGTTTCCGATCGACTCGGAATACTCCGGAATTTCCAAAATCAATCTCGCAAAAGGCGTATTTTTTTATATCTTAGCCTGTATCGTTATAATGACGGTTTCATATACATTACCGAATAACGATGTACCATTGTCGGACAAAGCTCGTTACATGATTCAAACCATAGCCATTGTAATCTTCCATTCGATAAATCTGTTCTGGCTTGTTGGAAACAGACGGGAGATTAAAGAGCTATACGATGAGCTTAAAGATATCGACTACCAACTATCGAAATGCGGCATAGACTGGTCTTACAAGCCAAGTTGGTGTCTTAAATACCTCCTTTTCATTTTCATGATAGTATTCCATATTATATGGGAGGTTGTATACTCAAAATTAGTACATACGGAATTTCGCATGCCTCAACATTTAACATTTCCTGCCCTTTTCAGCATTACAAGTCAGTATTCGGCATTGCTACAGCTCTGCCAGTCAATATTGAAGAAGATAAGGACAGTTGGTGATAGTAGAACTGTCATCAAGTTGGCAGACAAATTATTAGCCGTTTGCCAAAACGTGAACACTCTTTACGAGCCACAGCTCCTCGCGTACATCGTTAATATATTTGTTGTTGTTCTTGTTGTCTTTTATGTAAAAATTATCCAAGGTGTGCCTATTTACATTGCAACTTATGGTTGGATTGTTAACTACGTCAGTCCTCTTGTGCTTATAACACTGTATTCAGGATACATGTCTCAAGAGGTAATATTTTTTCAACATACATTACATAGTTACTTATTTTATTAGTTTTTTTCGTTAAGCTGAATTCGGAGCTTGGAACCTGTAAGTATAATTAATTCATAACATCGATGGAACTCATATGATCGTGTAAAGCTGATAAGCTCAGTAAATAATGAATTCCTGAAAAGGTTAGTATGCGATGAAACAACCAGTGGGTGTCGATGAGGAAGGCGGAGGTCTCGATGGTAGGATTGGTTTAAGTCTGATCTCGGATGTTTGAGCTTGGACGGTGATCATTGGACGAATCAATTAATCATAGGCAACATTTGGGTTATTATTTTACCTAATATGACTATTTCTGTTAATTGAACCCCGGCTTTTGTCGTATTATTATATAATCTGTTAATTCAGGCGTGACGAGACAATGACAGAGAGAGACCCACTAGAGGTTCATCCAGCCTCAATAAAGTTGGGTCCCATACATGTATCAGTAGGATTTTCAGAAACTTCAAGATAGACTCGTTGTTGCTGATTATGCAGGCAGAAGTCTTGATGGAAGGATTGTTTTAAGTCTGATCTCGGATGTTAGAGCTTGGACCGTGATCATTGGACGAGTCAGTTAATCATAGGTAACATTTGGTCATATCAGCATCAAACATTTGGGTTCTTATTTTACCTAATATGACTATTTCTGTTAATTGAACCCCGGCTTTTGTCATATTATTATTTATTCTGTTAATTCAGCCGTGACGAGACAATGACAGAGAGAGACCCACTAGAGGTTCATCCAGCCTCAATAAAGTTGGGTCCCATACATGTATAAGTAGGATTTTCAGAAACTTCAAGATAGACTCGTTGTTGCTGATTATGCAGGCAGAAGTCTTGATGGAAGGATTGTTTTAAGTCTGATCTCGGATGTTAGAGCTTGGACGGTGATCATTGGACGAATCAGTTAATCATAGGCAACATTTGGTCATATCAGCATCAAACATTTGCGTTCTTATTTTACCTAATATGACTATTTCTGTTAATTGAACCCCGGCTTTTGTCATATTATTATTTATTCTGTTAATTCAGCCGTGACGAGACAATGACAGAGAGAGACCCACTAGAGGTTCATCCAGCCTCAATAAAGTTGGGTCCCATACATGTATAAGTAGGATTTTCAGAAACTTCAAGATAGACTCGTTGTTGCTGATAATGTAGGCGGAAGTCTCGATGGAAGGATTGGTTTAAGTCTAATCTCGGATGTTAGAGCTTGGACGGTGATCATTGGACGAATCAGTTAATCATAGGCAACATTTGGTGATGTCAGCATCAAACCTTTGGTTCATTATTTTACCTAATATTGATATTTTTGTTAATTGTTGTCGCATTATTATTTATTCTGTTAATTCAGCCGTGAAGAGACAATGACAGAGAGAGACCCACTAGAGGTTCATCCAGCCTCAATAAAATTGGATCCCATATATATATATAATTGGATTCCATATATGTATAAGCAGGAATTTCAGAAACTTCAAGATAGACTCGTTGTTGCTGATTATGTATGTACTGACAGCTCTTAGAGTTCCTTAGGTGTGCGAGCATAGGTCGTGTGTGAGGGCAGGCAACATCTATTTTTCCTTTCTCCACTCTGTAGTAACTATACCGCGAAACTGGTTGGAATTTATAAAAGTTTAAATGTTATTCACCCCACTAAAACAAATAGGATTATTTGCAATGATTCCTTATCGGCCCTGAGAAACCCTTTCTCCACCAACTCTCTTATTCAAAATATTCTTTCATCATTGCAGTCTACAATACTTTCTAATAGTTCAGTTTTTTTCCGTCTGGGTGCCGAACCGCAGCGGTTTAGTTGGCAATAAGCTCGCGGATCGTGCAGCAAAAGAAGCAATAGCAGATAGCATTCCGTTTATTGGGATGTCTTTTCGCGACTATGCTAGATTCGGTCACAGTGGGGACAGATTTGGCACGACACTATAGACGACCAGTTAATGGAAGAGGTTATCCTGCCGCCTGCGTATTGGACACAGCCGACTAACGCACGGACATCTCACGGTACGGGAACCTCCTACGGACTGCCCAAAATGCGGTTACCCGATTACTGTGAAGCACGTTTTGACAGAGTGTAGGGCTTATGATACTAACAAAGCTAATTTTTCAATTGACATTGACTTACCAACCGTTCTACAAGACAACATATAGACATCTGCAAAACTTTTTGACTTCCTACGACAGAGAGAATTGTACAATAGACTATAATATTTTATCCATTCATCAAAGTGATTTAAGGCAAAAATGACCCAAGTGGATTTGCGCCAAAATAAATAAAAAGAAAAAATAAGAAAAAGTGGGATCCCAAAAAATGGGAAAAACTTAGCGGCAGAGCGTTAATTCATATATATATATATATATATATATATATATATATATATATATATATATATATATATATATATATTGAACCCGTCCCCTTTCAGGAGTTAAGAAGTACAGTTTTTTTACCGAGACCAGCGTCACACCTGTACAATCTTGTTCGACTAGTTCCGTTTCACACCTTTCAGACTGAAGTCCTTTAGAAATTTCCTCTCTCCTATATGGATGAAATTGATGGGATCTGTCTTGGAGGGGTTCATTCTGATAAGACAGATGCCATTTTTTTTATCAGTCACTCACTACATCACAGTCTCTTATCGTTCATTTAGTTTTTAAGAAATATTCAATTTTTCTTTATTAAATTCATTGTTCCTTCCCTACCTGCAAGAGAAATTTCGAGAGGTCTTGGGCGAAAAGTCTTTTACAGTTCAAGGCTTTTTATTTGTAAGTAGAAGGACCACATGACCTACTACAAGAGAATGTTCAGAAAAGTTTGGACGGGAAAACAATCAGTTACAGAAAGTGGTGGAGACCTTAATTCTAGACTTTCTAGGAATCTTGCACTACAACTTATATTAATCCTACCCTGGAATTAGCAATTCCAAGGCCATATTTGATGTTAGTGGTGTGGCTTTATACGAGGCATGTTTTTTAAGTACCGTTTTGGAATTAAAAAAAGACGCGCAAAGATATCGCAATAATTTTATTTTTACATGAAATCCTGTACCTTGATCTACTTTTCTACATAATTTCCATGAATTTTCTTCATTGTATACGTTGTTTACTGAGTGTTTAAGTTGCCTCCGACAATCGTGAGTCCCGTTGATTGTGAAGTTCGGGCTGTTATACTATTAGTGCTAAAGGCGTAAAACCGATCGATATTCATCGTGAGATCGTTGAAGTTTACGGACAAAATATTATGAGTGATGGAGTGGTAAAGAAATGGGTGAGAGTATTTAAAGATGGCCGCACAAATGTGCATGATGAAGAACGGAGTGGGCGTCCGTATTGTTAGTGAGTTTCTGCCTCGTAATGAGACAATCAATGCAGCGTCTTATTGTGAGACATTGAAAAATCTGCGTCGTGCAATCCAGAACAAAAGACGTGGCAAGTTGAGTAAGGGTACCATGGGGCTAATCGGACCAAAGATCTCATGAAATCATTTAAATGGGAAACTCTAGATCATCCTCCATACAGCCCTGATCTGGCGCCCAGCGAGTACCATTTGTTCCTGCACTTGAAGAAACACCTGGGCGGTCGGCGTCTTCAAGAAGATAACGAAGTCAAAACATTTGTGATGCAGTGGTTAACAAGTCAGGCGGCAGAATTTTTTGAGGAGAGTATTCAAACACTGGTGCCGCGTTATGACAGTTACCTCAAAATTCATGGAAATTATGTAGAAAGGTAGATTAAGGAACAGGCTTTCATGTAAAAATAAAATTATTGCGATATCTTTGCACGTCTTTTTTAAATTTCAAAACGGTACTTACTTAAAAAGGCATGCCTCGTACATTTTATCTTTTACTATGGTTCCCTTTTTTTCAGAATTTTTTTTTTCTGGAGACAGGTGTGCTGTGTGCTCATAGAAATTCAGAAATGTTTAGCAGCGTCACGAATTCAGCAATTCTCACTTCCAGTAATAAATTAAAAACAAAAAAATTATACCATATTTAAAACAAATCATTATACATTTGTTTACAGGTAAAGAAGACCAACAGGATGCTATACAGAAGATTATTATATAACTTAGATGACGTAAGAAAATAATATATAGATATAATAAAGAAACCGTTTTCAAAAATTATAAATGTAACGTTCTTATTTTCAGGAGATGTTGTACTTTCATTCAGTGGCGAAAAGAGATATAGTTTTTACAGCTTGTGGATTTTTCTATATAGAGAATACGCTCATTGTTTCGGTACGTGTTTACAGTAATATATAATTTTACTAAGTTGAACATAATATAGTGTAATGAATCGAAGGATGAGACTATTGACTGGAGTGCTACCTATGAGTAATCGCTAAACAGGACACTGTTGTTTTTTAACCATATACTAATCTCATATACTTTAATTAAACCATGAACTAGAAAATTGAATTCCGTATCGAATAGACTTACATGACTTACGAGGAGGGAAAAAGAGCCCCAGGCCATGACGGGATACAGACTGTATTGTTAAAACAGCTACCAAGGAGGGGCTTAGCTCATTTGACTAACTTCTACAACTCCTGTCTCAGGCTGAGATACTTCCCCGAGGCATGGAAAAGACCCCCCGTGAAGAATGGAGCCCAGCCAGCCGACTACAGGCCGATCAGCTTGCTTACGCACCTGGACAACTCTACAGAAGACGAAGACAGACCAAATACACGACACCTTCAAACTTCCGACCGTGACAGAGTTTATCTCCCGAAGACATATCAAATCCTTTGATAGTCTCCGGTACTTCACAAACCCATTGTTTAACACACTGACTCCAACAGGACGGCCACAACGCTGGCAAGACTATGTACGGACCCTCAGACTCGCCTAAGAAACCATAACTTGACTAACTGACTCATAAAGACTAGTGAGCCCCATCGCTAGACTTGACTCCCATTCGCTCCCATATACCAAAAATTTCGTATCCTCAGTCCCCTCTTAGAATGCATGTAATGCTGAAAAAGAGATCCCAGATTCCTTCCTCTACTTCCGATTTCCAACCCCAACTCCCATTGTGCTTAAAAAAAAAAAAAAAAAAAAAAAAAAAAAAAAAAAAAAAAAAAAAAAAAGAAATGACACCAGAATTTTGCTATTTATTTATTAATAATTTGGCCAAGAGGATTTTATTTTTTTACGTATATATAAACTTAATCCCTCATATTTTGAGATGTTGATTTCTAAAAGGTATTATATCCATTCTTAGAAATTTTACAGGAAGCGCACAACCCTCCCATTGCTGTATTATTAATCCAACTTATTTGAATTTTTCCTTTAAAATACTTTTTTTTTTTACTATATAATATAAAGGCGCGTCAACCCGTGTAGGCCCTTGGCCTCACATTGTAACAAACTGGGAGATCACACTCACGTTTCTCAATGTATTTTAAAGGGTAGAGTCATCACTCCCTACGCCTGATTTTTGAGTGGCCACCATTCGGCTGACGGGTCTCACATACTCGGGGAAGAGGCTGTGAGAGAATCGCCATTTATTAAATGCTTGAAAAAGTCCCTCTGGGAATGGGATTCGAACTCACAACCCTTAGCGTGAGAGACTGGCGAGCTAGCCACTCAGCCATGGACTCTCCTTACTTTATTAAGAGCACTGTAATAAAGTTGTGGAATGAAATGTTTTATTATAATTGGATTGAAACTAAGTACCTTTAGAAAATAAGCGCATTTCTAAATCGCGTTTTTAAAGGACTTGAGAGTTCATTAGGTAAATTAAAATAGAAGATTTAGATACAACTAAATAATGAGAATAAAAACATGTCAAAATATCGATTTCGATAATAATAACCTTTGGTACTTTTTGGAAATCAACGTCTCAATCAACCATGTGTAAATACAGTTATTATAAAATGATATGTATTGTTTCAGATGCTTACAACAGGAATAAACTATCTAGTCTTTTTAGTCCAATACATGTGAAGAAATAAAGAAGAAACTTAAATATTGTTATTGATATATTGATTTTGTTAAAACATATATAATATAAAATAAGCAACTTCTAAGATGCAAACGACCGCAAAGCCCTGGGAACGGTTCGATTATACTGTATAGCATGCAACGTGCATATTTCTAACTTAAAATGATGGACAATTATTATAATTTAATATAAAACATATAAATAAGCATCTTTATAAAAAAAATATGACTTGAGTCATCATAATGTGTAATAGTAATAACACACAATTAAGTATAAACTTAATTTACTGGTACCGACATTTCGGCCTAAATTATAGGCTTTCTTCAGGGCTATAAAAAAAATATAAAATAACAACCAGTAGTATAATAAAATATATAAAGATGATAAGAAAACTAAATTATACAGATAATTAAAAACAAAGTGAAATAGTAGTTATGACAATTGATAAATATAACAATAATTAAAAACAAAAGCAGGGGGGAGAAGTTTTAATAAAAGGTGAATAATTATATAATAGAAAACTAAAATTACCAATTTAAAAACATTTTACAGTATGTAAAATATGACAAATTACAATGTTAAAAAATAAACTGTAAGAGAAAAAGAGTTACAAATCTATGACGTAAAAATGCCCATAATAATAATAATAGGCTTAGGCTTAACCCGAAGGTTCGATGCCGATACCACCCAATTCCGCCTGCACAGACTCGTCTAATGTTCACCGTTCAAGCCCAACATCACGAGATCAGCCTTAATGCAATCCTCCCATCTCCGCTTCGGCCTACCTTTCGGACCCCTACCAGTCAGATCAGCGAATACCAACTTTCTCGGAATCCGCTCCTCATCGAGCCCAACTTTACTCGCCCATTTGAGTCTCCGCGATGCCATAAACTTAATTATATTCACAGGTACAAACTCCGCAATTCCGCGTTGTGCAACCTTCTAAACTCCCCAGTGGTCTCATCTCTCTTCGGACCAAATATTTTACGCAGTACCTTATTTTCGAAAACCTTAAGCCGTTGTTCATCTTTCAAAGTAAGCGGCCACGTTTCACATCAGTTAAGAACCGTCGGAAGAATAATGGTTTTATAAATTCTAACCTTTAAGTTTTTAGATAGAGCCGCGAACTAAGTAACTTAGCAACTGAATAATAACACGAATTTCCCCTTTAACCGGACTTTATTTCTTCCTGGATTTCATTTTTTCTTGTTATAATTGAACCTAAATACTTGAATTTCCCTACGTGTTCAAAAGTATGCCCTGATACATCAATATCACCAAGATCGCTACTAATTTCTTTAGTTTCTGCTACTAATCATATATTTCGTCTTATCGGTATTTAATTCGAGTCCCATTTCTTTACCGGTGTCTATTAACACACTTATGGTTTCCGTGTCTTCACCTAGCAGTACCAAATCATCGGCACAACCCAAAACTGGAATCTTGTCACCATATTTAAACCTTTCTTGGTACACATCAACTTTTCTATGAAATATTCTAAAGCTATATTAAATAACACAGGTGAAAGGGAGTCACCCTGTTTCCAACCCGATCGCACCTCAAATCTCTCGGAGTAATTATGACCGATTCTAACTTTATGGAACAAAAATGTCCATACTTTTACTTTAAAATGTTGTTACGGTTGCAATATTAGCAGTATTGTTATAATTAAATGCCATTAGTAAGGTATTCTGGAGGTACTTAATATACGTAGATAATTAGCGGTGGGAAGGCGCAGGAGTTGCATGCGCATCTCACATGCGATAAGACAGAGAGGCGCACGGAGTGGCAGTAGCAAGACACCCGAGTGACAGGTACGCTGGATTCGTTCAACTCAACTATACGTCCCGAGGACTTCGTGAGGAAGCCAGGAGATTTTTCCGGAAAGGAGATTGTATGAAGAAGAATTGTCACAAGAAGATTCAGGGTAATTGGGAGAGCACTACTAACCCGCCTCCCTCTGTTGTTTTGTGAATAATCCTACCGGTCAGGGGAATAAGGACTATATAACTAAACATTGTATATAGATTTAGTAGAAGATAGACTATGGGTTTTTTAAATTGTCTATGAAAATATAGTTTGTACATGCAAAGTTGGGTTTAGTTTACTTGTTTTTCTTTAATTAAACATAAATAGTTTTATCTCAATAATATACTAGACTATGTTTTGTTTTTTTAATTTGTTGATGTAAATATATTTTGTATGTGTGAATTTGTTTTGTTTTTTTCTCCTTTAATTAAATATACCTAGTTTTATTTCTTTATTTACGGGAAATTTTATGTTTGTTTTGTATATGGTATGTGTAAAGGTACAGCCAGGATTTTATTTATTTATTTTTCTATAATAATAATGACTGTTTTATTGAAGTTTAATGTTTTTGGTTATTTACATTTTTTTTTAAAATAACGTGGCTCTCTGAATAATAGACAAAGACAAATTTGAACCCACACCTTCTCCACTGAGTGTGGGCAATCTATGTGACGAGGGTTACAATGTAAACATTATGATATAAAATAATAAATACGTATGTATATTTTATTTCCTTTAAATTTTTTTCACAAAGAGAACCAAAAGTTGGAAATATTAAGATGTTTGAAGAGGGTCGGTAAAGAGGTGAGAGTCATTTAAATCAGATATAAGTACGTACATTACTGTCAATAATTAGTATAAATGAAAAAATCCACCTCTAATAAAATTCTTATTATAGACTTTATTTTAGTAGCTTTTATTAATTTGTGTTGTTGAAAAAAAAATTGTTATATCATATTTTTAAACAATAAACTATTGATATGGTATAATAATAGGTTTTTTATATTGGGTTGTGTCACATGAAATGTCCGTTTTCAAGGTAAAGGATTTTATTAAAAATACGATATGAAAACAAGATAATTTTTTTCCCAACGTGACACTAACTTTTTTATCCCCGAACTGAAAAAAATCTGAGCTTTGAAGCGAAACAAAATCTGAAAACGCACTTTTCACATGATCATCATTTTCAAAAAGTTTTCCTTTGACGAAGTTGTCTAAATTCCTGAACAGGTGGTAATATGTTGGAGACAAGTCGGGAGAATATGGTGGGTGCGGAAGAACTTCGTAGCCCAGTTCTATCAATTTTTGCACGGTATGTTTTGAAACATGGGGTCTTGCTGCCGCTCAGTGAGATCATGAGGTACCCATGTTTCGAGCTTTTTTACTTTCCCAATACACATTAAATGTCTTGAAACGGCAGATGCACTTGCATTTAGTTGTGCTGAGAGTCCTTTGACTGTTTGGTAGGGGTTTCCTTCTACTATATGTTTGTATCGTTGTCTATTACGGACGGAGGTCATCCTCGGGACAAGTTTTCCAAGTCGGTATCCCCAGCTGAAAACTTAGCAAAGCAACGGCAAATGGTCCGTTCATTAACACTCCCTTCCTCGAACGCCCTGCAAATATTTCTAGCGGCCTTCCATGTTCATATTTTTTCCATATTCCATAAGTATATTTTTGGTAAACTTTCAGTGCAAGTACATGACGAACTGAAGCGTTTTAAAACGGAAAATTTTAATAACCTCTTAACAAGTTTAAGTAACAATGATAGATCGAAATGGCGGATTACAAAGCGTTTATTGGGTCACCGCGTTGTATCACACCCCGTTCGGAACCCTAATAATTCGTGGGCTAAATCTGATGCCGAAAAAGCGGAAATGTTTTCATGTCACTTGGAAAAAACCTTTGTACCTCACAGTGACTTGCATGATTCACTCAGTGCAAGGTTAGTTGAGCAACAATTAGAAACCCCTTTGCAGATGACTCTACCGCCGAAAGCTTTTCATCCTAACGAAATATATGCTATTATACAAGGTTCACCTTACCATAAATCTCCTGGTTATGACCTAATCACAAATTACGTTTGTCTAAATTCAATTAATTATTTTGATATTATTCCAAATTTCCAGTATGGTTTTAAACAAAATCATTCTACAATACAACAGTGTTACCGATTGGTTGATTATATTTCTTTTTCGTTAGAATCAAAACATTACTGTCCGGGAGTGTTTTTGTATATGAGTCAGGCCTTTGACAGAATATGGCACGATGGTTTGCTCGCTAAGTTAAAAACATTTCTTAGTCCAAAGTATTATTTAATTTTATATTCTTATTTAAAAGATAGGTTTTTCCGTGTAAGAGTAAGTTCTGAGTTCTCTGATATTGAACAAATAAAAGTAGGTGTACCTCAAGGCAGCGTTTTAGGTCCAACACTTTTTAATATATATTGCTCTGACATCCCACAGCATCCAAAAACTCTTATAGCTACCTTTGCAGACGATTCAGCTATCCTGACATCCAACAAAGATGACTCTAAGGCTTCTAAGGCACTCCAAGAACATCTGGACGACATAGCTTGCTGGGCAAAAACATGGAAAATAAAAATGAATCAATCAAAGAGCCTGTTCGTCACATTTTCTTTAAAACATAACTCCTGCCCCCAGGTCTTTTACGATAATATTCCAATACCTGTTTCAGACACAGTACGTTATTTAGGACTTTACCTTGACAAACGACTAACATGGGCATACCACCTCAAACGAAAAAGAAAAGAACTAAATCAACGATATGGAATTCTTTCAAGGTTACTAGACAAACGTTCAAAATTATCATTGACGAACAAATTAACTATTTATAACGTACTAATAAAACCCATTTGGACTTATGGCATTGAGTTATGGGGAACAGCAAAAAAGTCTAATATCAAAATTATTCAATCATTTCAATCAAAATTACTTAATAAAAATTAAAAAAAATTAAAATTATAAATGCCCCTTTTTACGTATCTAACGAGACACTACATACTGACCTAGACATTCCATTCGTTATTGCAACTGCCACTGATCGCTACAATAAATTTCATGACAAAACCTATCAACTGCCACAAAGCCATATAATCCGCCCAGAAGACTATCGAGGCGCTGGCCAAGAGACCTGAAATATTGAAAGTTATTAGTTGTTTTTTTATCTATCTCATGTAGTTCGTTGCATATTTTGTTAGCATATTTGCTTATTCCATAAAAAGCAGATAGCAAATACAATTGTAATGCCAAAAAAACTTCTATGAATAAATAAATAAAGATATTTGGAGGTATGCTAAAAAGTGCGTATTGATTGGAAAGCTAATGTTTATAATACAAAGGGAGAGGATTAGTAACCGTTTACTTTAAATATGAAAAAATTCGGAAGAAAACAACAGAGACCTGCAAAATCCTTTATGTTTTTCAGAAACTATAAAAACGGACATTTCATGTGAAGCAACCCGATATTTAGCCCATATGTTAATATTTTTGAAAAAAATAAATAAATCATATGCAATACTTTACCCCAGCAGTGACGAATTGGACTAGACAAATCAAATCATACGTACACCTTGTTTTTGTGATTTTTTTTTTAGCCTTTTTATAATTTAGTTTATGTATTAAAACTGAAGAATTTTTTTATTTTATTTATATTTTTGTTATAGAGATATTTACAACTGTATTAACAAAAAAAAAAAAAATACATCAAGTAAATGTGAACATTAAGATATGGACATGATAGGCGGGAGAAGAATCTACCCAGTGGTTGCACTTCAAAGATTTTCAGATAAGTAGGTCTCGAGGCCATCGTATTTTCAACCGCATCGGAGGATGATCAGGAATAGACGGAGATAAAACTTAAGAATGATGCAGAAAATTGATCTTTTAGGAAGTAGAAAAGTAAATGTTGAATAAATGTAGTATACACTGAGCTATCCGTGGAAGAACAGTACTTTCAAGTGATAACTGAAATTTTAAGGGTGGTTCGATTAATAAAAAATAGTGGACTGTATAGATTTTAAAAAAATGAAAAATAATGGAAGCAAACGATGAATCAAAATACATTTATTAAACTAAAATACATATAAACAAGATTAGAAACAAAAGTTATATAAGAAAATATGAGAAACAAAATTAACCTAATTATATACTTAAACAGCTGTATGAAAATATAGGAAACAAAAATATTAAAAAAAATATGAGAAACAAACTTAACCTAATTAAATATTTAGAGATGTAAAAAAAATAGGAATCAAAGAATGATATTTAAGAAATTAAACGTTCCAATAATGATTTCAGATATTCTATATTCACGTAAAGATGTCCAGTTGAGTGTTGAACAAAACGACCGCAGGGCGGCTTGAACGAAGTCCTCTTGATTGTTGAAGAAAATGATCACAGGACGGCTCTTTCAAGCTCCAAGGGGAACGAGGACAGAATGAAGAAATACGTTTGCAAACGTTCAAAACTTCTTAAGAGGAGACTTGGGTCTATGGGGCGGTACAGCTTCACCGTTCAGACACTACCTTAACACTCCACTTGCCACGAGGCAAACTTAAAACAATTGAAGTACGATCGTCGTTCTCTTCTATTGTTTTTCACTTTCGCTTCAAAAACATTTAATTATATTTGTGATTTCCAGCTGGTGACTTATTGTATTATTGTATATTGACTGTTATAGAATAACGTGTAATTTAATTAATCTTTACAGATTAATAAAATCAGTTTAAAAGAAACTTAAAAATTAAATTTAAAATAATTTAAATTTAAATTTAAAAACAAATATAACATAAAAATAAATACAAAAAAAAATGATCTTATGATAAATATCATAAAAATTATGAAGTTATCTATTTTCGATTAAACAACCATAAAATGTAGTTAGGGATAATACTTTATGAAGGGAGATGAGAAATGGAGTTTCACAGTATGGTATGCTGAGAGAAAGTATTAATAGATCGGTTGGTTAAGATGTTGTGTTTAGGAGTGAGGAGTGAGGAGGTCAAAGATATAGGAAGGTTTACTGCCTCAGAAGCATTGGAATAAGAACACAACAAGTATGTATTTCATGACAGGCTCAAGCGTATCATGAACATGGCCATAAGATTAATCTTCGGTATCTCGAAGCGGTCTCCAGGGAACCACTTTAACAGCGAGCTGAAGTAGCTCCTACCTTCTATACGTAAACAATATTTTCTCGGATCATACCTTTACCAAATCATCAATTCCCAACACCCTCTGTGTATTCACAGTCGCCTTAAATTTAAATCCTCAGTCCACTATCTTGAAACAAGATTCCGAAGGTTACATTCACACACATAAAACTAAATATTGTGATCACTCCTTTTAAATCCGCTTTGCAACCCTCTGGAATTCCCTACCTACTCATATTCGCCATGCTTCCTTCCTTCTCTCATGCAAATCTCACCTTTTTCAACATATTTTGGCATCCCAAATAGACGCACAACAAATTTTAATCTGCAACGTACTTATCTTTATTTCAATACAAGTTATAATTATATATTTTACCCAAACCCTAGTGCTATGGAATAATTCGTTACATTTTAAACAAGAGGCTTCTGAGTGTAAGCATTCACTCACATTAGATAAAATTGTTCTTTTGCGCCTGAAGATGGCATTTTAGTCGAAACATTGTGCATCAATATTATAAGTTAGTAAACCTAGTAAAGATGTGTTTGTCGGAAACATTCCATAAAGTTAGAATCGGTCATAATTACTCGGAGAGATTGGAGGTGCGATTAGGTCAAAAACAGGGTGACTACCTTTCACATGTTTTATTTAATATAGGTTTAGAATATGTCAGAGAAAATGTAACGTGTACTGGGAAAGGTTTAAATGTAGGTGAAAAAATTCCGGTTTTGGGATTCGCCGATGATTTGGTACTGCTAGGTGAAGAAATGGTGTTGGTGATTCTATAATAATTATTGTTTATATAAATTTATATTAGTTTATTTAAGGTTCATTTATTTTTAAAAAATACGAATTAATAGTTCTGATTGACTTACGCGGTTACCAGAAAGGCGCGCATGCGCATTACGGAGCATTATACAGTGTCGGAGATTAAATATCAGTCGAGTCGCAGTCGAGTTGCAGTCGAGTCGCAGTCGAGTCGAAGTGAGTGCGTACGTACTACAGGACTTCCAACAAGTCACACAGGGTGACCATCAAGTCCCACAGGGGGACAGAAGAGAGACTCGTAATCGAGAAGAAGACAAGTCCCACGGGGACAGCAGATAAGCTTACCTTAAATATTAATATAACATTGAAGGACTACTAATTTAACAATTATAGTACTCAATTTCAATCAGAACTATTACTTTACCACATTAGAATTGGGCATTCATTTTATAATTTAATTTTGTATTATTAATTTCAATTAAACATATCCTTATATACATAGTTTGGCGTAATTATTTCACATGCAATATATAACCAACGCACATAACCAATTTATTCACATTATTTACCAAACAAATGGAAACTATACAAGTGTGTTAATAAAAACCGGTAATGAAATAGGACTCGAAATAAATACCGGTAAGACGAAATATATGATTAGTAGCAGAAACGGTGGCGATCTTGGTGATATTATCATTAGTTCAATGATAACAAGAAAAAATGAAATCCAGGGGGAAATAAAGTCCCGGTTAAAGGTGGGAAATGCGTGTTATTATTCAGTAGCTGAATTACTCGGCTCGCGGCTTCTGTCTCAAAACTTAAAGGTTAGAATTTATAAAACTATTATTCTTCCGACGATCCTTTACGGATTTGAAACGTGGCCGCTTACTTTGAGGTATGAACAGCGGCTTTAGGTTTTACAAAATAAGATAATGCGTAAAATATTTGGTCCGAAGAGAGATGAGGCCAAATGGGAGAAGGTTGCTCAACGCGGGATTACGGAGCTTATACCCTGTTAATATAATTGAGTTGATAGCATCGCGTAGACTCAAATGGGCAAGCAAAGTTGTCGGGCTCGGTGTGAAACGGATTTCGAGAAAATCGGTATACGCTGAACCGACTAGGAGGCGTCCGAAAGGTAGGCTGAGGATTGCGGTAAGTCTGATCTTAGGGGCATGGGTTTGAACGGTGATCATTGGAGGAACCTGTGTAAGCGGAATTTGGTGGTATTGACATCGAGCCTTCGGGTTCGGTAAGCATATTATTATTATTATTTTCTTCGAAATTCAGAATACCAGTAAGAAATATGTGACCTCCTGAGGAGGCCGCAGAATAAATTCTCATGAAGCTATTCATCAATCTCTTTAGCCTCTTCTCGTTTTTCCCTGAGAGTGTTTCATACACTAGGCATCGATAGTCATAGTAGAGGAGTAAAACTAGAGCTACTTCCTTTCACTAAGATATTATATCCGTTGGTACAGTTTTGTTAGAAAAGTAAAGTTGTCCACTATTTTTGCTGTGGAGTGCATTGATACATTTTACAGCTATCCTCAAAACTGTCCTATCAACAGAATGATGAATAAACTTCAGATCATCATGTTAATACATTAGCTAAGCAAAGCTTATGTAATTTCTTGTAATAACATGACCTTAATCGATAGCAGCATTTCCTGACAGCTCAACAATTGATCAGTTTAGCCTAAACCCTTTCATCGTGTGGTGCCTTCTGATTTAGAGAATATGAATGTGTTAGAAATAGTTCCCTGCCAGCCGACTATCGGTAAGGTTGAGCTGTTCTTCAACGACTCCTTCAAACTCTCCAGATTTTTCGGAATGTTCCCGATCAACATCAATTATTCAGGAATCTCTAAATCGAACCTTGCAAAAGGAATTCTCCTATGTCTCTTTTTGACTGCTATGGTGGCAATGTGGTCTTATTATCTTACGGGTAGAAGAGATTTATTATTAGTCGAGTATATCGCTACATCATTAGAAACCTGGATTCCTCTGATTTTTATCTGGATACATTTAACTTGCCTGACAAGGGATAGGTTGCTTGTGAAAGAAATTTACGATGATCTAAGGGATTTAGAATATCGAATGTGGAAAAGTGGAGTTTGTCAGCTTTACAAGGCTAGTTGGTGCACGAAATATTTCAGTATAACTGCCATGGTTAGCAGTGATCTTATCTGGGAGTTTATAACTACTGGCTTGGAACATCCATACGTTAACATAGTTTATATATCTGTTTACCTCCTTCTGCTCGTCGTTATGTCCCAGTACGTGGCTTTGATAGAGGTCTTCCCATCCATCCTCAGAGGTATAAGATCCGTCGAAGACAGTACAATTGTTATCAAACTGACCGACAAACTCTTAGCTCTGTGCCTTAAAGTGAATACGCTTTACGAATTCCATCTCGTTTCTTACATATTCATCATATTTATTCTCATTCTTTTAACAACTTACTCAATGATTCTCCAGCTTACTAGATTTACCCCATTCACAATTATTTGGATCGTTTCGTTCTTTTCACCACTATTCCAGATTATTATGTATGTTGGAAACTTTTCCAAAGAGGTAAATCGTATTTTTAACTATTATTTAACTTTATTTAGTTGTCTCTGTCCTTTTGGGTCATAGGTAAAATTGTTAGTTTTGACTCAACAATAAAATTCCGATCCGAATCTCTCCTTAAAACCCTTCCCCCGATTAACATCTCCTTCCACACTGTTTCTAAATATTAATCCTATTAAGTTTGTTTGTATATTTTTTTATTCGTTTAACGTCACTTTATGCTACTATGGCTAATCGGACGATGCTACAGTGGGAGTCCTAAATTTTGCCTATCCAGGTTTTTTTAGGATAGGGATCTTTAACGAGTACCTGACATCGCACAGGCTCGGGATCACCTTATAACGTCCCTTCCGAAGGACGGCATAACTAAGGATTTTTTACTCCCATTAAAAAATCCTAGGGCCACCCGCAGGTTTGAACCCGCTACCTTTGGCATAGAAAGCTGTTATGCTAGCAACTATGGGTGACCCCATCTTATTAAGTTCCACCAAACGGCTATGAATGTTTCACACTCGATTCTACGAAAAGTTAAAATTGATTTACTCTTACAACATTTGTAAGTATTTTTTGACATCCTCTCCCATAAAACTCGTTCGCCGCCTTCCGATCTGTTTATAAAAAATCAAAGCTTTTACAGCTCTTTCCTAATCCGATACTCGTCCAACACTCCGATCTTCGTCTCTATTTTCTTCTTATGTCAGTGAGTCATTCGAATCCCGTCTAAACAGTCATCCCTTCTCCTTCCAATACCTGAAAGTCCCAATTGCTAATTTCAATCGGAATAAATAAGTGAATAAAACAGATAGAAATATTTATTTTTGTTTAATTTTACACATTGAAGTATATTATTTTATCTATAAGTAAGTAACAGTAAAAATCTGGTGCGGGCAACACACTACTTTCTTACCTCCATTAAACTCGCTATATCATTGTAAAATTTAATGGGCTTTAATATCATTTAGGTTTCATTTGGATAAAAATGGTCTGACAGGGCTTAAATGCCGATATTTTAAATTTTCTTTCTCTAAAGTACCTTCAATTTTGTTGATTCTGTAAAAATAACTATATTATCTTGTTGCCACAGATAAAAACAGGTAAATGTATAAATTGAATGAGTTCGATACCCAACTAAAGGAGAAAACAGAAAAAATATTATTTTAATCCAATGTTTTGTTTTTGAACTTAAGCGCAGTAATATACTGTATGATATACCGTTGGAAAGCTACAGATTTTAGAAAAAAAATTTTTAGTAAGTAACAGTAAAAATCTGGTGCGGGCAACACACTACTTTCTTACCTCCATTTTTAAAATCAATGAAAGTATTTTCATTACATAGTTATACATTATACAGTTAGAGATAAAAATACGTGAAACTATTAAAGAATTACTTAAATTGAATTTTATTATATTATTATCTAAAATAATCAGTTAGTTTTATCTTCTTTTTATCACTCTCTATTAACTTTTAAAAGCTTGAGTATAAGATAATATTTTTTCTAAAATCTTCATCTTTCCAACGGTATATCATACAGTATATTACTGCGCTTAAGTTCAAAAACAAAACATTGGATTAAAATAATATTTTTTCTGTTTTCTCCTTTAGTTGGGTATCGAATTCATTCAATTTATACATTTACCTGTTTTTATCTGTGGCAACAAGATAATATAGTTATTTTTACAGAATCAACAAAATTGAAGGTACTTTAGAGAAAGAAAATTTAAAATATCGGCATTTAAGCCCTGTCAGACCATTTTTATCCAAATAAAACCTACATGATATTAAAGCCCATTAAATTTTACAATGATATAGCGAGTTTAATCAAAATCGTCGGAACTGTTTTCGAGAAAATCGAAAAAAGGTGCAAAATGCATAGTATAAAGTGCCTCTTCTGGTAAGCTCATTTTGATGAAAAAGGTTTTATAAAGTCTCGGGCGTATATTTGTCTTAAATATGAAATTTCAGTTTCATAGGACTTACCGTTTCCGCCTGGGAGTTACCACAGACACACACACACCTTTTTGCGGGACTTGGTTATTTGGACTCAGGGGACCCTAAAACGTGTGTTTCCGTTGAAAACTGGAATTCGAAAATTTTCACGATCGCAATACTTCCCCTTACTATATATAGTAAGTGAAAGTAAAATGCGTTGTAAATTTATTTATTCATCAAATTGTATATGAGTAAATATTATTGTTTTTTCTTTCTTTTAATGTTTATTTTTTTCCAAATTATTACTATAAGTTACTTCTTGATTTGTTATTATTATTAATTTTTTTTTTTTTTTTTGTTATTTCTATTATTATTAAATTTTTGAGGGGAGAGGAGGATTTTTAGTTAATAATACTTAAGTTCTGATTGAATTGTTATTTAAAAGTATCATGAAGGGCCTAGTGCCAGAATAAATAATGAATTTATTGTAATTGTTAAAAATTCTCAAACTGGTTTCTAACCTACCTTCTCCAATCAGTGTGGTCGGACAGAAATCACCAGAGATAACTCTATGAAAATTGTATATACAACAAAACATATTATAATTGTATACACAACAAAAAGCCAACAGTAGGGGTACTTTTTGGCTTTTCAAAAGCTTTTGATTCAACCAACCAAATTAAAAATCCTATCCGACAGTTCTATTATCTGGTTCCAATATTTTACCCTTAAGCTATTCCATCTTTTCCGACATCTTTGACTACTACTGTTGTGTGTTGTTAAGCTTATTTTAACAATCATGTTTTTACAGCTAAAGGAAACAAATAAGATGTTGTACCTAAGGTTGTTAAATAACCCTGATGACGTAAGTAACTTGTAAGAAGTTCCTCCTCCTTTCGTAAAAATTGAGATTATAATTATCTTTTTTGAATTTCAGGAAATATTAAACTTCCATTTAGAGGCTAAAAGAGACATTCTTTTTACTGCTGCTGGATTTTTCAATCTTGAAAATACCCTCATTTGTACGGTAAGAACTGATTAATACTACTTGATACTTAAAATGTTTATAACTACGATTTTTATAAGATGCAAGCCTCTGTAAGTAAATTTTTAATAAATAATAAAACTGTTTGTTCGTTTATTTATTTAACGTCACTTTATGCTAATAAGGCTAATCGGACGATGGTACAGTGGGAGTCCTAACTTTTGCCTTTGCAGGTTTTATTAGGAAAGGGATCTTAACGAGTACCTGACATCGCGCAGGCTCGGGACCACCTTTCAACGTCACATCTGAAGGACGGCATAACTAAGGATTTTTTACTCCCATTAAAAAATCCTAGGACCACCTGCGGGTTTGAACCCGTGACCTTTGGCATAAATAAAACTGTTTTGAAGTGCACAAATATATTTCAAACTCAATTATCTTTTGATTGGCACCGTACTTTTGGTAATTGATTCATTACGGTGACTATCAAAATCTTTCCAATATACAACCCCTATTTGATGATATTTAAGTCGACTATATTAATTAGGGATAGTGGGATGGGTGTACCCCAGAGGGGTCTCAATAACCCAGGATCGCCTCACGGCTGAAAGAACAAAATAAATAATTTTCTGTCACAGCCAGAGAGTAGATCATATAATAGTGTGAAATAATAATATGAAAAATTATAATTAAAATGAAAAATATACAATTTTATTTACATCTTACAAAATTATTGTATATAGTTTTAATTTTGAATATTTAATAAGTATAAGATAAATTTAATATAATAATAAATATAAATATAATAATATAACATAATAAATGTAATTTTTTTTTTGTTTCAGATGATAACAACAGGAATAAATTATTTAGTATTTTTTGTCGTGTACTTGTAAGAAGAATTGAAATTCTAACGAATTGTAAGTCTTACAGGAAAATTAAATGACTTGTGTAAATGAAATTTCATATTTAAGACAACTATATGCCTGAGATGTTTCAAGAACTTTTTACCAAAATCAATTGGCTGGAAGTGCTATTTTGTGCCTTACATTTTGCACCTTTTTACGATTTTCTCAAAACCGGCTGTAACGATTTTACTTAATTTCTGATTTTAATCATACTTATTTACTAAGAAAATCTCAAATGTCAGAATTTTAATGGGGATTTAAGTGGCCTAATGGATACAGGACTAATCTACTGTTATCTAGGCCCCGGGTTCTCGGAATTGGAATCTCGATCATGGCAGAATATTATTTATTCCATTATTTTCAGCATTGCAGGAAGCATTTTTATCATTGATGGAGGCTGCAGATAAAATGGGACAGTGGGGATCAACGAACAGAAATCTAAATAAATGAGGACTGGTGAGTCGACAAACAATAGAATCCAGGAGTTTGTAGAAATGGGTCCTTATAAATTTCAGAAAGTGGATAGTTTCACTTATCTAGGAAGTATTGTAAGCGCTTCTAATGATGTGCCCCTCGAAATAAAGAAAAGAATATTTAGTAGCAATAGATGCTATTTTGGGTTGCGAAGACATCTGAGGAGCCCATTTTTATCCAGGCAAACTAAAATAATCTTGTATAAGACCCTCATTAGGCCAGAATTGACGTATGCCTCCGAAACATGGACCTATCAAAGACCAAAGAAAAAGACATAGCGGTCTTTGATAGAATGATATTACGGAGGATTTTCGGAGGAATTAATGGGAACGACCAATGGAGAAGTTGTGCCAACAGAGAAGAGTAAGAGATGTTTGGGGAGCCTGATATAGTTTCCTGGATGAAGATGAGCAGACTGACATGTCACGAGAATAAGTAGCTAGGATCCTGATAAGAGATTGCTCGAGGGAAAGTTGGACTGTAGCAGAGGAAGAGGACGACCGAGACTGCGATGGTCGGATGCTGTGGCGCAAGATGCGAGGAACATCTTGAACTCCGTGACTGGAGTGCGACTGCATTAGATAGTTGTCAGCAGGCGAAGGCTCCTTGAGGAGGCTAAGACCCACATAGGAATGTAATGCCATTAAATAATTAATTAATTCAGCCTTGGGACGATCCAGGGGTATGGAGAACTTCCTGAGACACAACCACCCTATATAAAGTGGGTACCAAAAAATGTGGGGAAACTCGGCGGCTGAGTGTCGTTTCGGCCTAGTTACCTCTCTTTACACGGCAGTTGCACATGCAGTAAGCTCAAAACCTTTTAGGAATTATAATTAACAATAAATATTTTTATTTAAATTAATTACACATAATGAAAACAAGAAAAATGAGTGTTACATTGCTTTAATCATAAAGAGACTTCATACAGGATTATTTATTTAGTGTATAGTTCTACAAAAACAGATTTATTTTGCTGGTTATTTTTGGTCAATGTACCTTCATCTTTAAACCGTTGTTCAGTATTGGGTTCAACTCTTACGAAGAAACGGCAGGGTAACATCTCGCTGAGAGCGGCACATGCTCTAAAATCAAATTAATTATTGGAATAAATTTGATGTCAAATAGATTATAAAATAATATGAAAAAATATAATAATAGTAGAGAAAAACGGAGTACAATGAAACACTTTTTTACTTTCACTTACTATATTGTAGTAAGGGAAAGTATTGCGATCGTGAAAATTTTCGAATTCCAGTATTCAACGGAAATACATGTTTTAGGGTCCCCTGAGTTCAAGTAACCAAGTTCCGCAAAAAGGGGTGTGTGTGGTAACTCACGGGTGGAAATGAAAAGTCCTATGAAACTGAAATTTACAAAAACTTTTTCATTAAAATCGGCTAACCAGAAGAGCCATTTAAACCATGCATATTGCACATTTTTATGATTTTCTCAAAAACGGCTCCAACGATTTTGATTAAACTCGCTGTATCAATGTAAAATTTAATGGGCTTCAATATCATGTAGGTTTCATTCTGATCGAAATAGTTTAAAAGGCTTAAATGCCGATATTAAAAAAAAATCTTCTAAAGTACTTTTAATTTTGAACATTCTATAAAAATAACCATATCATCTTGTTACCATTGATAAAAAACAGGTAAATATATAAGTTGAACGAATTCGATATCCAACTAAAGGAGGAAACTAAAAAAATATTTGTTTAATGCATTTGTCTGTTTTTGAACATAAGAACAGTAACATACATGTATAATATACCGTTATAAAGCTAAAGATTTTAGAAAAAAATATGATCTTATACACAAGCTTGTAAAAGTTAATAGAAAGGGATGAAAAGCCGACAAAACTAACTTATTATTTTAGATAATAATATAATATATTTTTTAATAAAACACATGTTTCTATAGAAATTCAATTTAACTAATTCTTTATTAGTTTCACTCATTTTTATTTTAAAATTCTTTAATCGATTTTAGTAAGTGAAAGTGGTGTGTTTTTCGCACCAGATTTTGTAATTTCACTAAAGCTGATATGATTATATAATATATTGCATTACAAATACAGTGACACGAGATTTTTATATATTAGATTAAATAAATATAGTTGTTTTATTGTTTGTAAATTTTTATATTGATATAACCTTATTGAAGAAAGCAGGTTATCCGTCCAATATATGATCGACTTTGCATAAATTAGATGTGGCCTGTTATAGTTCATAAAGCTCACAATCTGAAATGCAGTCATTGCCTAAGTGGCAAAACCGTATCCAAGCTATTTTTCCACAACTATCCCACGATAGGCTGTCTAATTTTACTTCTTGTATCATTTGTAGATCGGTGAACCTACACACCCCATATTGTGGAAGGGCTAATTACGATGAAAGTGTCCTGTATATAGTTTGTCACTAGGGGTGGGCATAATCGAATGACGATTATCGGATCATTCGATTATTTCAATCATTCGAATTAATCGATTATCGGATCAATCGGTTTGTAGAAACGAATGATCATTCTAGCTGAATTGTTTAACGATAATCTTTTTTCTTTTTTTTTATTTACTCATCACATAAATTATATCCATATTTTCACCTATGCTCAGCCAGCTCAGCCATTATAGAAACGGGAATTGTGTCATATCGTCTCTCAGAATGCATATTAATCGTTCGATCATTTGATTATTTAAATCATCGAAGTCCGATCATCCGATTATGACGATCATTCGATTATGCCCACCCCTATTTGTCACCCTCCTTAGAGTTATCCGTCAATTTAGACAAGAGTGTGACTTGCCTCTTTGCAGTAGGGGTGGGCATAATCGAATGATCGGACTTCGATGATTTCAATAATCGAATGATCGAATGATTCATATGCATTCTGAAAGACAATATGGCACAATTCCCCTCTCTATCATTGCTGAGCTGGCTGAGCCTTGGTGCAAATATGCATATAATTTATGTGATGAGCAAAAAAAAAAAAAAAAACAGTCATTCGATTATATTATCGTTAAAAATATTCAGTTCGAATCATTATTCGTTTCTCCAAACCGATTAAATCGAATGATTGAAATAATCGAATGATCTGATAATCGTCATTCTATTATGCCCACCCCTACTTTGCAGGGCCCCTTCCAGAACAACTTAGAATGGTACTGCTTCTTAGTATGTTTCCTATAGAGCATGGTTTCATTGCCAGTCATTGCCTTGTTCAGACCTTTTGCACAGTTAGCACAGCTTATTCTTAAAAAAAGATTCGGGTGTGGATGCTATCTGAGGAGAACACTAAATGTCCCCATATTTTGTTTCAAATAAAATCATCGATTAAGAACTACATGTTCCATTTATTGCAATCTTAGCCTAAAAAATAGGCATACTTCTTTAAATTCCAAATTCTCTACCCTCATAAAACCATTTGTACTCAACCCATCATCCCTGTTTATTTTCGATAATCATCTGAGATGACTGAAAAGAAAATGGGCAATTTGAATTATACATTGAAGTGCTTCTAATGTGTAGATCCATCGTTGTGTATTATATATACTACACATTTACTTGTGTTATTATGAATAAATTTGTAAATGTTATAAAATACATTATAAACTATTAGAAATTTTAAGGAATAATACATAGGCAAGAGCCAACCGAAGAATCATCCATGAACGACATCTTGGACAGAATGGTCATCTGCATGTATAGGATCGGAGAGAATATGGCCGCCGTGACGAAACGAATCGCTAAGAAGATGGCCACGAGTTGCAGAAGGAACACAGAACCTTTGAAGATAATGTCTGCCTGCTTGCGAGTAGTCACTATGTCGACAAGCCGGTCCAGGATGAAATGGCAGACATGGAGGAATATGTTAGCAGCGGGCAGGAGAGCAAGGAACATGGTGAACACTCCGTACATAGCATGACCTGGAAATTAAAGTTTATTTAATAAACTAACATTAGCAGCTGATGAACTGTTAAATGAAGAGAAAGACTAATTAAGTAACTTTTCTTTCATCAGTGGATCAAAAATATTATAGATACAGAGGTTAAAATTCGTGCTAACTTTAAGCCATGGGTTAATTCCTCCTCCTCCCCCCTTTGAGAGAATTGGCATTGTATCAGGAAGCAAATCTGCTTTCTTCCATGACTTTAGGATCCGTTAAAAAAATAATTAATAAACATGAGATAGGAGTAAAGCTATCCAATTTAGGTTCATCTCTAAAACAGTGAAGCAATGTGATGTTCCGTATAAAAGTGAGTTTCATAATGTTGCATTAAAAAAAGAGACTTACCTCTTACCTTGATGCTACCATAAAATAATTTAATTTCAAATGATTATCAAAATTTAGCCAAGTCGATGAATGCTTAAACATGGGACGTAGAGGGATACAAAGCGACTTTGGAGTAGTTTAGATGTAAAAATACTAAACGTTTCCATTTCTAATAGCAGGACCAAAGAGAAGAAGTATGTTTGTTTTTTTTCCAATTTGTATCAAGAACAAGATCTTGGACATAATCTCTAAACTTGGACAAAACAAAATTTCTTTTGCGATAGCCATCCGTCCATAAACCAAATTGTTTGTTTAATATATGGATGTAAATTCGTAAAAATGGTTATTTAACCAGGCTATTTTATACAGGTTTATTTACATCTTGGAATGCTACCTCGGGATTTGTGCTTAAGGTAAACCAGGTAGCTCATCACTCATATGCCTGGTCTTTGTGAGTTGCCTCCTTCAAATGACAACATGAAATATGAATAATCACATGTTGTGCTACAAAAATTTTTCCAGTAGATGGTCAGCCTTCCATAAGAATCACTCTATATTGTTATTACAAATTCAAAGTATCAAATAAATGACAAAATATGAATTAAGTATTAACATTAAGTACATTCCTAACCTTTATAAGAGCAAACAGGCTTACGTGTACTACTTGCTTAGCCCTCAAACTGTTTTAAATAATACTTTGTATCATAGTTATATTTAATAATAAGTTTCCATTAGATGAAAACCTTATTACCAGCTTGCTGAACCATAATAGCCATCAGGTTAACAAAGTTATTCTCCTCTGGTGTGTAACCTCGCTTTTCTTGGAACAATTGAACTTGATCCCTGACAGATCTCAGCAGATAGACTGGACCAAGCTCTTCACATACCTAATCAAAACATTATTATAACATATAAACATCAATAGCATCGAATAAGTAAATACTTTTAAAAAAAAGTCATATAATAAAGTAAATACACTAGAAATACAATTAACACAGCATATGTGTAATGTTCATGCCTGATTTTATTCATTTATAAAAGAAACAAAATACAAATTTATTCCTAATAGATCTTAAAAACATAAGAACCTGTACTTACCAACAATTTTCATAGATGATAAGAGCTCTGAAATATATGGGCAATGCTTAGAACATCTTCCTTATCAGAAAGCAATGGAAAATATTTTAGTAAGTATTTATATTCTTAAATATGAATATAAATCTATTTTCAAAGATGGACCGTATTAATACAAAAACAAATACAGATATTTGTATTCAAAGTATGAATATGAATATGTGTTTTTTTACTCCAAAATGTAGTACAGTACAGTACAAAAGTATATTGTAAATATTAAATTTATCATTATATATACAAAGAGACATTGGTTTATAAAATTATTTATCAAGAATGAAATAAATGAAGAAAATTCTTTATTCTGGGACTATGTCCCTTTAGAAAAAATATAATGGAACACAAACAATTCTTATGTCTAGTTACTTAAATACACCTGGAGCATGCATATATATATTTATACTATAAATACCTATATTTATAATAGAACGGAAGATTGAGATTCAAATAGCTAATGGAAGAGTCGATATTTGTTAGAAGAGGGAGAGGCGGTTTTACGGATAGAGATAGGCAGGGAATTATAAAGACTGACATGCAAGACTGAATAATCCAAAAATCTTTACCTTAAATCTGAGATGTGACTTTTAAGTGTGCAATATTAATAAAAATGTCTTAAAACAGTTCCTTCCAAACTTACCTATTTGAAAAGTAAAAGTTCTTCAAAGCAACCTCAATTAACTACAGGTAAAGATGAAAACAGAAAATAAATAACAGTTTGCTGTAGAAAATTTGAATAGGTGAAAGTATAAAAGATTTTCTTAATTTTCAATTATATATTTTCATGAAAGAAAAATAATTATTGGACTGTGAGACTGTCAAATGGGAGAATAGTTTTATATAAATTAACTAGCCTTGAAACAATTTCCATTCCATTAAATTGCACAAATCAAGTGAGAAAGGGAGCTTACAAAGTTCATGAATAAAAAAAAATTGTGTATGACTAGTTTAGATGTCACATTAAGGAAAAATATATGTTTAAACAAAATAAATGTAATACGCGATTCATATATAATCCCTGTGTTAAACCAGACAAATTAAGCTCCCTCAGTAAATAAGCATCAGTCAGTCCTATTCAATCACTGCTTAGATTGCATAGAGTTGATGAAGAAAGATATTGTCTATAAGAAGCTATTTAAATACGTAAGATTAGTTGATTACTGATCACTCACATAATGTTTCTCATGGTGTGATAAACACAAAGTATGGTAAACCAGACAGTTATTGACACCCAGTACAGTTATTGACATCCCAAACTTTAACTTCAAGAAATAAGTAAACAAGGCTGAATTTTATATCAAGATATACATGAAACTAAGGGTCCTCTAAATCATCCATCATATTGCTATGCTTTTGACTGGCTGCTTTTCTAAGGCAGTGGTACCTTCAAAAACTATATTAATTGATATCTTTAATCAATAGACTATATTTAATGAAACCATTGGATTTCCTTTCCAAAGGTATCGTGTTTAGTAGGTCGTATGCAGGGTAAGATTAAATTAGACATGTTCCAATAGATAACATTATTATTTAAATTAACTTAAACATATACAATATATTTGCACAATGCCAGAGAATACTGAGGGACATTACAGTTAACCTTGCCATTCAATATTACAAAAAAAGAAATACCTTTACCTTCTGGGCTTGTCCTCCAGCTGCTCTCTGACCCCGACAGACCTCTCTTCTTCTTGTAGATGGAACTCAACTCTTCTCTTGCTGGACCTCAACTGCATCATTCTTGAGGACGGGACATCCTTCTCTTCTTTTCAAAAGTACCATATTTAGGAAATTTCCTATCTCTTATCGGACAAAGGAAGACGGGGTTGATATGGGAAGTGGCCAGTCCAGCCACTAGGCTACTAAGCTGGGGTCTAAAAAGTTCTTGAAGTATCGCGTGCTGCCCATGGGAAATTTCAAAGGGGGTTAGGTAACGCCTTTTTAACTTTTGTTGACAAAGGCATATTAACATTTACTTAATTGATATTCAAATTATTTAATACTGAACTTACTTCCCTCAGTATCCTCAATAGATAACAATATGTACACAAAAAATAATGATATGAAAAATGCCTTACCCGTTGTCGATGACCCATGACTTTATTATTAGTACTAGTTTGAGTTGACTTGAAAAATAACTGATGTAGAGCAGAAAAGAATAACTTTACATATTGTATAACTCTATTCAATAAAAGCAAACCAAGTGGCTCTTCTAGAATATTTTGTTTTTCATCATCTATGTTCTGATCCCCATCAAACATATCCTCTTCTATATTTACTTTGTCCAATTTTAACATACTATTAAGACTACTCAGATTACATTACTTACTGCATGTTAAATTTGCTTGTAATTTTTTTTGGAAATGTTAAATATATAAAATGCAATGAAGGTTATTGTTGAACACATGTTTAAAAGTAAACATTTTGAACCGAATACTGCATTATTACGATTTGAAATGCAGAGTAAGATTATATTTTCAAATCATCAATTATTATATTAATAAGTTATTTTAAGGCAGTACTAAATCTCAGATCTAATTAGTTAGTACAAATGGAACATATGATTGAAAAAAGTTTTATAACAAGTTTAAATATTAAATAATATTTTTAAAGGGTGTTTTATAAAAGTAAATAAATAAATCTCACAAGGACAGAGAATATCTTAATTGAACATAAAAGAGTAATTATAATTCCTTTTTTACTCATTTTTATAACTATTATTCTTATTTGTTTGTTTGGTTATTCTTTTAACATTCCTATTGTACTACTGTGGCTAATGGTATGATGCCACAGTAGGGTACAAAATTTCACTAATCCAGATTTAAGTAGGATAGGGATCTTAAACAAATGCCTGACCTTGCACAGACTCGGGACCTTTTCATCTTAGGACCATCTGCAGGGTTTAAAAATTGCGACCCTAAGTATAGAAGTCTGTTACACTATCCACTACACCACATGTGAACACTTCATTATCCTTCAATTGTTAATTCTGTATATTTTAAAGGAAATAAGGATATTTTTAAGGAATATATTCGTAAGGAAATTAAGATTTATTTTAAACCACAGACTTTGCAATAATAAAATAAAATAGATCCATTAAAAAAAGAAATATATCACTGATGTACTGAAAATAACTAAATTGAGCATAAAAAGGTAAAAGGAATCAATTCTACTACATCAATAATTATCCATTACTAGAATGACTAAGCAGAATTATTAAGTCTATAAATTCCTCTACAGTATTTACCAGCTCAGGGACTAAAAATTTTAAATGTCTAAACAAACCAAAAACTACAATTAAAATGAAAAAAAAAGGATTAAACTTTTAAAAAGTAACATTTCAGACTAACAATGGTATATAAAATTTTATCTATGAAATTCAATTAAATTCTATTTCAAAAATACAGATGAACAGAATAAAATAAAAATATTATTGAAAGAACTGAATGAATTCTTTTCTTTTTTTTTCTCTCTCCATGCTTACTTTTCTATATTGTAGTTTGTTTAATAACTTATGAACATATCAATGCGTTTATAATCGTAAGAAATTTTTTATCTAAATCTTTAGATTAGTCATTCTTGAAATAGATAATCATTATTATTAAGCACCCATCCATTTAAGAAAAATATTACTTATTTTATGATATTACCATAAATTGTCTACCAACATACTAATAGCGGATTTATTATTTTTTGCCTGGAAATGAAAAAAGATTCATCTTAAAATATTTGTGAATTCTGTTCTTTTGATGCTCGATAGTTCATCATTCTAACTGCAGTCAGCTTCCATAATGACCAATGAAGATGAAACTAAGCTCAATTAAACAAGAAAAAAAAAGAGAATACCAGAGATGTTTATTATAAAAAAAGAGTAAATATTTGGTAGTATACAATGGGAGTAATTGCTAGAAGATAGGGGATCATATTTATTAAATAATATAAAATCAAAATTCCCATGAAATATAAAAATATATAATTTATTTATTTACATAATGCCAATATTGTACAAGAAACAAAAATAGGATTAACATCAGCATATGATGGCAAAATGTTTTAACATAACAACCGAAATTCAAGATAATTACAAAACTGCATGGAGCATGCATTTAAATAAAGATAACTTTTAAAATCCACTCTATAATTTTTCTGAACAGTTAAATGTTACTTTAAACTAACAAAATTATTGGTTCCAGGGAAATCAGGTAACTGTAGATCATATTCCTTAGCAAGCTTAAAAGGTATAAATCTTCCTCCAAGATAGTGGAACTTTCCTTTGAAAGATTGTGCACAAAGTTTTGGAGCAGTTAATGATATAAGCATTTCAGGCTCGATGCCATCTTCTGGCTTGCCTTTCTCCACATCCCATCCGCTTGGAATATCTATACTACAAATAGGTTTTCTAGTCTTCCTTAGTGCTTCTATAGATGAAACAAAGGCTTCTCTTATAGGAGGCTTGAAACTGAAACCGAAAAATGCATCGACAACTAAATCATAATCCTCGTTTATTATATCTTTGTCTAAACTATCGATAAATGGGATCTCTAATGCCTGGCATTGGTGGGTTAGATTCTGGTAAAGTTCTTTTTCGGTTCTTTGTGGGTAAAAGATGGATGGTTGATAACCATAATGTTTTAAATGTCTCGCACACACTAAGCCATCGCCACCATTGTTACCAGGACCACAACAAACTATTACTCTTTTCCTGTCAGGGTAACAGTGAGCTATAACATTTGCACAACTGAGGCCAGCAAGTTCCATCAATTGGTCAACACTAAACTTGTACTTAGTGAAAAGCTGGACATCAACATTGATAGCTTGATCTTGGTTGAGAAATTTCACCATTGTTCTCGATAAAATTGATCGATGAAAAATTGAGAGAAAGGGATTTCTTGTATTTAAAAACATGAACTACAAGGTATTAAAAAATTATCAGCATAACCTACATTGAAGGCAGGTTACAACTTTACCGGTTGCAAGGAGGTTGTAATAGAATTACCGGTTGCAAACGATGCTGCTGCCATCTCAAGGCAGAGTTATGTACCGTAAATCTTCAACGTTACTATTTAATTTGCTTCTCAAATTTGGTAAGTGTAACGTGATTAATCAATTTTTTACTCATTAATAAAAATTGCATTCTATTTAATAGTTCTTTATTTGAAATGTTTACATTGCCAAGCTCTTAAGGCAAATGCTTGGGCTTCTGGCTTATTGTTTAATTCATAAAATCTGTTTTTCATTTTTCTTCCTTGATTCAGTTAAAAATCATGAATATGAATACACTAAAAAAAAATTATAATAGTTTAAAATTCATTATCAAGTAATCCAAAACGTTTAAAATATGATCATTTTGAATAATAATAAAATTATCTATACTGAGACAAGTCTCTTATAAAAAATATTAAAAGTCATAAAAATTAAGCTTTTGTTTCTTAGAGTAAATTTGCATAAATAATATAATTATCCAGTTAAGTGAATAAAAATGATCAGTTGTGAGCTAAGATTAATAATTTTAATTGTAGCAATCATAAAAAAAAACAATTTTCTAATAAAAGGAACACTTTTTACTAATTAACTGGAACAATACTTAGTTTCTTTTTTATTTATAACTTTTTTATATGTTTGTTAACAAATATCCAGTCTTATTTAATATTTATATAATTAAGTATTAATTATTTAATTAAATATAAAGCAAAATATGGTATTACTCTGCAGTGTTTTTAGAATTTTACTGATTTAAAAATTGCTCAACAATCAGCATAGTGTTCTTTGTAAAAATCATGTTTTAATGCCATGGTATCTGATGGATGCTGAACCAAGTAAATGAGGAATTATATTTTCTTAGATTTTATCATATTTTTTATGATATGCAAATCAACCTTGTTTAAATTATTTTGACAGTAAACTAGCAAAATGATTATTAATATTTTACTCTTAAGCATGAAGCTTCAAACTTGTTGGGGATCCTTTGCTCTACTTTATTTTAAATCAATAGAATGCTTAATTTAGAAAATTTCTTCACATAGTTTGGAAAAAAATTCTGCATTATTTGAACTGCAGGAGCTTCATACATTAAGTTCAATATCTGCTTTTTATCTACTATTATGTTCGAAAAATTGATTATCAAATGAAAAAGAAAGTGACAAAGAAGAGATTGGAATTTCAAAGAAGCCTTCTTCATTACATTTCTTAAAGAATATATTGTAATTAAAGTGCAGGAAAAAACAATATCTTTCCTATTCTAACTAGCTAAGATCATTCCCACATACAATAATGGAGGCATGTTTAAGAAACGCCAAGTACCTTTTAATTAAAAAAAATAGTAGCTATGTCATCATTCTGTATGTTTTCATAATGCTGGAAGATTCTAAAACATCTTAGCTAATTTTACTATTTATAAGGCAGCTTGGTAGTTGTCCACTTTTCTGTTGGATTTAATAAAGGCTTTAATATGCTTTCAATGGTATTTTTATTAAGTATTCTTTAAGAAGCCCTTTTAATTTTCTTCCATGCAGAGCAGGGCTATGGTCTAAAAAATTAGACGAGGTTATGCAATATTTAAAAAATGTTTTTAACCAGAATAAACACCAGTATTGAAGTGAAATTCCTTAATTAATTGGGCAACGTTGTCTTCTTTGGTTTCAAGGATTATGGTTCCCGAATTTTTCAATTTTACAATGAACAATGGCCAGTAAATCTTTCTTGCCTTGGTAAAAATCTATAAGTTTATGGAAAAAAATATCTGAAGAAATACATTTAAGTCTGAATAGAACTTTGGCCTAAGGAAAGTTTGGAAGCTTTCTAATCTTTTTACCTTTCTTTTTTCATGGTTATTCTTTAGTGAATATTTACAAATGAGAATTATATATATATATATACGCTTACTCAAAAAAGTTTCGATACATTACAAAGCTGAGGTTGATTTCCTACACACTTTTGACTTTCCATTTGGCCCTAATATTTTGGATTTAAATTTGGATTCCTAAGAGAATATGACCCGTTCCCAGAAATATTTGGGTTTATTTTCAAACTCCCTAACAAAATCAAGCCGCTTCTTCTGGTTTAACTTACTGAAGAAGGGATATCTTCTTGCGACTCGATCACTGTATTCTTCCCTTCTTAGAATATATTTTACTCTTTCTGAGAGGACTTGAATCTCATAGTACCTATTTATTATGATGGCCATTGAGGTATCGGTAGTGAGCATTAGCAAAAACTTCAGCAAGGATGGTCCGCCCCAGGCTATTCTCCAGTCTCCTGTCTACCAGCACGTGTTCTATCCTCCAAAGATTTTAACTTTCTAGTCTTTGTAGTTTATACTGTACAATAGCATGTGACTTATTCAACAGATATGCAATTTTTCTTATAGATAAGCCCTGCGAACCATGAGCTCTCTTAAATCATGAGAAATGCAGATATTGAAAAGAAATCAGTTTCCCAGGCCCAAGTAAAGTTAATACTGAACTAAGATTTGATTATTGAGATAAGATTTATACATCTAACACTGGAAAGATGGTCATAGTACAACAAATAGGATTAATATTGAAAGGGTATGGAAACTTGTTTGCCCTACCATTGACAAATGACATTTGCCATGTTGGTTTGGTTTATTTATTTAATGTCACTTTATGCTGCTATGGCATTTTATTAGGATAGAGATCTTTAACGAGTACCTGACATCGCACAGGCTCGGGACCACCTTTTAACGTCCCCTCTGAAGGACGGAATAACTAAGGAATTTTTACTCCCATTAAAAAATCCTAGGACCACCTGTGGATTTGAACCCGTGACCTTTGGCATAGGATGGTGTTGTGCTAACCACCCAGCGACAAGTGGTCCCCATTTGCCTTGTTTTATATTAATGATGAAATGAAAATCAATAAATATATTTTTCTATCTAATATTAGCATAATAATTTGTACATTAGAAAATTGTTAAGTTGAGAATAAATATCTATGCAAAATAAAAGCATGCTGCATGGAAACATTTTTGAGTAGTTGTATACATTTGTTTTAAAATTCTTTGCATATAGTGAGTGCTATTTTGTATATAGGAAATGATTACTTGGGAAGAATCAGTATCCAGTAGTGTGGGCCAAGCCTGTCTTCATCCATTTACAATGTGGTATCCTGGATTTTTCCAATGGGGAAGTAGCAAGTAAGTAAAAAAATTTTTTTTTTTCAAAAACTTTTTATATACTTAGATTTTTGAAAATTCAGGCGATGTTTGGAATTTTGAAAGGCCTCTGACAACACATTTTATACTAATACCATATTTAATGGGATTGAGCTATGGGGATCGACCAAAGTATCGAATTCCTCCCACATGCAATCCGAAATCCTCCGAAAGATTCTAAATGGTCTGTGTGGTAACTCCCGGGCGGAAACGGTAAGTCCTATGAAACTGAAATTTCATATTTCAGATAACTATACGCCGGAGACGTGACAAAACTTTTTTCATCAAAATGAGCTTACCAGAAGAGGCACTTTATACCATGCATTTTACACCTTTTTTCGATTTTCTCGAAAACGGTTCCGACAATTTTGATTAAACTCGCTATATCCATGTAAAATTAATTGGACTTCAATATCATGTAGGTTTTATTTTGATTAAAATGGTTTGACAGGGCTTAAATGCCGATATTTTAAATTTTCTTCCCCTAAAGTACCTTTAGTTTTGTAGATTCAATAAAAATAACTATATTATCTTGTTAACGCTGATGAAAAACAGGTAAATATATAAATTGAATAAATTCGATACCCAACTAAAGGAGAAAACAGAAAAATATTTTTTTAACACAATTTTTCGTTTTGAACATAAGAGCAGTAATATACATGTATGATATATCGTTGAAAAGCTAAAGATTTTTGAAAAAATATTATCTCATACACAAGCTTTTAAAAGTTAATAGAGAGTGATGAAATGAACATAAAACTAACTGATTATTTAAGATAATAATATAATAGATTTTTTAATAAAACACATGTTTCTATATAAATTCAATTTAATTAATTCCTTAATAGTTTTACGTATTTTAATCTCTAACTGTTTTTGAAAGTTCTTTCATTGATTTTAAAAATGGAGGTAAGTAAAAGTCGTGAGTTGCCCGTACCAGATTTTTTTTTAAATAAATCGTAGGGCGATTTGTCAGGCTTGAACCCGCGACCTTGGGTATATAAGGCTGTTATAGTAGTCACTACACCACAGGCTACTCTTTAAAATAATTTTAATATCGAAACTAAGGTTAAAACTACCAATAAGTATAAATATACATTACAAAAAAAAAATCTAAGCATAGAATATCAATCAAAATATACTGATCTCAGGATTTAGTGACTCGGGAAAGGACACCCTGCTTTTTATTTCCTCTCTAGTTCCTAGAGTCTAAAATCTATTAATTTTCGAATTATATTCGTCAAGATGCCGAAGTTCTTAGATACAAAGGATAGAAGCAGCCTGCCTCCTGTATAGCCGACAAGGTTATATCCCATGAGATGTGACTTCCGTTGGAGGTGATGCATTCCGTACTCGTAGCATCCTCTTTCCGCGTCACGCCGACTTCCATCGTATCTTCACTTCATAATAGCCTCCTCTTCAACAGGCCTCTTTATATCGAAAGCGATTTGCTGATAGGGTATCGCCTTCCTAGAGGGTTGCTTAGAGGCCGATACTGAAGTCATAAACATCGATTCAGGTAAATTATTTATTTATTAAATTACCTTGATAAAAAATCCTTAAAAGTCTTAGCTTGTAACAAAACAAAAAATATATAAAAAAATAACAGACTCATGAAATTTCGCTCGTTGAATGATGGTTAATACGTACTTATATTACAATTATATGAAATATATGATTAGTAGCAGAAACGGTGACGATCTTGGTGATATTGATATATCAGGGCATACTTTTGAACACGTAGAGAAATTCAAGTATTTAGGTTGAATGATAACAAGAAAAAATGAAATCCAGGAAGAAATAAAGTTCCGATTAAAGGTGGGAAATGCGTGTTATTATTCAGTTGCTAAGTGAAACGTGGCCGCTTACTTTGAACGATGAACAAAGGCTTAAGGTTTTCGAAAATAAGGTACTGCGTAAAATATTTGGTCCGAAGAGAGATGAGGCCACTGGGGAGTTTAGAAGGTTGCACAACGCGGAATAGCGGAACTTGTATCCTGTGAATATAATTGAGTTGATAGCATCGCGGAGACTCAAATGGGCGAGTAAAGTTGTTGGGCTCGATGAGGAGCGGATTCCGAGAAAGTTGGTATTCGCTGATCCGACTGGTAGGCGTCCGAAAGGTAGGCCAAAGCGGAGATGGGAGGATTACGTTAAGGCTGATCTCTGGGGCTTGGGCTTGAACGGTGAACATTGGACGTGTCTGTGTAGACAGAATTTGGTGGTATCGGCATCGAACCTTCGGGTTCGGTAAGCCTATTATTATTATTATATTACATTTATAATTTTTACCTTTACTTACCTGTATATGGAATATATAGTAAGAGAAGGTATTGCGATCGTGAAAATATTAGAATTCCAGTTATCAACCGAAATACACGTTTTAGTTGAGTTCAAAGAACCAAGTCCCGAAAAAAAAGGTGTATATGTGTTTGGAAGAGGGGGGGGGGAGTCTAGCCAAAAACGAAAAGTCGTACGAAACTGAAATTTCATATTAAAATATTTAAGACAACTATACTCCCAAGATGCTACAGCACTTTTTTTTTTTAATCAAAATTGGCTAACTAGAAGAGCCACTTTATATTATGCATTTTGCACCTTTTTATGATTTTCTCAAAAACGGTTCTAACGATTTTGATCAAACTTACTATATTGATGTATTATTTAATGGGCTTTAATATCATGTAGGTTTCGTTCTGATTTAAATAGTCTTACTGTGCATAAATAGCGATATTTTAAATTTTCATCCTCTAATCAACCTTAAATTTTGTACATACCAAATGATTAACCATATCATCTTAACGACATTGATGAAGGATTGCTAAATATGCAAGTTGGACGAATTTGATGACCAACTAAAGTATAAGAATAAAACTATTTTTAATATATATATATATATTTATAATTAAAAAAAATATAGACATCTAATATACCATTGGAAAGAGACAGATTTTAGAAAAAAATATTATCTGATACATGAAATTGTAAAAGTTAATTTATAGTGACGAATGTTGTTTTAAATTGAATTTATAGTGAACTTGTTACTGATTAACAATTCAATATAGTTATTTGGGATCAATTGTAGCTGGGTGGCTAGCATAACAGCCTCCTATGCCAAAGGTCACGGGTTCAAACCCGCAGGTGGTCCTAGGAATTTTTAATGGGAGTAAAAAATCTTTAGTTATGCCGTCCTTCGGAGGGGACGTTAAAAGGTGGTGACGAGCCTGTGCTATGTCAGGTACTCGTTTAAGATCCTTATCCTAATAAAACCTGGATAGGCAAAATTTAGGACTCCCACTGTAGTATCGTCCGATTACCCACAGTAGCATAAAGTGACGTTAAATAAATAAACAAACAAACATTATTATTTAATCTATATTATTTTAATTAAAGTAATATTATTTAATCTAAATCATATGTATCCAACAAAAATGAATACACGTTATATTAGAATTAACTTAAATGTTTTTTTTCAAATTTAAGTATATTTAATAGTTTTTGAATTGATTTTAATAGTCGAGGTAAGTGAAAGTCGTGTGCTGCCCGCACCAGGTTTTTTAAATGAATATTTATAATTTCTTAGGGAGGGCATAGATTTTTATTTATTCTAAAAAAAAAAAAAAAAAATATTTAGGGGATTTTTTCCTGACCAACGAGTAAGTGATAAATTGCTTTTATTATATTTTTTGTTGTTATCAGTGTTCTAGTGGCCTGTTGATTGTTATTAATGTTATTATAACTAGCTTGTTTAATAATCTTTGATTCTATTGTATGATGTTCATTAATTTAAGGTCTGCTGTAGAACAAGCTGAGATCTCCCAAGAATAAGCTTCTCCCTGGAAATTGGGACTGCGTGGGTGGATGTTGTGTAGGCGTGATCAATATTTTTGACTTCACTCTCCTTAAATAGTCGTTTGCTTTCTCATCTTCTAGCACCTGTAAATTATCTAAAGTTAGATCATTTCTATCTTATTATGTACTTTCATTAACCATAGACTTACATTTATTATTACCACCACTGGTTCATCCCACCCCGCACCAACCTATAAAAAAGCAATTATAATATTTAAATAAATTATTTATAAATAAATTAAAACTTTATTAATAAAAAAAAATTTAGCTTTAAGTATGAAGCGACAAGGATATGACAAGACACGCATTTCGACATAACACTTTTTGGTATTACGTCATCTTATTTTTCAGATGCATCGCAGGATTATGGGGATTCAAAGATAAATTAAGGTTGGATTCTAATCGGTTAGTCTAGGAATAGTGTTTGTACTGGAAGGGGAAGTATTCGTTTCGGGTTAAATTGGTAACATATGGAACCTTAATGTCATTACGGGTGGATTTATTCGTGAATAAGTATTGGGGTGAATAACCAAGAAATGGCTGTTTAACTGTTAAAGTTAACTTGATTTTTTTTTTTTTAACCACAAATAAGTTTTAGGCATCAAAGTACAGCCCAATATGAACAATGGTTTGTTGCCATCTAGAAGCCAGCTAATTCAATTTCCTATCCCCTAACAAGCTTTGGGTTTTGAACTTAAAAAAATCGTCGTAAACCTATGACATCCTGCCCTACAGTATCCATTAATAATATTCCGCTTGTTCCAGTTCAGATCCGCTACCTAGGACTTCTACTTGAGAAACGTCTAACATGGAATCCTCACACTAGATTGAGAGAGAAACAATACTTTATTGAGCAATATTACAATCTGTCCAAATTAGGACATTTTTAATAGTGATAACGTACAACATTCATACTACATTTACACGATATATACAAAACAATGAATTTATGTAATAATAATAATACAATATACATATATACAAAACAAAATCAATAAAAATATATACAAAAGTCACTCATACCCATATACAATTCACAAGCATACAGAACGTGAGTGGAGAATCTAGCCAATGCTAGAACTCCAATATCACACTAGATTGAAACGACAAGAATCTGCTCGCCGCTTTCGGTTACTTCAACACTTACTAGACAGACGCTCTAACCTTCCACAAAAGACTCATCTACATTGAGCTTTAGGCCTCCACTAAACCATCAAATTCTTCCCGTCTTCAATTCCTAAAATACAAAATCCTCAATGCTCCTTACTTTGTCAAGAATAATGTCGTCCATAAAGACGTTAATATTCCTTATGTAGCTGATTTGTCCCAAACCAGGTATCAATCCTTCCATGACAAACTCCACTCCCACTCTAACCCACTAGTTTCAATCCTAGCTTCCTCTTCCATTCCTGGCAATCCTCTGAGGCGTCTGAAAAGAAGATGACCTCGAGTCCTTCTACTTTAGATTACGTATTGGAGTGCTGCCAATAGGCAGTTTCTCTTCATGTCTTTTTTAAGTGTTTTATCTAACAGCTAATTTACTAGATGTATTAATCAATACAGTTTTTTTTTTTTTTTTTTGTCCACCCCTACCTCGTCTTCAAAGGCTATACGGGGGTTCTCTCGGGCCAAGGGGTGAGGGCGGGGGATATACGCCGAGATAAAGTCCCCCAGCACGAGAGTCGAACTCGTAATTATTTGGTTTTCACTTTTCGGTTATCTGTTGCTAGGCAACGCGTGCTCACAGCAACGCGCGCTAACACGCTCGGCCACCCCGCCTCTTAACAATCAATACAGTTGTAAATATCAATAAAAAAATGAATGAAATGAACTGAAAAAGATTCCTACTCCGATTTTGACTTCCACCAATGTAAAAAGGTTTCCCCTCAAAGAAGTGAGCCATAGCTCCGAAGAGGTAGTAGTCTGATGGTGCAAGATGAGGACTATATCTTGGGTGCGGTAGAAGTTCGATGGAATCCATCTCAACGAGATTCTGCTTCCTATTTCGAGAGGCCGGGCATTGTATAGCTGGAACAAAGCATTCTTCCGTTTCACCAAATCCGGGTACCGCATCTCCAAAACGTCATACATCCGTTGCAGTTGTTCGAGATAGAGTGCTAAATAAACATAACTCCCGCTGAACTAGCACAAACTCATGAACTACTTCAAAAAAACCGAAAACATGGTCTTTTTTTTGAGCTTGTGTCGCCACTTTCATGTTTAACAAACTAACTCCGCAATGTCCATTCATTTAGGTGAGGCTCCTCTTCAATTTCCGGTATTAAACGCTTGGTTTCGGTGACTGTAAATTTCCGTTTGCAATAGTGGGGCAATAAGAGCTGAATTTCTTAACTTAATGCCATTATAGTTGAAGGAATGCCTAACAAACACTTAGTCTCACAAGTACTGATGCATTATGTTTACAAAATGATTTAATATACTATTAGGATTAGAATGATACCCATAACAATAACATTCGAAAACTGAAAGAGAATGTAATATCAATAAATATCTTGAGTATCTAAAAAAACGGTCACTTTTTTTTTTTTTTTACTCACCCCAATACAAAGTATTGACGATTTTACGAATATTTTGGAGTGCTCGGCGTGGTCTAGTGGACAGAGCACTAGTCGACTGTTCTCCAGGTCCCAGGTTCGAACCTCAGATAAGGCAGATTTATTTATTTGCTCACCGCTATAACACCTTGAAGACACCGGTTCTCGTCGGATCACCGAAGTTACCTAAGCAACGTTGGGTGTGGTTAGTACTTGGATGGGTGACCGCTTTGAGGGTGGGGTGGCTCATTAGGTTGACATACATCAACTGTCCGTGCGTTGCCTTGCAACCCAATAACAGTAATCGGAAGTTAATATAATTATTAGTTCGCGTCTCGGTTCCTTTGGGTTTATTTGCTGTAACATCGCAGTATTTCAGTTGTCTTAAATATAAAATTGCACACACACGCACACACAGATCTTTTCGCGCGGTACCCTAAAACTTGCGTTTCAGTTAAAAAGTAGCATTCGAAAACGATCGCAATAGATATAAGGGGAGCACGTGACAGAATGGCCAGCGCGTTAGTCTCACACGCTAAACGGTGTTAGTTCGAATCCCAGTCTTTTATAAGTATATAATTAAATGGGAATCCACTCACAGCTTCTTCCCCGGTTATGTGAGACCCGTCAGCCTACTTGTGGTCACTCACAATAGCGTAAGAAGTGTGATGAACCTACTCTATTAAATTTCATCTAGAAACGTGGTGAGTATATTTTCCTAGGAGATTACACCAATTATTACTGTTTCTTAAATGTATATTTCTTTAAGTCGATAGACTACGATGAATTTTCCGCCATTGCAAATGGTACCAAAAAATATACTAGATTTATATGATGGAAGCATACTAGTAAATAAAAAGTTACTTTTTAATTCATTGTAATTCACTGTTGAGAGACTGGTACGTACGCATTAAAGATATCTATTCCGATGAAACTTAGATAGACAAAATTTAAGACCAAAGGTTAACGAACATGGGACTTCACAATTGGAGATTGAAAAATAAAATGTACCTCTAGAACCCACGAAATTCTCTATCTTTCATCAGAAGCTTACTCACCTTCCTAATCCCTTGGCAAACTCCCTAAACATCCCTATAACCCTCCTCGTAGGTTGAAGGGGCAGTGGCCCAGAAATCTCTTGTCATTGGAGTTCTGGCAATGGCCGGCTTCTCCACTCATGCCCTGAGTGTATGTGGCTCTAGCGCCCTCGAGCAGCCTCCACTGGCTCTCAAGACCAGTGACGCGGCTGAATGAGAGGCGCTGGGATCTTCTGGCATTGTGCCTCGACATCCACTAGTGGATCTCGAGGTTTCATTCAGTGATCCCAGGGGCAGTTTGTAAATATTGTAAATAGGTATGAATGTGATCAAGATTGTTCTTATTATTTTCTTTATAGTATTTATTTAATTTTGCGTATATATATATATATATATATATATATATATATATATATATATATATATATATATTTTTTTTTTTTTTTAATTTATTTATTTGTTTAATCTTTATTATATTTTTTTCTTTAATTTTATTTACAATGTACATATGGGATGAATGATTTATTCTATCTGTAATACTCATTGCCCCAGTAGGTGGCAGATTGCATTATTTCATAATAAAATAAATTAAAAAAAAAAAAAGAACTCAGGAAGGGATCCAGTTCTAAGCCTAACGGCCGCGAAAGGCGGTTATCATTTTTAGACCAAGCTGAATCGCAAGATTTTCATCTAATCTTTCAACAACCACTTTATTGATGTTCAATGGTCTTCCCACGGATGAAATAATGGATAAAATAAATATCCTGCCTCAACCGGATCCAAAACAGGGACACAGGGAATAGTAGTTAAGTGTCCTAACTACAAGACGATATTGAGCGTTAGGAAAGGACGTTAAAGACAGAAAAAAAAAAAAAAAACTATTCATGGACTACAAGATAAGCTGTTGCTCTGAAGTTAAAAAGCACTTTAATTTCCAAGTGACCTTTAGCTTCCAAGGCCTGAAGAATTCAATAGAAGAGATTAGTGAACTGTCTCATTGTCTCCCGGCACGCCATAACCAATCTAAAGTTAGATTCGCCACTCCGAACGATACATTTAGAAAATGAATCTTCGAGATCGAAATATAATATTGCAACAATTTATTCGTTGTTCCGTTTTAGAAATACACTCAATCTGCTAAGTTTTTTTTTTTTAATTTAACCTAAGTTTAAACTACTGTGGTTAATCGGACGATGGCTACAGTAGGAGACCTAAATTTTGTCAATTTAGGTTTAATTAGTGTATTTTATTGTATAATACAGTTGTAAATTTCTTTAAAAAATACGTTTGATTAGGACAGAGATCTTTATCAAGTTCTTTACTTTGTACTGGGTTGGGGCCACTGTTTTACGCCTCCTCCGAATAACTAAGGATTTTTTAATCCCATTAAATAATTCTATTCAACTTGTAGGGGGTCAACTTCAGCCTTTTATGCCCAAGGTCGCAGGTACAAACCCGCAGGTGGTCCTGGATTTTTTTAATGGGAGTAAAAAATCCTTAGTTATGCCGTTCATCGGAAGGGACGTAAAAATGTGGTTCTGAGCCTGTACGATATTAGGTACTCGCTAAATACCCCTTATTCTAATTAAAACTGGATAGGCAAAATTTCGGACTCCCACTGTACCACCGTCAAATTAGCCACAGTAGCATGAAGTGACTTTAAATGAATATAAACACATATATTCAACTAGTAAGTGACTTGACCATGTGTTTGATCTCGTTAGAGTGTAAAATTATCGACCGGCTTGTCATTATAGCACATGTGGTTTCTCTATCATTGTTTTGTTGTTTATTCACGTAACTTCACTTTCTGCTACTGCGGCTTATCGGACTATGTTACACCGGGGAACAAAGTTTTGCGTGTCCAGATTTGATGAGGATATGAATCTTTAACGAGTACATCGTACAGGCTAGGAACCACCATTGTACGTTCTCTCCTAAGGATAGCATGAAACAGTGTTTCTAAATCCATTTATAAAGATCTTAGTGCCATCTAACTAAACATATTAAAATATTTTTTAAATAACCACAAATGCTTAATGAAAGCTTATTGGATAGTGTACTTTTGTTTTCGGGGTCTTAGGTTCTTTCAAATCCATTAATGACAAACAGGACGGATTAACCTATAGGTAACCAATCTATGCTTACTGGAGTAGAAACATTTGGTACTCGCCAAACCGACTGGTATGCGTCCGAAAGCTAGACGTCAGTGGAAAGATTGTGTTAAGTCTGATCTAGGGGGCTTGGGCTTGAACGGTATTCTTTAGACGAATCTGTGTAGGCCTATTATTATATTATTATTATTATTCAGATAATTTTTATTTCTTTAAAATTCGTTTTTGTTATGCACACAAAAGAAATTTTGAGAAAGTTTTATTCTGGGCTAGAAAGCTACGGTACTAGATTTTCAATTTTTTATTTTTATTTTATTATTTGGGGCTTTTCGAATTCCTTTCGCATCCAATCCTTACAATGCAAATTTCTGCGAAAAATCATCAACGCTACCTACTTTATCAGGAACAAACTCGTCAATAATTACCTTAGTGTTCCGTATGTTACTGATTTGGCCCAAACCAGATACCTCTCCTTCTACGACAAACTACACTCCCACTCTAACCCATTAGTTTCAATCCTTTCTGCCTATACTGATAATCCTCCAAGGCGTCTGAGAAAAAGATGGCCACGAGACCACTTACTTTAGAATATTTTTAGAGTGCTGCCAATAGATAACTTCTACACAAGTCTTGTTCATGTCTATTTTCTTTTAGCATATTTACTAGTTGTGTAATTTAAGTGTAAATATTAAAAAAATATATATATAATGAAAAAAAAATATTACTATTTATTTTTTAGCTACTTCATACGTTATAGGTTAAGTAATGTTGGAATTATAAAGTTTACAAAATGCGGAATTAAAGAGCTTAACTTGTAAGCATAATTGAATTGATAGCATCACGACAACTAAAATGAGTGAAGCATAGGGGTATATGTCCGAAAGGTAGGCCGAGGCGTCGCACACAGGGCAAAATCACCAATTTCGGTGGGACTGAAGTCAAGTCAAAAGTTTGGAATTTTTGAGTTCTTGAACTTTTTATTATTAGTTGGTAAGACGCTTAATACTAATATTTCCCGCTATACCGTGTTTACAAATAAATAGTAAATGAGCGAATCATTACTGTTCACACAATTGCCTAATAACCGGCAGTGGGATTATCTTTATTCGATGGCCACTTATTACGTTCAAGGTGTGTGTAGCGCAAAGTATTTTTGCTTTTATTTAACAATGGACATTGCTGAGACAGGTAAGACATGTTTCCCTACTTGTTATTGAATATACATTGCAATCTACCTGTAGAGTTAGTTTAGCAATTTGTAAACGTATGCCCCTATTCAATAACGAAAAACTATATAACCCCCAAGTTACCCCAAGGATTTGTTTTATCAATCCTTCTAGTCTTTGAATTTTGCAAAGAAGTTTTCTATTTTTTTGCGTTTTAGATGATACATAATTTCTTTTAGATACATCACTCCATATCAAAAGTTTTACAATCTATAATTTCAAGAATTTCCTAAATGATATAAAATACATCTATTAGCAGGTTTTAGCAACACCAAGCTATAATTAGACTTTTGTATTATTTTTCCCATATTCAGGGACTTCAAACGTAAAATATAGGGAAGTTTAAGATTTTAGTAAATAAATTTGATGTTTGACCACTGTGCCCTCGCCAATCGAGTCAAAAAATTAATTAGATCTTCTATTTTTTGCCGTAATCTGGGACCCCAAAGGTTAAATATGGACAAGTTTCAGAATTTTGTCCACCTAAGGTCACCCAAAATTCTGATGTCAGGGTTTTGGCTTGGACGATGATTGTTGGGCAAATCTGTGTAGGTAACTTTTGCTAGTATTGGCATCAAGGCTACGATTTTGCTATTCTCTATTATTATTATAATACCGCTTAAGTTTTCTAGTTTGGTATAGTCATGAAATTTTTATCTTCGACGAACCGTCCTTGTACAATAAAGAATTCACTTACCGAAGCCGTCCTCGAGAGACCCTAGATACAAGATATCCTATCAGGAATCACTGATTTAATTATCGACCAATAAGATTGGAGGTGGGAGAAAATAAGAGATGGGAACAAGAAGAAGATGGGAGGTGGAAGAAAATGAGGGGGAGGGGGTGGGGTTATTACAGCTCGAGTGGAAATGCACTTTTCCCTCTCCCCTCACTTCCTGGAACCGAGTTTCCCGATTTTCCCTCATCCCGGAGGTACATTTCCCGTTTTCCCTCTCCAGCGGGAGAACTCGGGTCGATAGTGGGGTAGAGGTGGCTTCATTCACAGCCTCGACTTCTCAGGGGAAGCATCGGGCACAAGTGAGACGTAAGTAGGAGGATAGTATATTATGTTTTTTTTTTCTTTCTGTATCTTACACTCTTATATAAGATGTTACATCCCGATTTTGATATAAAAATTATTTTCTAAAAAAAAACATATATGTTTGATCTTTATAGTTAACTGTCTATATTTAAGTAAATAATAAAATCAAAATAATAATTTTGACAACACACGTTATTGTGAAACACAGAACGAAGACCTATTGATAAGGCGTTATCAAATTCCCGCCAATTGCGGGAACATATGCTGGACTTTCATTCAGTTCCAGACCGATCACAACTCCCTTTACGCTTCTACAATATTCTTATTTTATTTTATTACATTATTTTTATTTATTTTTATGTATTAAGTTATATACATTTATTTCTCAGTGCTATTATTTATATGTTTTTAATATAATTCGGTTTTATTTAGCAATTTCATTGAATAATCTTTCAACGCATTGTTATTTCATTCATTAATCACCTTTTCGTACTACAGTAATAATTTCGGATTTTCGATTCCTCAAGTTTTGTTAGGAAATGTAACAATTAGTGACAACTCCAGCATCTCACATATTCTGAGGAGACGTGATACCAGAAAAATATTTTCAATTTTTTAATTTTATTATTATTTTTTATTTATTTAAAACCATCAATAATTAAAAATATGGAAAATTTTACACAATAAATAAGCTTAATTTTTTTTATTTATTATTACATTTTAGTATAATTTATATAAATGAATCTACCAGTCTTCATCGTTATTTGTTTCAATGTAATTTTGGATTTAGTTAGTTTTATTTTTTTAAATCTTCAAAGACACTTTAATTTATTTTATGAATCACATTTTCGTATTATAGTTGAGTTTTCGGATTCTTGGTTAATAATGTTTTCATAGGAAGTGTCAAAAATGTTTACATTGATATATATATATATATATATATATATATATATATAAAAGAATCTCTTCTTAGCGGATCTTGAACAAGAATAACATAATCACTAATAATTAAAATGTTTTTATAGTCTCTATTTTCTTTTCACTATTTTATATACTTAAAATTTACTTTACACTACTAATTTATAAAATATATAGTGAGGGAAAGTATTGAGATCATGAAACTTTTCAAATTCCAGTTTTCAACGAAGAAACACGTTTTAGGGTGAGTCCAAATAACCACGTCGCTCAGAAATGTATGTGTGTGTGTGTGTTGAGTCTAGCACGAAAAATAAAAGACATACAAACTGAAGTTCTATATTTTAGAGAGCTATACGCCTAAGCTGTACGCCTTTTTCACTAAAATCGGATTGCCGAAAATGCGACTTCATTCCATGGATTATGCACCTTTTTATGATTTTATCAAAAAAGGCTCTAAAGATTTTAGGTAAACTCGCTATATTGATGTAAAATTTCATGAGCTTTAATATCATATTAAATTCAATCATTGAGGATGTAATTAGTCGACCGTTGAGAATTGAGACGTTAATTTCCAAAAGGTACTAAAGGACATTTTTTACGAAATTGATTTTTTTACATATTTATATTCTCCTCATTTAGTTTTATCTAAATCTTAAATTTGATTGTATCTAATGAACACTCGTGTCCTTTAATAACGTGGTTTAGAAATTCTATTAATTTCTTAAGGTACTTATTACAAATTTAGTTTCATTCTAAATCATAACAGAACATTTCATTTCATAACTTTAATATGGTTTTATTAATATAGTAAAGAAATAATTCTAGATTTTAATGCGAAAAGAATCAAATTAGCTAGTTTAATAATATAGTAATGAGAGATTTTCGCGCTTCCTGTAAAATTTCCCAGAATTTTACCTTTTGGAAATCAACGCCTCAATTACTGGAAGAAATTAGTCCGGGTGGCGGTCATTAAATGAAACAACTAAATAGTTTCAACTATTTATTGTTTGCCAACGTTTCGATCCCCCTTTGTGGGTCATCATCAGAGCGCATGGTGGGAGAATGGAAACTGATCATCATTTCTACACCTCCAGGTGACTCACGCTCTTTTCATCACCACGATTCCACTTCTAAAAAGGTAACAACTCCTCGATTACCACCACAACGACCAAACCCTCAGTCGACCGCTCTTTTGGGTTCTTCTAGACCATCACCCTGCTATAACACTAGGTTAAATAGTAATAGATCTCTGACTCACCCCTCCAACACAACATTATAATAAAACTCCGACTGAACAAAGATATTTTTTAATTAAAATTTCGAACCCATTCTCTTTTCATTAAGTTCATTGAGAACTGCATTAGTCAAGTCCCTTTGTCAAATTATCTTGCCTCCAAACTGACTCACTCCTTGGACAAATACAAAAGAACGTTACTGAACTTAAAAATTAGAGAAACCATACAACAAATTGACCACATAAACGACAATATCCGTTCCTTAAATTCTTCTTTACATCCTATTATAGGGGACCACAACATGGACTGAGTTTCCATTCACCCACCATGCGCCCTGATGATGACCCACAAAGGGGGGTCGAAACGTTGGCAAACAATAAATAGTTGAAACTATTTAGTTGTTTCATTTAATGACCGCCACCCGGACTAATTCCTTCCATTAAATTTAATCATGTTTTAATATCATCGTTTCATTCCGATTTATATAGTTTAAGAGGGCTTAGCTGCCGATAGTTTACATTTTCTTCCTTTGAAGTACCTCTAATTTTGTATATTCGAAATAAATTAACCATATCATCTTGGAAGAATTAAAAAAAACAAAAAAAAACGAATAAAATTTGAAGTTGGGCTGATTTGATAATCAACTGTAGGAGAAAAGAGCAAAAATATTTTTTAATTATATTTTTTTTAAGATAAGAACAGTTATACAGGTGTATAATATTTTTATAAAAAATATTATGTTTTCGGAAAGTTGTGCCCGAAAAGGACTAATTTACTATTTCGAAGGATATGCCCGATTTTCATATTTTAAGGACTGTTTTAATTTTTTTTTTTTTTTTTCATTCTAATTTAAAGTCGCCATTCTCGTTGAAAGGATTTGTAACAATTGACATTTATTGTAACCAGGATACGGTTCGAAATGGTAGAGAACCTCCATTTTTGACTCGATTCTCCTTTGGCACGGAAAGTTGTGAAAGTTGTTTTAATTTTATATTAATTAATTAAAAACCTTAGTTTCCAACAAAACTAAAAGTAATTCTTAAAACCTTTTTGAACTCAATTTATTAATTCTGAAATTGATTTTAACAACCGAGGATGTGTGTTGTCCGCACCAGATTGTTTTTTTAATCTTATTGTGATAAGTATTTTTCATAAGTATTATAGTTTCATTTTTTTATGTGTGCTTTCATATAAGTTAATTTAAACCTTACTAGATTATAGTTAGATTTTACTAGCTTATAGTTTTAATTAATTATAATATTTATTAGTAATATCCATGCCATATTTTGGATTTGCTTATTTATGTTTTGATTTAAACACCTTTTATTCGGATTTGGCCCTATTGGTGGAAGCTGCTAATAAAATTTAAAAAAAAAATTGAAACTATTTTATAGCAATAAAAATATGTAATTAACATTTAAATAAAATATAAAATTATATCTATTTAATTTGAATTAATTTATTTTTCTTTAAATAAAAAAACATTTTGACTATAAATATATTTTATTTCCGAAATTTCAAGATAGCAGGAACACTTAAAATACATCATAATAAAAAAAAAACTGGTGCGCGCAAAACACGACTTTTACTTACCTCCGTTCTTGTCAATTTAAATAGTTTTTAAGAATTTTCAAATACACTTAAAGATAAAAATAAATTGTTAAATAATTGTTTGTTTGTTTATTTGTTTAACGTCACTTTTATGCTACTAGGGCTAATCGGACGATACTACGGTGGGAGTCCTAAATTTTGCCTATCCAGATTTTAATAGAATAGGGATCTTAAACGAGTACCTGAAATCGCACAGGCTCGGGACCATCTTTTAACGTCCCCTCCGAAGGACGGCGTAACTAAGGATTTTTTACTCCCATTAAAAAATCCTAGGACCACCTGCGGGTTTCGGAGGGAGGATCCCGTTAAATAATTAATTAAATTAAATTCCAATAGAAACATATGTTTTAATTAAATAATCTATTATATTATTATCTAGAACAATCAGCTATTCACCACTCTTCATTAACTTTTACAACTTTGTCTATTAGATAATATTTTTTGTTAAATCTTCAGCTTTTCAACGGTCGTCTATATTGCAGTTTTTATGTTAAAAAACACCAAATTACAAAAACAAAAAAAAAAAAATTGTTTGGTCTTTTCTCTTTTAATTGGATATCGTATTCGTTCAAATTATAAATTTATCTGTTTTATATCAGTACTAAATCGATGATATAGTTATTAAGGTACTTCAGAGGAAGAAAATTTAAATTATCCCCATTTAAGCCGTGTCAGACCATTTCAATCACAATGAAACCAACATTATATTAAAGCCCGTCTAATTTTACATCGATATAGCGAGTTTAATCAAATCGTTAGAGATCTTTTTGAGAAAATCGTAAAAAGGTGTAAAATGCATGGTATGAAGTGGCTTTTCTGGTTAGCCGATTTTGATGAAAAAGTTGCTGTAAAATCTCGGGCTTTTTTATTAACTTTTAAATACAACCGGAGTTTGAATTTGAAAATTATCGCCTACATAAACTGGAATCTAAGTACTATACATAAGTGTAAATATAATATGTGACTTTTCATGGATAAGTTTAAGTTGCCTAGCAACACAGAGGACCAAATAATTTGAAACCAAATAATTACAAGTTCAAGACTCGGTGCTCGGTGGATTTTATTTCAGCATTTATCCCCGGCCCTCACCCCCTAGCCCGATAAACCCCATATAGCCTTCAAAGATATGGTAGGGAAGAACAGAAAAAAAAGGGGTAGGTTTTAGTTTATATTTCTCAAACCAGTTTTGTAAATTACCTTTGTGGTGTAGTCAAGTCATACTAGCCTGAATAGTACTATGTTTCGGTGGCATAAAGGGTAATAAAGTAATTATCTTATAATAATAGAATAATAAAATAATAATAGAATAATAAAATAATAGAAATAATTTCAAATCATAACAAATATTGGGCTGATGCGAAATTAATGCAGGTTTCCTCTATTGCAATATCTTAATTCCAATTGTGTAAACAAAGCTAATCCTAACATTGATCATTATTATACCAAAACAAACCTTATCTAATACCCTCTCTTTCACCATGAATTTGTTTAGTAAAATCGTTTTGTTCAGTGTGTTCAAAGGTCTTGAATCGAAAATGTCAAAGTGCGATTTTCGTCAAATTTATTTTTACGAATTTAAATTAGGGCGCAGCGCTGCGCAAACGGCTCGTAATATTAATGAAGTGTGGGGTCAGGGGGCTATTAATGAGTGCACGGTGCAGCGTTGGTTCCAGAAGTTTCGCAGAGGAGATTTCGACCTCGAAGACAAGGAAGGTCGGGGCCGTCATCTTGCTCTGGACAACGACCAGCTGAGGTCAAAAGTGGAAGAAGACCCAACCAAAACCACACGAGAAATGGCGGCGGAACTCGGTGTGAACCAATCCACAGTTGTACGCCACTTGGAAGCAATTGGTAAGGTAAAAAAGTTGGCCAAGTGGGTGCCACACCAATTAAACGACCACCAAAAAAATCGCCGCTTTGAAATCTGCTCTTCGACGACTGCACGAGTTGGGCTACGAAGTTCTCCAACATCCGCCTTATTCACCTGACCTCTCTCCTACAGACTTCCACTTTTTCAGGCATCTGGACAACTTTTTGAGGGAGAAAAATTTTCAAAACCAGGACGACATTGAAAATTCTTTTCGTGATTTCATTGAGTCCAGGGATTCGGATTTTTTTTCTGGTGGAATAAGAAAGCTTGTTGAACGTTGGCAAAAGTGCATTGATTCAGATGGAAATTATTTTGATTAAATATATATGGTTAAAGTAAAGATATGGCGTATTTACAATACCTACTAAAAACCTGCATTAATTTTGCATCAACCCAATAGAACCTCAGTATTCTCGATAATAACAATACCTCACTGTATTATGTTTTATTTGTAATAATAATGTGTTTTTATGTGTACTATTCGATAAATAATTGTATATTTTAAGATAATTACTTTATTACCCTTTATGTCACCGAAACATAGTATTTATGGCATCCCTTGTGGGGACGTATTTATCAAGTCACTTTTGGTATCATTAATTTTATTAGCTAAAATTTATTAGTTCATTAAAAGTAAATACTATGTTTCGGTGGCATAAAGGGTAATAAAGTAATTATCTTAAAATATACATTTATTTATCGAATATTACACATAAAAACACATTATTATTACAAATAAAACATAATACAGTGAGACATTGTTATTATCGAGAATACTTAGGTTCTATTTGTTATGATTCTTAATTATTTCTATTCCTCCCAGTATTCTCGATACATAGCATTAGGGTCTGTGTTCGTTGTAATAATATTAGTGGCATAAGACACTATTAGTATGTTTCGTTTCTCGGTCAGTCATACGTGTATATTAGATACAAAAGTGGGGCCAAGATAGAACCTTGAAGAACTCCTGGAAAGACTCTCTCCGAGTTTTGTAGGACAGAAACTGTCATATAGAAAAGATTGTAAACTACATACAAGAACTTGAATTTTTTTCTTCAATTCGTTAAAATAAGGGAAAGCAGAAATATTTAAATTTAAATTTATCCTGAGTATGCAACACTTCGAATGGGCATCCAAAAATTGTTTCCCGAATCCATCACAAAAAAGTGTACTTTCAAACGGAATAAAAAAAAAATAAAGAAATACATCACATTCGCGGAAGCCGGAACAAAGCTCACTGTCATGAATAATTCACAAAAGCTCGTTCACGACCTGTTCGTTCTCTTTTTTATCTTTCGCAGCAACAGGGTACCTCTTTGTTTTAACTGCTTCACCTTTTATTTCTTGAAATTAAATACTAAATTATTTCTTTGTGGTTTATGTTTGCATTTTTGTGGTTTAGATGGCATTGGTTAAATTACGTCCACAAATCATTCGCTCTATACTAAGTATTACTGTACCGATTAAGAAGTGAAAACTGGAGGTAGATATTTAAAGAAATTATCACTGATATTTAATGCATATAAAATCCATGCCCTTTTCTACTGATCGCAAATTATTTTTATTTAAACATCGTGTAGAAGACACTTTGAGTTTCCAAATAATAATGATCCCTGTTAAACTGAAAATAAAAATCAATAACTAACCTCTTCAATAGATATTTATATTTTTACCGCGAAAAATGTTGATACACAAAATCTGGACAAATTAAGAAAGAAAATGTTAGTACTTTAACTATGTTTTAAATTAATAAAACAAGAAACTACCATAATAATTAAATAATAATAGTCAAGAAATAATATAAATAAAATAAATCAATTTTTAATAACTTTTGATCTTTATGTTACTGAATCTACTAATGCATATAATTATGTAATAATAATTATAGGCTTAACGAGCCCGAAGGTTCGATGCAGATAAATTTGCCAATGAACACCATTCATGTCCTCCCATCGACGTTTCGGCCTGCCTATCGTACACCGACTAGTCCGTGAGCCAGCAAAGAAAAATACAATCCATTTTACCAAACTTTTTAGAGCATAGCATGTATCATGCTGAAGCAAAAAATTCACGTCTGCTAACTCAAAACGGTTGGATTACAAAATGACGGTCATTCAAAAAGGGAATATCACACTTTTCTAACATTATTATGACTACTATAATGGAAACGGCTTAACTTATGAGCATAATCGTTATAAAGTAATTCATCAAGTGTTGGGTTGTTTCACATGAAATGTCCGTTTTTATAATCAATTACCTACTTTTTAGTATACCTCCAAATATGAACATGGAAACACGCGATTTTCGAGTAATATTTTTGTACGAGTTTAAACTCGGCCATTCAGCAGCTGAGGCCGCTAGAAATATTTGCAAGGCGTTTGGGGAAGAGCGTGTTAATGAACGGACCATTCGCCGTTGGTTTGCTAAGTTTACAGCTGGGGATACAGACTTAGAAAACTTGCCCCGAGGAAGACCTCCGTCCGTAATAGACTACGATGTCCTCAAACATTCAGTAGAAGGAAACCCCTACCAAACAGTTAAAGGACTCTCAGCACAACTAAATGCAAGTGCATCTACCGTTTCCAGACATTTAATGTGTATTGGGAAAGTAAAAAAGCTCGATACATGGTTACCTCATGATCTCACTGTTTCGAAACATGCCGTGCAAAAATTGAAAGAACTGGGCTACGAAGTTCTTCTGCACCCACCATATTCTCCCGACTTGTCTCCAATAGATAATCACCTGTTCAGGAATTTAGACAACTTCGTCAAAGGAAAACTTTTTGACAATGACGATCAAGTGAAAAGTGCGTTTTCAGATTTTGTTTCACTTCAAAGCTCAGAGTTTTTTAGTTCAGGGATAAAAAGTTGGTGTCACGTTGGGAAAAATGTGTAAAAAAAGAAGGTAAATACTTCGAATAAAATTATCTTGTTTTCATATCGTATTTTTAATAAAAATCCTTTACCTTGAACGGAAATTTCATGGGACACAACCCAATATTTAATAAGCTTTTATATTAGTGGTAAAAGACATTTTTATGTTCAATATTCAACGATATAGATGTATTAAAAAAAAAAAATCGGAAAAAAACAGATATCACTATTTCCTTTATAATTAAGAACACTATAATGGAAACGACTTTACCTATGAGGATAAACGTTATAATAATCATAAGTATTTAATAAGCTTTATATGATGGTAAAGACATTTGTATGTTCAGTATTCAACGATATTAGAGGTATTACAAATAAAACTAATTTTTGCGGAAAACGAAATATCAATCTTTACTATCATAATTATGGTTAATATCATGAAAATTTCTCTATCTTATGAGGATAAATTATAATATAGAAAATTAAATCACCTTTAATTTGAGTTGTAAAACACGTCTGTGTGACCAATAGTTAGATCGATATGGTTTTTCAAAAACCATACAACAGAAATCGAGAAACTTCTTACTTTTGCCATTAATTTGGTTGATATCATGGAAGTGCCTTTGCTAACAATATAATGGTTAGCATATACTTTACGAGACATAAAATTAAGTTTAATTTGAGTATTAATCGAAATCCGTAGGTCTAATACTCATCGACATAATATCAGTGCAATGGTTACATGTGTCAGAATATCTGTCGCTAAAAACGCGTCTGCCGGGGCTTCCCCACTACGTTTGAATGACAGACGTTTGATTCGTCGGGGTCAAACGGAAAATCGTGGTGAAATGAGTCTTTTTGCTACCCTTTTGAATGGCCGTCATTTTGTATGTAATGTACAATTGTATGTAATCCATTTGAGTTGGCAGGTGTGTATTTTTGCTTTACCATGGTAGATGCTTTGCATACAACATATTGAATTTTTTTTAAAAAAGGTCGTATTTTTCGTGGCTCACAGACTCACGGCCGTTGAAACAGTAGGAATCTCTACTAGGAATATCTATTGAGCCCATGGTCCTACATGGGCTGTAGAAGAGATAAAGGGTTTGTTTTTTTAGTTTTGTTTTTCTGGGCTTAACTTTTACATGGGGTTTAATCGTTAAAGCAAATCGGTAAACGATAAATTTTTTATTCAGACAATTAATTTTATGCAATCTTTATAGGCTATTCTATTGGGTTGTGTCACATGAAATGTCCGTTTTCAAGGTAAAGGAGTTTTTATTAAATATACGATATGAAAACAAGATAATTTTATTCGAAGTATTTACCTTCTTTTTCTACACATTTTTGCCCAGCGTGACACAACTTTTTTATCCCCGAAATGAAAAACTCTGAGCTTTGAGTGAAACAAAATCTGAAAACGCACTTATCACTTATCATCATTTTCAAAAGTTCTCCTTCGACGAAGTTGTCTAAATTTCATGAACAGGTCGGTAATCCCTTGAGACATGTCGGGTAGAATATGGTGTATGCGAAGAACTTCCTGAGAGCAGTTTCTTTCCAATTTTTGCACGTAGTTATAAACATGGGGTCTTGCTCGGCGCTCAGTTGATATCTTATAGGTAACCCAATGGTCAGCTTTTACTTTCCCAATACACCTAAATGTCTGGAACGGTAGATGCATTTCATTTAGTTGTGCTGAGAGTCTTTAAATGTTTGGTAGGGGTTTCCTAACTGTAATTGTTGAGACATCGTTTTTCAGTAGTTAACTGTTTACTTTAAATATGTAAACATTCGGAAGGAAACAACAGAGACCTACAAAATCCTTTATGTACTTCAGAAACTATAAAAACGGACATTTCCTGTGAAACAACCCAATAAATTACCCCAACTTATACATTATTTCTATAACTTATACAAGCAGGACCCGTGGCTGAGTGCTACGCCTAGTCTCTCATCTAGAGTTCCGATTTGAATCCATCCGGCTTAAAGATATATTAACTCACACCTCTCCCCGGCATATAAAACCCGTCAACCAAATGGTGGCCACTCACAAAAATAGGCGTGAGGAGTGATGACCTACCCTGTAACATCATCGTGAATCGTGAGTATATTCTCCCAGGAGATTACTCCAGGAGGCCAAGGCCCTACACGGCCTGTCGTGCCAGAGAAAAAAAAAACTTATACAAAGCTATGCTTGCCAAATTTACTGATCTGCTAAAAAGGAAATACAAAAATTTCAATCCCAATTTTTAAGACTGTTTTCAAGAGAAAATATATATATTTCACGTTGTTTAAAGTTATTTATATTTATTTATTAAAATAACGGTGAAACACAAAAACTAAGGATGTACTATTATTTGTGTTTGAACGTTTTGGAGCTTTGAAATCAACAACTTGTTATAAGGCTGATTAAGATTTCCACTGTTTACAAAACATTTATTTCATATGGTATGAAACATAAAATAATAATAATACAAAGATAAATGTCGCTGAGGAAAAAAAAAAAATTACATTCCCAAAAAGACTTTAGTACCATAATGAAGTCAACATTTTTTTTCTTATAATTCACTTTTGAGAGTTCTCAAGAGGAAAATTGAGTTGAGTAAGTTTTCTTATATGTATGGAAGGGTCTTTATACCCTCTTCTTTTCGGTCTTCCGCCTTACATTATTTATAAATGAGTTAAGGCCGAGATTAAATTTCCGAGTGGGCGGTCCGGCTTTTGAAAGGTATATGAGCTTTTTATCTCAATATAAATTCACTTATTCCATTAAAAAAAAAAAAAAAAAAATTACGAGGTTAATACGTTTTATAGAGTTATAGTGCTAAAATTATTCCGTTTATTAAAGCAATAAAGCTTATTATTATTACCGTAAAATGGGGTTAATAGGAAAACTCTATGGTATCTTGAGCAATATAACAAATTTATTTTTTAGCTCAATTAATTGAACAATACAGGAAATCTTAGATCCCTACAACCCCTCTATTACATATTTACTGGGTGTGTAATATATATATATATATATATATATATATATATATATATATATATATATATATATTATTTTATTTTATTTTTTATTTTTTACTGTCCCCATTCACCCTACAGTAGGGGTGAATAGGAACTACATTAGAAATGCTTTTGTGTTCCCATTTACAACATGTGGGGTGAATGAGAGCAGCTTAAAATGCTTATTAAATTACTTTTTTAATTGAAATCTTTTAAAAATATAAATAAGGTCACTTATATTGTAAAAAAATTCATTTTCTAGAAATTGGTTCTCTTATGTTTTAAAAAAGATCTAAAGCATCACGCTTCTGTAGGAAGAAGAAGAAATGTCAGTAAATGATGTATGCACTTAGGTCATTGAAATATGAAACAGACCCCAAGAATCTGACAGATTCAGAAGATCCAATTCTCCCTTTCAACTTCAATGTAACTTCATTAGGGCTAAAATAAGCTTCCTCTTGAGTTGGTACAAACCTATAACTTTGCTTGATACTTTTGTAAAACAAACCGATGTATCCTTTATCATCAGGTTTTAAAACATTACAAACATAAAATAGAAAATTCTCAGAGTTTTTTTTTTCAAATACTTTAATCAGTTTAAAGTCGCCAACTGAAATGTCATAATTAGGGGATAATGATTCAAATCCAGGTTCATCGTCTAATGTGCATGACACCACCAACTCAGCATCACTGTCTTTCAAAGAATATTCATCTGATGAGTCTTCTGACAGAAAACAGCTGTCATTCATCCCACACTCCAGAAAATATGGATGCCATAACCAAAAAAATCTGTTGCAAATAATATATTGAGCAAGGTAATTTGTGCAAGGAGATAACTCAGGATAAAAAGGAGATAAGGAACAGTAAACAGATATAAATAAGCTATACTCGTATAAATGACTGTTTCATATATATATATATATATATATATATATATATATATATATATATATATATATATATTATATATATATATATATTTATTTTAAACATATTTATTGATATTTACAACTGTATTAAATAAAAATGCATCTAGTAAATGTCATGGAAATATATAAAACTGTCTGATGAAATATGAACATGAAATACATGTTGTAGAGACACTACTCAGTGGCAGCACTCTAAAAATATTCTAAACTAGAAGGTCCCGGGTTTTCTGTTCCGGAATTGAAGAGGAAGAAAGGATTGAAACTAGTGGGTTAGAGTGAGAATGGAGTTTGTCATGAAAGGATTGATACCTGGTCCGGGCCAAATCAGTAACATAGGGAACATTAAGGTCTTTATGGATAAGTTTATTCGTGACAAAGTAAGGAGCGGTGAGAATTTTACGAAAGTTTTGGATTGGATGCGGGAAGAATTTGATGGTTTAGTAGAGCCACAAAGCTCTACTCCGTAAGTCCAGATTGGTCTTATAATAGTCATGTAGATGAGCCTTTTGTAGTTCAGAGGAAGGTTTGACCGTTTGTCTAGTAAGTGTTGAAGTAGCCTAAAGCGGCGAGCAGTTTCTTGTCGTTTTAGTCGTGTATGTGGATTCCAAGTTAGGCGTTTGTCAAGAAGAAGTCCTAGGTATCGGATCTGTTCACCAGGGACTAGTTGAGTGTTATTAAACGGATAGTGTAGGGCAGGAAGTCAAAGGTTTACGACGAAGGGTAAACCTTTTTTGATGGGATTTCTTGGAATTTATTTTTATTCTCCAGTTCTGACACCATACTTCTAGGTCTTTGATGTGGGCTTGCAGGTTATGTGAGGCAACAAATGGATCTTTATGAACTGATAACACGCAGGTGTCATCAGCACAGGTAGAAAAGTTTTATTCTTACAGATAAAGTTTGTGAAAAAGAAAAAAAAAATCGTAAAAACTGGTACAATTTTTCACAGGTGGTACTACCAACAAAATAAAACCATATAATTGAATTATTTACAGAGTGGCCAACCAATAATACCAAAATTAATTCCTTTACGGTGAAGTAAGTGGCTTTCAACTTTAAAATAAGATTGAACTTTTGTTCCCTTCCACCCCACTGTTCCTATTCACCCCCTTTTTCGGCATTGCTTAGTTTAGTTAGTAGAATAAAAAAAATTAAACTTAACGAAATAATAATATTGTTGTTGATAGCGATGATTTAAAAAAAGTACTAAAGGATACTTTTTTACGAATTAATAATTACTTTACCTAACCGTTTATTGCCACAACTACCTAAATATCCCGATTCTAAACACAAACCCTGTTGATGAACCTGTGGCTTCAACACATGTGGTTGCCAAGGAGACATAACCTTCATGTGTTTTGGGATAAAAAAAATCTGGTGCGGACAACACACGACTTTCACTTACCTCCATTTTTAAAATCAATGAAAGAATTTTCAAAAACAGAGATAAAAATACGTGAAACTATTAAGGAATTAATTAAATTGAATTTATATAGAAACATGTGTTTTATTAAAAAATCTATTATATTATTATCTAAAATAATCAGTTAGTTTTATTTACATTTCATCAGTCTTGATTATATTTTAAAAGTTTGTGTATAAAATAATATTTTTTCTAAAATCTTTAGCTTTCCAACGGTATATCATACATGTATATTGCTGTTCTTATGTTCAAAAACGAAAAATTGCATTGAAAAAATATTTTTTTCTGTTTTCTCCTTTAGTTGGTTATCGAATTTATTCAATTTGTATATTATCTGTTTTTCATCAGCGTTAACAAGATAATATAGTTATTTTTATTAAATCTACAAAATTAAAGGTACTTTAGAGGAAGAAAATTTAAAATATCGGCATTTAAGCCATGTCAGACCATTTTAATCAGAATAAAACCTACATTATATTAAAGCCCATTAAAATTTACATCGATATAGCGAGTTTGATCAAAATCGTCGGAACCGTTTACGAGAAAATCGAAAAAAGGTGCAAAATGCATGTAAAGTGCCTCTTCTGGTAAGCTCATTTTGATGAAGAAAGTTTTGTCACGTCTCGGGTGTATAGTTGTCTTAAATATGAAATTTTGTTTTCATAGGACTTACCGGGAGTTACCACTCACACACAAACCTTTTTGCAGGACTTGGTTATTTGGACTCAGGGGACCCTAAAATGTGTATTTCCGTTGAAAACTGGAATTCGATATTATTCGATATATCGAATTACTATATATAGTAAGTGAAAGTAAAAATACTTTTTGTGTTTAAAACAATGTTACATGTGGTGTATGTTTTAATAAAGATATAATCCATTATTAATGTTATTTGTGTGGTGATACCAACTCAAATCTATCAAACTAATTATGATGATAGGAAAAGTCAACAAAAGTTTAAAACAAAAGCTGCTAATTATTACACAATGGTTTATTATTATCGGATAATTCTAGTAGGGCATTACAATTTATATAGCTGTCTATGAACTTGACTTATATGTATAGTTATTAATTTATAAAGGAGCTAAAGACGAACCAGCTGTCAATTTATATTCTTTAAAAATGGCCAATCACGACTGCTTAAAACGAAATCTATATATCTACTATTTTTTAAACGATTTCAATTTATTTTTATAATTATTTTATTTTATTTTTTTTTTTTGTAAGGGGGAAGGGATATTTAATGGTTGATCGTAAAATGAATATAAAAGAGTGGCTGCTATAAAAAATAGAAAATAATAAAACAATATTTAGTATTATTTTAGTTTTAATTAGATTTTTTTTTTTGACTATTTTATATTCTTTTATGACCGCAATAGATGGTTTTTCACAACTTATCTTTTTTTTTATATTTTTCATTATTTTGGATTCAACGCACCTTGAAACGCGCGACTCAAATATTGAGTTTTTTACATTTGTCATCGTAAGTCCATTTTTAAAAATAATAACTAAGGCACGGGTAGTTATTATGCTGATTTAAAATTTGGTAAAATTAGTCAGAAACACCGTTAAATTCAGAAACTGACAGAAAAATATAATCTATTTATCTAATCCAGTCAACCTATGTATTTACCTGTTTTTTTAGCAATGCTAATCAGATGATATGGTTATTTTTATATAAAATCTACAAAATTAAAGGTACTTTAGAAGAAGAAAATTTAAAATATTGGCATTTAAACCCTGTCAGACTATTTCTATAAGAACGAAACCTACATAATATTAAAGCCCATCCAATTATACATTGATATAGCGTGTTTAATCGAAATCGTTAAGCCGTTTTGAGAAAAACGTAAATAGGTGCAAAAAGAAGCATGGTTTAAAGTGGCCCTTCTGGTAAGCTAATTTTGGTGAAAAAGGTTCTGTAACATCTCATGTGCATAGTTGGCTTAAATATGAAATTTCAGTTTCATAGGACTTTTACTTTTCGCGCTGGGCCTACGTTTTTACGTGTTACTTTTTGCGGGACTTGGTCATTTGGACTCAGAGGACCCTAAAATGGGTATTTCCGTTAAACCTGGAATTCGAAAATGTTCACGATCGCAATACTTTCATTTACTATATATTCCGTATATAAGTGAAAGTAAAAAATGTCTTATTTCCTGAATTCTGATCTCCAACGAGTAAGAACGTAAATGTTTACTGCGTATGAATTAGCAGCTTTCTGGTTGTGTTAGAGAGATTCTATGTATTTCTATATATCAATGTATGTCAGTTGAGTATCCCTGTATTTGGTGCTGGAACAAGGTTTATATTTATTTTAATCCACACTTGTCTAATACATATACATAATAATCAGTGGTTTGTCTGTCTGTTCACTAATAAGTTGTTTGTTTAAATTTTTTTTAAATGTCACTTTATGCTACTGTGGCTAATAGGACGATGCTACAGTTCGAATTCTAAATTTTGCCTATCCAGGTTTAATTAGGACTTGGATCTTTAACGAGTCGCACGAAATCGCACAGACTTGGAACCGCCTATTTACGTCCCCTCTGAAGTACGACATAACAAGGGCCACCTGCAAGTTTGAACCCGTGAACTTGTTCACTCATAACTAAACGATATTTCAGGTATTATTTCATTTTGGGGAGAATTGTTCTCATATCCATATCCTTTTCAGTCAACTTCTGATTATATCGAGCGTGCTCGTTGATATTTTTTGAATTACGGATTGTAATTTCCATGTAATTTGTCATGGAGAGTAGTGAGTTTGTTTCTTGGCATCTGTTATTCAATTTTTTTTTTTAAATTAATTAATTGATATCTACAACTGTAAAGGAAAAAACACAACAAGTAAATGTGAAAACAAGTAACAATTGGCTTGATAAAATCTATTGAAGAAGCTACTACTATTGAAAAACATTAAGGTACTTGGCGTAATGAGTCTGAGTATTTTTGATTAGAGTGTTCGAAGTTCGTGTTTATGAATCTTTTTAACAGTATCGAAATATTTTAGAGGCTTATGATAATATTGGTTCGAGGATAGGTATTGTCAGGTAATCAAGTGTTGAAATTTACTCCCAATTATTTAATATATGTGTTAAACGAACAGACTTTGTTAACATGCTTCTACCTCCGTTGTAAAATACTGTATTTTAATTTCCTATTCATATTTCGTTGATTACTATCGTCATTTCTTCAGAATTGATAAATTAAAATAAATCCCAACAAATCCCACGAAATCACCTTTACCCTTCGTCGCAAACCGATGACTTCCCGCCCCCACCGTATCCTTTAATAACATTACCCTTACTCCTGTAGAGCAAATCCGATACCTAGGTCTCCATCTTGACAAGCGCCTTACTTGGAATCCTCACACAAGACTGAAACGACAAGAAACTGCTCGAAGATATCGATTACTACAACACTTACTAGACAAACGTTCAAAACTTCCAGTACATTACAAAAGACTCATCTACATCACAATTATCAGACCTATTTGGACATATGGAATCGAGCTTTGGGGCTCTACGAAACCATCTAATTCCTCCCGCATCCAGTCCTTACAATCCAAAATCCTTCGCAAAATCCTGAATGCTCCTTATTTTGTCACAAATCAACTCCTCCATAATGACCTAAACATCCCATTTGTTGCAGACATAGCCCGTGATAGATACTCCTCTTTCCATTCTAAACTCCCTGCCCATACAAACCCACTTGTCCGTAATTTATGTTCCTCAGATATCCCTGATAACCCTCCAAGGCGACTGAAAAGAAGGTGGCCTCGGGACCTACTGTATTAAAATAGTTAGTGAAGTGCTACCACTGGGTGGTTCTTTCTCAAGACATTTTCATGACTTTTTATATTCATTCTACATATTTACTTATTGTATTCTTTAGTACAGTTGTAAATTACTATAAATAAATAAATAAAAAAAATGAAGAATTGATAAATAAAGTCTCAAGGTTATGTATCTTAACTTTTGAGGATTCTGAAAGAAGCCCGTAAAAATAATTTTCTTTCATCGGAAAGAAACGTAGCTCGGTGAGAATCATATGGTTTCTTCGATTATGTCATTAAAGATAGGTTATTTCGTTCCTTGAGTGAATTCCATTTATTTTTATTTTTGTGCGTTTGCGTGAACGGTAAAAGTGTATTTTTGGTGTTTTGAAGAAGATGCGTATATACTGACCACTTCTTAAAACGTGAGTAATAAATATGTTAACTTATTGTTTAAGTTTTTTTAGAGGAAAATATGGAAATTGAGTATTGTTGCTAGATTAGGACCATCTGTTTTTTTTTTCAATATATGTTTTTTATTAGAGGATAAAACGTCCGGTAATATTGATTTTTAATGAAATACGTGGTAAGGAGAAAGTATTGCGATCGTGAAATTTTCGAGTTCGAGTTTTCAATGGAAATACATGTTTTAGGGTCCTTTGAGTCTCATTTAAAATTATGTGATCATGTAACTGTGTGTAAGTCTAGCCAAAACGATAAGTTTTATATAACTGAAATTTCAGATAACAGAAACATATGCCTGAGATGTTACTTAAACTTTTTAACCAAAATCAGCGATTCAGAAGTGCCACTCCAGTTTTCAACGTAAATATTCGTTTGCGGGTTCCCTGCGTCCAAATAACCAAGATCCGCCAACAATTCTGTGTGTGTAAATAGTTTCTGCGGCTTTTGCATCAAAATCGGAAGACCAGAAGAGCCACAATTTAGCATTTAGCATACTTACGAATTTCAACAAAAACGGCTCTAAAGATTTTGATTAAACTTGTCATATCCAAGAAAAATTTAATGGGAATTTTATTATTAGATGTAGCGGTAACAGAAAACAGGGATGTTTAAAGTTTGTCGGGATGAACATTAAAAAAATTTGTCTTCACGACTTAAAAGAGTTATAATTTCCTCATAACTCGGTTATGATTGAAGACATATCAAATATAAAAATCGTTATAGAGTCTGTTATTTTATTTGAATAAGTTAAAAGATTATTAAAAGAAAAGAAAAGGAAATAATAAAGGTGTCCAATACAAATGATTTGGTTTATTATTCTCTATAATTTACCTTTTTAGTGAACTAAGAAAAAGAGAGTTTGGCATCCAGGACTGCTCTACAAACTCCGCAAATTCCTCTCCCCGACATATTTCCTAATACTCCGCTCCTACCTTACAGGTAGAACCTTTAAAGTTAATCATAACCTCTCCCACTCTTCAGTATTCAATCAGTCAGCCGGTGTACCTCAAAGTAGTATCCTAGGCCCAATCCTCTACACGGTGTATACAGCTGATATCCCTATCCATCCAAGCACTGTCCTCTCTACTTACGCTGATGACACATGTGTGCTATCCGTTAATAATGATCCTATTGTTGCTTCCTAATTCCTACAGGACCATGTATCCGCCATTGCAGAATGGTGTCACAATTGTAGAATCAAAATTAATCCTAATAAATCCCACCAAATCACCTTCACTCTACGACGTAAACCTATGAATTCCTGTCCAGTTGTTTCCTTTAATCATACCCCACTCATCACTGTAGAACAAATACGATACCTTGGACTTCATCTTGACAAACGTCTTACATGCAATCTTCATACTAGACTTAAACGACAAGAAATGTCTAGTAAATATCGACTATTAAAACATTTACTTGACAAAAGATTAAAACTCTGTCTTTACTTCAAAAAACTCATTTACACAACCATTATTAGACGACTTATGGCATAGAGCTATGGGGCTCCAGTAAACCATCGGATTAAAATCCTTCGATAAATCCTAGACGCTCCTTACTTTGTTACTAACAAAACTCCTCCATAGAGATCTGAATATCCCATTTGTTGCAGAAATTGCCCCAAAAAGATACACCTCCTTTCATTCCAAATTACCCGCTCAAACAAACCCGCTTGTCCGTATCCTCTCATCGAGATAGCATACAAAACAAGTAAAAAACAAAAAATAGTTGAGATAAATACAAAATGAAAAATTAACATCATACACAAAATACTTACAATCTGACCAGTGTCAGAACTCCAGTATAAATATCTCGCGGCCACTGTCATTTCTATCGTCAAGGAGGATTATATGGGAGGGTAGAGCCAGATAGGGATTGTGCTAGAGAGTTAGGATGATGAGTAAGGTTTTGATGAAATTTGGATGGTACCAGGTCTAAACGTCAGTTGGTAACGTAATAAAGAGCATTAACTGTTGTTCGGAAGACTTTGGATTGGGAAGGGTTGGATACGTTTGATGTTAGCATATTTAGCTGTCCCCCACAGTTCAAGTCCGTAGGTCCATATAGGTTTCAGTAATGTCTTGTATATTAGTATTTTTTTTGTCAACTGTAAGATGTGATTTTCTGTTTAGTAGTCGATATAACTTGCCGAATCTGCGGTTGGGTTTTTTCTTTTAAGTCTTGTATGTGGTTTCCACGTCAGTCTTTTATCTAGTAGTAAGTCAAGTTCCTTGAATATAAATTCATATTGTTGTTAGTTCGTCTTTCTTAAGCTATTTGAATAGTTTATTGCTATGCATATAATTTAATTACCTAAGATGCTATAATAATTGTAATAATATGATGTAATTATTCGTAAACAATTTTATACTAATTAACAACATTTTTAAACTTAAACCTAAATATTTTGGATTAGGTAACTTGTATTATTTTAGATAGCGTGTCTTAACATATCTAAATTTCTTTGAATTACTTAATTTTATAAATTGAATTATTTAATAAATTGATGATAATTTATTTGAATTTCCCTAGATATTTCAATAGGTGCCTAGGTCTTGCAAAGAACTAAACAAGGTCAGAGGTTTAATCGATTGATAGTTATCACATGCGATAAAAGCGTTTCAATATTTTTTATGGCTTATTCAATTTAAAACAATTGCTAGTCTTTTAATGTTTTATTCTCCTAATCATCTGCAAGTATATACGTCTACTGAAGATTGTAGGCATGATTTTTCTCAGAGTAGGTTGAAAATCGTAGTGTATGGGGACAGGATATTTTCTAAACACTGTCTATATACATTAATAAAAAAAAAAATCTGGTGCTAGCAAGATACAGCTTTTACTTGCTTCTTATATTTAGGAAATAATAGAAACAGTTATCCTATAAACATCAGATAGGACGAATAGCAGTAACCTAGATATGTAATATAATGTGTTGTGTGCTAAAAAGTGATTTTTTTAATTTTTATTTATTTATTATAGAGATATTTACAACTGTATTAACACAAAAAATACATCAAGTAAATGTGAACATTGAGATATGGACATGATAGGCGTGAGAAGAATCTACCCAGTGGTAGCACTTCAAAGATTATTCAGATAAGTAGGTCTCGAGGCCATCGTATTTTCAGCCGCCTCGGAGGATGATCAGGAATAGACGGAGATGAGAGATTGCGGACAAGTGGGTTTGAAGTGCAACTAAGTCAGCAACTAATGGGATATTCAGGTCTTTATGGATTATTTTATTGGTGGCAAAGTAAGGGGCATCTAGGATCTTTCGGAGGATTTCGGATTGCAAGAATTGGATGCGAGAGGAATTTGATGGTTTGGTGGATCCCCATAGTTCAATTCCGAGCTGTTTCTTGTCGTTTCAGTCTAATGTGAGGATTCCAAATAAGTCGTCTGTCAAAATGCAGTCCAAAGTACCGGATCTGTTCAACTGAGGTGAGTGGAATATTGCCAAAGGATATAGTAGGACAGGCAGACATAGGTTTGCGGCGCAGGGTAAAGGTAATTTGGTGGGATTTAGTAGGATTTATTTTGATCCTCCACTTTTGACACCATTCTTCAATGGAAGCAATGTGAGACTGAAGGGTTTGGGAAGCAATAGTTGGATCATTGTTTACAGATAACAAACATGTGTCATCGGCGTATGTAGTGAGGACAATGCAAGGAAAAAGTGATTTTAAACTCTTTCCCACTCCATCCTAGCACTGTCCTCACAACTTACGCAGATGACACTTGTGTGTTATCCGTCCATAATGATCCAACCGCTGCACCCCAAACCTTCAGTCTCACATCACATCCATTGAGAAACTGGAGGATTAAAATAAATCATAAAAAATCCCACCAAATTACCTTTACCCTTCGTCAAAAACCGATGACCTCCGTATCCATTAATAATACGCCACTCATACCTGTTGAAAAAATCCGATACCTAGGACTCCATCTTGACAATTGTCTTAATATTTGTTCATTTTATAAAAACTCCTTGTCAAAAGTATTGGAACACATAGAAATATTTGAATTTTACTAAAATGTACTTTTTTTTCATATTAAAGGAAGGTTTTGAAGTCAATAATAAACATTTTTAAACTGGAAATAAACAAGTTTTATTAAAATAAATTAAAATATTTCTTCCAATAAACGAAAAAAAAATTGAAAACTTACTTTTTAATTTATTTTTATTTTATTTTTTTTATTTATTTATTTATTTTTTTATCCGCCATCGAAGAATGGTGTCAGTACTGGAGAATTATAATGAATTCCAATAAATCACATCAAATAATCTGTACTCTACGTCGTAAACCTATGACTTCCTGCCCCACTGTATCCTTTAACAATATCCCACTTACTCCTGTTGAACAGATTCGGTACTTAGGACTATATCTAGAAACTGCTTGTAGATACCGATTACTACAACACAAACGTTCAGAACTTCCAATTCACTACAAAAAGCTCATTTATATTACCGTCATCAGACCCATCTGGACATATGGAATCGAGCTTTGGGGCTCTACTAAGCCATCTAATTCCTCCCGCATCCAATCCTTACAATCCAAAATCCTAAATGCTCCTTATTTCGTCACAAATAAAATCATCTATAACGACATTAATATTCCAATTGTGGCAGACCTTTCTCGTACCAGATATACCACTTTTAATTCCGAATTCCCAACCCATAAAAACACTCTTGTCCGCAACCTTTCAACCTCACATATTCCTGACAACCCTCCGAGGCGATTGAAAAGAAGATGGCCTCGGGATCTACTTACTTAAATAAACATCGAAGTACTACCGCTGGGTAGTTTCTTCACAAGCCTTTTATTATAATTCATCACTTTTACTTATTGTATTTATATAATATACAGTTGTAAAATTCAATAAAATATAGATAAAAAAAGTCTTCATAATAAGGAAAGAACCTCGAAACGTAGAAAACGATGTAATAGATAGTGATGACAAATAAATGTGTAAGAAAAGGAAGTTTATTTATTTAATTATTACAAAACAAAAAGTTTGACATAAAATTTAATTTGCCATCTGCATTTCTTTTGCAATAAGCAAATTTCTGGACTGCTGAAGCAGCGGCTCATCAGAGCAGAGTTCGTTAAGTGATCAGCATATCTCTTGGCCACCGCCTGCGTTGTCGTCGGGGTGGGCTGAAAGGATTCGTAGAGCATTTTAATGTTTCTGTAAGAGGGTTGGTGTTGTATGTTAGTCTTTGGTGGAAGTTATTGTATTGTTCTGTAGCAATGGCTGAAATTGTCGGAATGTTTAAGTCGTTATGTATGACGTCATTTGTTACGTAGAACGGTGCGTCCACTATTTTGCGCAGAACTTTCGACTGAAAAGACTGTATTCTTTGGATACTTGATGGTTTAGCAGAGCCCCACAGTTCTATCCCGTATGTCCAGATTGGTTTTAGCAAAACTTTGTAAAGAGTTAGTTTGTTGGTTAATGATAATTTAGAGCGTCTGTCAAGTAATCTAGATAAAAGACCGTATCGTCTGTTGAGTTCTTTGCGTTTTTGTCGAATGTGGGTCCTCCAGGTCAGTCTTTTGTCCAAGTGAATACCTAAATATCGAATTTCGTCGGAAGTCGGAATAGGAATATTATTAAAGTTAATGGGAGGAGAAGGTTTATGGTTCAGGGTGATCACTACATGAGCACTCTTAGACTCATTCATCGTTATTTTCCACCTAGAAGCCCAAGCAGAAATTTCATCAAGGTGGTTTTGGACGGATATTGCCGCTTGTAAAGGATCCTTATCTGAACAAAGAACAGCTGTATCATCAGCAAAAGTAGCCAAAAGAGTCCTATTGTACTGGGGAAGATCTGACATGTAAATGTTAAACAATATTGGTCCTAAAACACTGCCCTGAGGTGCACCTGCCTTAATTTGCTGAATGTCTGAGAGTTCGGTCCCCACTTTCACAGAAAAAATGTCTATCCGAATGGTATGAAAGTAATATTAAATAGAACGTAGGTGGAAGTAAAATTTTCAGTTTGCAAAGCAATCCTTCGTGCCAAACCTTGTCGAAAGCCTGACTAATGTCAAGGAAAACACCTGGACAATATTTTTTTTTTAGTGTGAAATATTAAATAAAACTTCCTAAAAAATTATAAAAGAAAATAAACTAAATAAAATCATATACAGGCGTGAATATATTTGCTTGCTAATTGCAATTTTCATTACTATAACTCCCAAAGCGATAAGTTCTTAGTAGGTCAGACAGAGATTTGTTTTAACATAACTGACACCTCCTTATTCAAGCAGAGGTGGATCCGCTAGTTGTTTTTTTTCAATAAATAAGGATATAAAGTAAAACTTCTGAACAATAAATCATCTTTTCTAAGCCAGGAACGATTTGAAATAAAACGAAATATATTCACAATCCTTTAGAATTGAGATAGCGTCCAAAACGACAGAAAGAGAATTAATTTCAGCATGTTGATACATATGGCGAGAAGTTATACGAAAAGCGTTTCATACACAAAAGGAAAAATAAACATTCCGTTTCGCAGAGTTGGTGGAACCCGAGAAAACAAAAGCTATTGAAACAGTTTTCCCCGTTGCTATTCATTTCATCATATTTCATATATTTTTCCGAGAAATGTGTTAGGTAAGAAACAATATGTTGCTTTGAAGCTGATAAAACCTTAGAAATGAAGTTAGGAGTTACCGAACGAAATTAACATCTGATAGCATTGTTAGACCGCTAAGCGTTTTAATGTGATATTTTATTCGAGGTTTTTAACACTTTTATATCTACTTTTAATTGCATATATTCATATTTTTTTTTTTTTTTTTTTTTTTTTTTTTTTTTATTGAGAAATATTACAGTTTGTTACATAATGAACATTAGTAATAGAGATGTAGTACACATTCATACAATATATACAGAATAATGATAATAAAGTCAAATTACATAAAATCGGAAATAAATAAATTCGAATATACACAAGAAAATAACAATTAAAAAAAACAACAACAAACAAATCAAAACAACAACCTGTAGAAGAGATAAATACAAGTTGGGAAATAAACAAAAATCATACAAGCAAACTTAACTATATACAATATATACAATCTGCTAAAGGGACCCTAGACTCCGCTGCTCCCTCCACAAGTGGGGGGAGAAGCCGAATCCAAGAGATCCCAAAGCCTCTCACCCGGCGCTCCACTGGTGTAAGCCAGTGGAGGCCGAGCTAGGGCGGAATAGCCACAAACATACAGTACATGAGTGGAGGATCTGACCAGTGTCAGAACTCCAGAATAAAAGTTTACAAAACGTCGCGGGGCCACTGCCGTTTCAATCTTCGAGGAGGATTGTAGGGATGGGTGGAGCTGGAGAGCGATTGAGCAAGAGGATTAGGGTGATGAAGAAGGTTCTGATGGAATCTGGAAAATTTGGATGGTACCAGGTCTAAAATAAATGGAATATTAAGGTCGTGGTGTAGGGTACAGTTGGTAACGTAATAAGGAGCATTAACTATTGTTCGAAGGACTTTGGATTGGAAGGATTGGATACGTTTGATGTTAGAATGTTTAGTTGTCCCCCATAGTTCAAGTCCGTAGGCCCATATAGGTTTCAGTACTGTCTTATATATTAGTAATTTGTTGTCGACTGTAAGATGAGATTTTCTGTCCAGTAGTTTGTATAACCGGCCGAATCTGCGGTTGAGCTCTATCCTTTTAAGTCTTGTATGTGGGTTCCACGTCAGTCTTTTGTCTAGTAAAAAGCCAAGGTACCGGACTGTGTCTGAGGAAGGAAGCGGTATGGAATTGAATTTAACTGTTGGACAGGATTTACGTCGAAGGGTGAAAGTAACGTGTGTGCATTTGCTTTCGTTCACCTTAATTCGCCAAGCCTTACACCAGTCTTCGACAAGGGAAAGGTGCCTTTGGAGATTTAGCGATGCTACTTCAGGATCGGAATCGGATGATAAAATGGCTGTGTCATCAGCAAATGTTGCCAGAAAGGTTTTGGGATCGGTAGGGATATCGGCGGTGTAGAGGATGTAGAGGACGGGTCCTAAGACGCTGCCTTGAGGAACACCGGCCTCAACAGAATAATGTTTGGAAAATTCGGAACCACAACGAACTCGGAAGGAGCGGTTTGATAAATAGGATCGGAGGATTAGGTATAAAGATTGAGGTAAATGGGTTTTGAGCTTAAAGAGCAGTCCCGGGTGCCACACCCGGTCAAAAGCTTGAGCTATGTCCAGAAAGGCACCCGAACAATACTCCTTGCACTCAAGGGAAGAGGAAATGTGGTCTACAACTCAGAGTCCTTGCTGAACCGTGGAATGTTGAGGACGGAATCCAAACTGGTGTGGAGGAAAATTATGAAATTTGGCTAGGATTCGTTTTAATAGGAGTTTTTCGAAGATTTTGGAGAGGATCGGAAGAAGGCTAATAGGTCTGTAGGATGACGTACAGTTGGAGGGTTTGCCTGGTTTTAGGAAAAGGATGATAGTCGAGTGTTTCCACAACAGAGGGAAATAGGTAGTGCGTAGGATACAGTTATAGATATATGTAAGGAATGTAATGGCTTTAGATGGAAGTTGTCTTAGGATTTGAGGAGTAAGGAGATCGTATCCAGGGGATTTACGGAGAGGAAGCTTTTTAAGAAGATATTTGACCTCAGAGGGATTGATTGCTTTAGGTGGTAAGGAAATTGGTATCGGTGACGTAAGGAACTCTTCAACTATTGCTGTATGGGTTGGATTAAGATCGGAATGAGGAGTGAATACCTTGGAAAGGTGTAGTGCGAATTCCTGGGCCCTATCTTTGTCAGAAGCAGCCCAGGAATTATCACTACGCCGGAGAGGATGGGATATCAGAGGGTATTTAAGAATTCTCTTCGTGACATTCCACAAGGAATTGTCACGAGTCGAGAGAGAGGAGAGGTAGGAATTGTAGGATTGGGAACGGAAGATCGCCAACTCCCGCTTTAATTGTCTACAATAAAAGTTATAGGAGTGGCGATCTGATGGGTGACGGGTGCGTTGCCATAATGCTCTGGCTCGGCGTTTAGTGTGGATTAGGTCTAGGAGGTATTGTGGTAAATGGTTTTTGTAAGGATTTATTTGGGAGTGCTTGGGAAAGGAGGCAGTCCAGGCGGCTTGTTGAATCGAGGTTGTAAAGGAATAGACGGCATTGTCAAGGTCAGTTTGGGTTTTGAGAGTCACTTTGAGGTCAATATCATTGGTGAGGATTTCGCGGAAGAGGTTCCAGTTGATAGGGCCTCTGATGAATGACGGTGGGACAGGTTTAGGAATAGGTGTTAAGGATACATTTAGGATCAGTGGACTATGGTCAGAGGATAGTTCATCAAGGCGAGTTACGAAATAGTTCAGGGAGCCTAATCCGCTGTGGATGAAGAAGTCAAGGATGTCTGGATTACGGTTAGGATCTGTTGGCCAGTAGGTAGGGGAATTGGGAGGTAGGAGATTAAGGCGTCGGGAGTTGAGTGCAGCCTGCAATGTCCGTCCACGAGTATTTGTGGTTCTGGAACCCCATTGTTGGTGCTTGGCGTTTAGGTCTGCACCCAGAATAAAGTGATTCCCCAATGAGTTGAGGAAGGATCCAAATTGGGCAGAAGAAATGGGATGTTTAGGAGGGCAGTATGCTGATGCGATGACGAGCGGAAAAGAAAAGGTCTTGATTATAACAGAGGTGGCTTGTAGGAAGTCGTGGGCGGGAAGTGGGTGTAAGTGATGGGAGAGGGATCGGTGGACAATGACAGCAGTACCGGCATGGGCTTTGTCGTCTGGATGGTCTGTCCGGTATGTCGTGTATTCAGGTATTTTGAAGTACTGTTTAGTGGTTAGTCTAGTTTCAGTAATGAGTGCAACATCAACTTTTTTGTCTTGCAGTAAGGCTGTAAGTTCGTCAGTGTGAGTTCTAACACCATTCGCATTCCATAGGAGAATAGATAAGGAATTAGGTGAGGTCATTTATGGCTTTTTTATGGCAGGAATGAGATTTGATACAAGATTCGTAAGGATTGTGATTAGGGGCATGACAAGGGATTTGATTTCGGAAATGAAGGATGTCATCAAACTGGTAAGGTCTGTGGCATTTGAAGGAGGTGGGATATGAGAGATTTGTTGTGGATGAGGATTTTTAGGATTGATTACGTTTTGAGGAAGAGGTATTTGTTGAATGGACTGAGGATATTGAGGTACATTTTGCAGTTCCGGCAGGGCCTCGGTTTCACTACATTGGTTCCCACTCCAAGTAAGTGGGCAAATGATACATTAGCATCGATTATTTTTGAGGGTTCTCTTCTAGTTCTTGTTTGTCTTGCTGTTTCATCCATTACCTGGGGTTTTTGATACCTGGTCCTTAGTTCCTTATAGATTTGGCATCCTTTGTAGTTGGCCGGGTGGTCCTTGAGGCAATGAGCACATACAGCGGGTGTTGACTTCGGTTTTGTACATTCCACAGACTTGTGCTGTTCACCGCATTTCACGCAGCGTGGTATGTGATAACAGTAACTTTTGGTATGACCATACGCCTGACAATTGTGACATTGAACAATTTCTCTCTTGGTGTAAGGTTTTTCGACTTTAACACTTGTATAGTACAGTCTTTTTAGATCGTAAATTTTTTCTACTCCTGACAATGGTTCCAAGTCAACGAAGAATAGCGGAAGTTGAACCCTATCTTTTATGACATTAGTGACTTGGCGCACTTTGTAACCCATCTCCATAAGTTCTTCTTTGATTGCTTCAATTGGTGTAGAAGAATGTAGATTTCTTATTACAACTCTAAGAGATCTCTCTTGGCGTAACTGATAAGTGTGGAAATCCGCTTTAGTATCAGTTAGATATTTCACTATTTTTCTATACGTCTCGGCGGTGGTCGGTGATATTTTGGTGTCATTGATTCTACTCATACAGTAGTAGCTGGTGGAGTCGGTAATTTTATTCAATTGAGCACACAACAACTGAAAATTTTTAATATTTTTGACAAATATCGGTGGAGGCCGTGGTTCACTGGGTGTAGGAGCAGATTCCATGTTTTCTTTTTCATTATGTAGGATTTGAAAAGGATTTGGGGTGAAAAACGGAGATTCGTCAGTCATCCCTTGTGACGATGTGCCAGGTTGTGGTTCAGATTCGGTATTAGTACCTGAAGGGGTTGCTTGCTGATTTAATTTTTTATTGGTATCACGGCGGGGTCTTTGTTTTATGGGAGGCGTGATTGAACCACTAGATCTAGATCTTTTAGTTGATGCTTTGGAGGACATCACTTGGTGAAAATATCGCATTTCATGTGAAGAAGATAATAAGATAATAACTAGATGTGGAAAATAAAACAATAACTAAAGAAAAGAAAACCAATCCCGGACTTGCCGAGCTATTGGCAATCAGCTGATGTGAAGAGGTTACCCTGCATTCACTTTACACCGTAAATTGTAACAAAACTTACTGTTTTTTGCTCCAATATTTACTGCAGTTGTTATCCTGAAGCCTGGTGATGTTTTCAAGATTGCACTGAAGCGAATTCCAACTGAAAAAGCAAGAAATCCAAGAGACGATTTGAATGATGACTGCTATACTCATGCGCATGCGCAGAACTCCTCTATGATTCATAATAATAGGCTTAGCAATGCAGAAACGGTGTCGATCTTGGTGATATTGATGCATCAGGTCATACTTTTGAACACGTAGAGAAATTCAAGTATTTAGGTTCAATTATAACTAGAAAAAATGAAATCCAGAAAGAAATAAAGTCCCGGTTAAAGGTGGGAAATGCATGTTATTATTCATTTGCTAAGTTACTTAGCTCGCGGCTTCTATCTAAAAACTTAAAGATTAGAATTTATAAAACTATTATTCTTCCAAAGGTTCTTTACGGATGTGAAACGTGGCCGCTTACTTTGAAGGATGAACAAAGTCTTAAGGTTTTCGAAAATAAGGAATTGCGTAAAATATTTGGTCCGAAGAGAGATGAGGCCACTGTGGAGTTTAGAAGGTTGCACAACGCGGAATTGCGGAACTTGCATCCTGTGAATATAATTGAGCTGATTGCATCGCGGAGACTCAAATGGGCAGGTAAAGTTGTTGGGCTCGACGACGAGCGGATTCCGAGAAAGTTGGTATTTGCTGATCCGACTGGTTGGCGTCCGAAAGGTAGGCCGAAGCGGAGATGGGAGGATTGCGTTAAGGCTGATCTCGGGAGCTTGGGCTTGAATGGTGAACATTGGACGAGTCTGTGTAGACGGAATTTGGTGGTATCGGCATCGAACCTTCGGGTTCGCTAAGCCTATTATTATTATTATTATAATAGGCTTAGCAAACTCGTAGGTTTTACTGCCTTCTAACTATCTAAATACTGCCTACACAGATTCGTCCAATGATAAACATACAAGCCTAAGCCTTCAAGATCGGACCTAAAACAATCCTTCCACCAATCCCTTAGCTTAGCAACATTACACGTTCATTTGTGTCGCCGCAATAATGTTAACTCAATCGTACTGACAGATTACAAGCTCCACAATTCCGTGTTGTGTAACTTTCTGAAATCCCCGAAGGTCAACCTTATTCCCGAAAACCTAAAGGCGTTGTTCATCGTTCAAAGTAACTGACCATGTTTCACATCAGCATATAACCGTCAGAAGTATTATTATTTTATAAATTCGTACCTTTATGTTTCTTGATAGAAGCCGAGATACTAACAGCTCAATTGAGGCGTTGATTTCCAAAAGGTACTGTATCCATTCTAGGAAATTTTACAGGAAGCGCGAAAATCTCATATTACTATATTATTAAACTAGCTAATTATGGTCTTTTTGCTTTAATATTAAGAATTATTTTTTTACCATAATAATAACATCATATTAAAGTTATGATATGAATTTTTTTTAGAATAATTATGAACGAAAATAAATGCGTAATTAGTACTTTTAGAAAATTACCGCATTTCTAAATCATGTTTTTTAAGGACTTGAGAATTCATGAGATAAATTCAAATAGAAGATTTAGATAAAATTAAATGATGAGAATACAAATATGTCAAAAAATCGATTTCGTAAAAAATGTCCATTAGTACCTTTTGGAAATCAACGTCTCAATTATTCAGAGTACAAGCTTCGTAATTCTGCGTTGCGTAACCTTCTGTATTCCCCAGAGACCTCATCTCTCGTTGGACCAAATAATTTATACATTTATAAACGCTATAGCATTAAGAGATTGATATTGTTTGTTAGTGTTTCTGTCGTAATCAATTAATGGTATATATCATTTTAAGGAATACATTTTTAAAAAAGTAATGTTTGTCGTTTAGTTATTTTTATATTCCCTCATCCTTCACAGCACCACAATGCCTCTTTCACTCATATAGCACATCCTTATACACTTACAATAAGTTAGTTTTTTTTTCTACACTATAAATTTTCTAGAAATAATTTATATGGCAAAACAATATTTGCTGGGTGAGCTAGTATTTATATATTATAAGATTGAGTGTAGAGGTGTTTTTACAACACAACAGATTAATTATAATTTTGTTTGTGCCTAGTTAATAAGTTAGAGTCTTGATCGTTATCAGAATCAAAAAGATTAATCAGTCACGAAACTAAGAGCAAGGCACAGACCCATACCTTTGGTTTTTCAGTATTTCAATATAATCCTTCTTGTGTATACAAAATCATGTTTACCTTCAGGTTTCAATCTTGACTTATCTCATTCACACAAACATAATATATTGTGTTTCGAGATTAGTTTTCTTTTATGATGTGTATTTACAAAGAAAACTTTTATTCCACATTTTTCGAAATTGCAAAACGTTTCCTTTATATTTATTTAATAATATGCAAATGGGTGGAAAATTGTCCGGTATTTGTGTGACCAACATTTACACTATCCATTGTAATAATTAATTAATTAGAAAATTCAGATTGACACTAAGCAGAGTCTAAATGGAACACGTCTTTGTAATTGGGTTTAACAGTATGAGTTAAATTGGATGATCTAATCAAACTCAGTGGGACTTGCTTAACTCGTCCGAATTAGATCCCATCTTAGAACCAAACTATATATAGGACGTCATGTTAGTATTATGGCTTATAGAATTATAGGTTCTATTTACATATTTAGAATATAATAGAAAATAATTATTATTCTGGGATTGTACAGTTGAAAAACACAACATGCCTCGTCAACAGACAAAAGGGACATACTGAATTACAATTTACAATTATAGATTACAATTGTTTACAATTATAGATGAATATATATGCAACAAAAAAATTCAGAAGCTAATTGTGTTGAACAAAATTAAAAATAAATAAATAAATATATATATATATATATATATATATATATATATATATATATATATATATATTTTATTTATTTATATGAATTTACAACTGTATATTGGAATAAAACAAGTAAATTGGAATGAAATATAAAAAGGCATGGAACACATTTAGCACTCTACATATATTCTAAACTACAATAGAAGGTCTCGGAAACATCTCCTTTTCAGACGCCTCAGAAGATTGTCAGGAATTGAAGAGGAAGAAAGGATTGAAACTAGAGGATTAGGGTGGGAGTGGAGTTTGTCATGAAAGGAGTGGTATCTAGATCGGGCTAAATCAGCTACATGCGGAATAAGGTCTTTATGGCTTTGTTTATTCGTGACAAAGTAAGGAGCATTGAGGATTTTACATTTTATTATACATTACATTTTGGATTGCAGGAATTGGATACGGGAAGAATTCAATGGTTTAGTATAGCCCCAAAGCTCTACTCCGTATGCCCATATCAGCCTTTATGATAGTCACGTAGATGAGTCTTTTGTAGTTAAGTGGAAGATTAGAACGTTTGTCTAGTAAGTGTTGAAATAGTCGAAAACGTCGTGCAGTTGCTTGTCGTTTCAGTCTTGTATGAGAGTTTCAAGTGAGACGTTTGTCAAGGTGCAGTCCTGAAAAATAAATGAATTGATATCTGATTTTAAATACAATCCCCGTCAAAAGTATTGCAACACCCATATTTCTCGACATTTTCTTGGTTTAGACTTTAATCCAGACTTTTTTTTTTATATTTATAATAATTTTATTTGTTAAATCAGAGAAATTAGGGATTAGACATATTATTTTTATCCGCTGTTTATGAAAAAACGATGGAATTTGTTTCATCCATTTCAAATTTCCTTTCAGTCCATGTTTATCTTTCATTTGCCTCAATCCTGTTCTCTCTTTTCTTTTAAGTCTAGTTAAAACAATTAATTTTATTCAAAATGAATCGTTTAAGTCGGTCAGAATCATCACTCTTTATGAAGAAGGCAAATCATTGCGTTACATTGCGAATCGCCTTGGGACTCACTATTCTAATGTTTCATGGATCATAAAAAGGTACAGAGGGGGCTGGTAGTCATTCGAGAACGTCATGGCGTCCCGGGGTTACCAACCCCATAGAAGACCGCTTCATTAAAATACAAGCACTCCGGAAGCGTAATTCTACTGCGTCTTCCATTAAAAACTTGATCGCTGGTATTCGAGAGTTATCAATCTTGGAGTCAACGGTCATTAGAAGACTGAGAAAGTCAAATCTGGAAGAGAGGAAGAGAAGGAGGAAGAGAGAGCGGACGGAAAAGAGGTGGATGGAAGGTCTGCATGAAGCGGCTAGGATTCTGAGTGAGGAAGATTGTAATGACAGAGCGAAATGGCGGCTAGGTCTATTAGGATGCGATATATGTTAAGATGTAATAAAGTCGTTTTGTATATCTGTGGCGGTCGTGAATTGAATTGTAGGTTAAGTCGAAATCTTTCATTTTACAGGTGAGCGACTTTAACTTTACGCAATACCCAAAATAGAGTAATAACATACAGCTTTCTTTCCATCTGAAATATCTTCCACCCAGAAACTTCTTTAACCAATTTAGACGTGGTAGACGGTCTGAGGGAGCGATACGTGGAGTTAACTCATTTTAGATATAACTGGAGTTATCCAGTTTTTCACGACCGACACAGATATAGATGAATAGTTAAGGATATCTTAAATAGGCTAAAAATAAACCTTTACCCTCCAAGAAATTTGTATCCTCTAACTTCCAAGCTACCTTTAGGAACCCTCTTGCCTCCAAGCTACCCTCAAGGGACTCTCTAGCCTCCAAGCTATCCTTGAAGGACCCTTTTAGAGGAAGTGTGGGCAAAATGAATACAGCCGGGTAAAATTGTGACGAAATATCCTTTTATTGTTCTGAAGGTAAAAACAGTTAAATAAAACGATAAATAACAAAATACACACAATAGAGCGCACGACAAACGAGATAGAAAAACAACAGCTGGTGAGAGGTTGCAATGGATTTGCCACTGTAAAATAAAATAATCTTTCTACTATAATAAAACACAGAAAATAAAATAAGAAATAAAAATGAGCTTCAATTAAATATAAAGAGAACAAAAATATAAACATGTTTGAGGCAGTGACAAATCCATTTCACGTGACCTCTTTGCTCCCACCAGCTGTGTGTTTATAACCTCACACACATCAGGCCCGTCACACCCTCTAGCCTACAAGCTACCCTCGAGGGAATCCTCTAGCACCAAGCTTCCCCTAGGGACCCTGCAGTCTCCAAGGAATTCGCTCTTAGTATAAAGAAGGACTTCGCCCTCTGACACCGAACCTATTGATGTAAATCGACAAGGCGTTGAACAAATATAAATTCTTCTTAAGCCGTGTCAAAATGTAATACTTAAATTGTAGCTCTATCAAATTAAGCTGACTTCAGAGCGCTCTATGAAATTGCTAGGTATACTTCCCTCCTGTTTGCATGACCCAGATGGACTGAGGCACACAATGAAGATATGTGAGCTTATTTATTCAGCCGTGGAATGGGGTGCCTTTGACCGCGCACTCTAGGGGTTTTATCTCGCCCTAAAATTGAGATAGTCTTTTATATACCTTTTATTTAACCTTTTTATTTACATTTTACATACAAATGAAATATATAGTAAGGGGAAGTATTTCATTCGTGAACATTTTCGAATTCTAGTTTTCAACGGAAATATACGTCCCCTGAGTCCAAATAACCAAGATCCGCCAAAAAAGCATTGTTTGTGTCTGCAACTTTTTCATCAAAATCGGCTAACCAGAAGAGACACTTTATACAGTGCATTTGGAACCTTTTTACGATTTTCTCATAAATGGGTCTTAAGATTTTGATTAAGCTCGCTATATCTATGTAACTTTTAATGGGCTTTAATACGTGTAGGTTTCATTCTGATTGAAAATAGTCCGACAGGGCTTGAATGCCGATATTTAAAATTTTCTTTCACTTAAGTAAGCATACATAAAGGATTTTGCAGGTCTCTGTTGTTTTCTTCCGAATGTTTACATATTTTTTACACATAAGTAAACAGTTACTAATCCTCTACCTTTGTATTATAAACATTAGCTTCCCAATCGATTAAACACTTTTTAGTATACCTCCGAATATGAACATAAAAACACGCGACTTTCGAGTAATCTTTTTGTACGAGTTTAAACTCGGCCATTCCAGCAGCTGAGGCCCTTAGAAATATTTGCAAGGCGTTTGGGGAAGGGAGTGTTAATAAACGGACCATTCGCCGTTGGTTTGCTAAGTTTTCAGCTGGGAATACCGACTTGGAAAACTTGTCCCGAGGAAGACCTCCGTCCGTAATAGACAACGATGTCCTCAATCATACAGTAGAAGGAAACCCCTACCAAACAGTTAAAGCACTCTCAGCACAACTAAATGCAAGTGCATCTACCGTTTCCAGACATCTAAAGTGTACTGGGAAAGTAAAACAGCTCGATACATGGGTACTTCATGATCTCACAGAGCAGCTGATAATATGATAATATGAGCAAATAATGATAATATGATACATAATCTGATGATGATAAGCATAACAAATTTTACAGAACTTTAGACTTTAATACAGAAGTAAAAAAAAACATATATATATAAACGTAGCATTACTCAGCCATGTCCAAGCATAAACTGAGGAAAACCATAAACATAGGTAGTATGGGGGAGGGGTTCATGTAAAAACCCTGAAGGTTTTCCCCTCTTATGTTTATATATATGTTTTTTTTTACTTCTATATTAAAGTATAATGTTCTGTAAAATTTGTTATGCTTATCATCATCAGATTATGTATCATATTATCATTATTTGTATCTATAATATTTAAGTATGTTGGTATATTTTCTGTTTTATTTCAAATGTTATCATTGTCACTACATTCAAAAGAAAATTTTCATTATCATATTGATATGTATCTCTTTTGTTCTGATGTTTGTAGCCCTGATGGTGTTGGCAAAATTAAAAACTTTTCAAAAAATGACTGATTCCTGACTATTCCATCTATAATAGTTTCTACAGTCGACTATACATCCTCAATATAAAATTTAGCTTAATTCTGAAATTCGGGACTTTTGAAAAACGTCGCAGGCGCGGGAGAAATTGTGAGAAACCGGGACTGTCCCGCCGAGAGGGGGACGTCTGGTCACCTTAACCTTACTGTATATTTCATATATGGGTAATTGAAAGCAAAATTCGTGGTTCGAAGAAACAACTAAATTATTCGTTTGTCGATATACATTTTGCCCTACACATAACATCTTACGGGACTTGTTCATTTGGACAGAGGATGTATTTACACGGAAAAATAAAATTAGAAAATTAGAGCATGTTTTTTTATTATTTAAAATTTTGAAAATTATTCTTTATTTCACTTATGATAAAGATTATTTGAAAGATGTCAAAAATCATTTGTATAAAACTTATAGATGTGCCTATCAATTTATTATGAATTTTAATTAAACTTTATTAAGTTCCCTCATTTAAGAAAGATATTTTGATTTTATCATTCTATTAACCATTCGTTCTTAGAATATTCAGTAAAGGAATAAACGTTTATAATGGTGTAGAAGTTGTCCTCTCAACTTCTCCGATGAAGGAGAGACTTTGTTGAAAATTACTCGAAAGAAAAACATTCGTTGGAGACTTTCAGGCAAAGTTGAAGTTTGTTCCCTTCCCTTCTTTTCAAAGTCCGCGCTGAAAACTCCGACTCAATTCAAGAAAATGATCGCTTATAATTTCTACTAAGGAGTATCGGGAGTTGAAAATAAAAATAAATTGGCCGTATTTTTTGGAAGTCGTGGAATTTTCTAAAAAAGTTTAACTTTTTCTATCTGATCTTGTTTTTTTGTATTTTTTAAATACTTACACTCCTCTTAAATATTTTATATCATTATTTATATAAAGTGTTATCTATAAAGAAAATTTACTTTCACTTATATGAAATATATAGTATGGGAAAGTATCGTTCTTGGGTTCCCTGAGTACAAATGAGCAAGTCTCGCATAAAGGTCTGAGTGTCCGTGTGTATGTGTGGTGTGGTAAGTCTCGTTCGAAAACGAGAAGTTTTACAAAGCTGAAATTTCATATTTTAGAAGCGCATATGCTTAGATTTTACTGCAATTTTTTCAACCAAATTGACTTACCAGAAGAGCCAATTTATTCTAAAAATTTTGCACATTATTAAGATTTTCTTACAAACTGCTCATACGATTTTAATTAAACTCGCTATATCAAGGTAAAATTTAATGGTCTTGGATATCATGTAGGTTTTATTCTGATCGTAATGGTCTGGAAGGTATTATATGTCGATATTTTATATCCCTTCCTCTAAAGTAACTTTAATTTCGTAGATTTCAATAAATTTACCAGTTCATTATAAATTCAGGATAAATTTTTATCCTATCGATCTCAAACTGTCATCATACCAAATAAACCTTCTTCTTCCTCCATCACCTTAACACGTGGTGTTCCTCAGGGATCCTCACTCTCACCAACTCTTTTTTCCATCTATATTAATGATCTCTTTGACTGCATCCGCCACTCACAATACCACCTATATGCAGATGATCTGCAAATCTATCTTTCTTTCCATCCTTCCGAAATGCTAAAGGCAATCCAAAAAGTACAACAAGATATTGACAACATCAATGCATGGGCTACGACAAATGATTTGAAGTTGAATGCTGGAAAAACCAAAGCCATTCTCATCGGTTCCAAGAACATTGTAAATTCACTTTCATATTATCCACTCCTTTACCTCAATAACATACCTATCCACTTCCACACCTCTGTAAGAAATCTTGGAGTTATTATTGATCAGAACCTATCTTGGAGTAATCATATTTCTCAAATCACCCGAAAATCCATCGCTACCCTAAAACAATTTCTAAGATTTCGTGATTCTATTCCACCTAAAACCCGTATGTTACTCGTCTCTTCGCTCATTTTCCCCCTGTTTGACTACGGTTGCCTCGTATATGGCGGACTAATTCGATATGAGACTCAAAAGACTTATGAATTGTTTTATTAGATTCACATGTAGAATCTCCAGGTGCTCCCATGTTTCTAGAAGGTATACCGAGTTGAATCGGCTCTATCCCTCTTTCCGTCGGCAGTACCTCCTAGGTGTCTGTCACTTCCGATTTTTCCATATAAAAAAACCTCCTTATATTCTTGATATGCTTACCACTTGTTCCTCTGTCCATTCAGTAAACACTAGATCCCAACCTATAAACTTGTAAATACCTTCTCACAGATCTGCTTCCTTCAAAAAATCCTTTTTTATTCGTGCTACCCTATTTTGGAATTCCTTGCCTGTATCCATTCGTAAATCCTTATCATTATCCACTTTTAAACACCAACTATTTCTCCATCTCCTAAAGTATCAATCTTCCCAACATATGTAATATTTAAAATCTATAGATGATAACTATTCATTGTCACAGAACCTGTCTTTTATTGTTAAACTGAAGTCTTAAACGACCAGACAATTATTATTTATATTGTACTTTCTTGTTATTTTTAGGGGACTACTCTTAAGGATTACTTTTAATTTTTTTTTTTCCATCATCGTTGATAAAAAATGAAAAAAATATACAAGGAGATCGAATTTGATGACTAACTATAGGAAAAAAGAGCAAACTTATTTTTTTACAATTTTTTTGTTATAATAAGAACCGTAATATAGACATTTAATATACCGTTGGAAAGCTATAGATTTAATAATATATATATATATATATATATATATATATATATATATATATATATATATATATATATATATATATATATATTATATTATCCTATACACAAATTTGTAAAAGGTAATGGACTGTGACGAAAAGAGGATAAAACTAAGTGATTGCTGTAGATAAGAATATAATAGATCATTTAATGAAACACATGTTTCTATAGAAACTTAATTTAACTACATTTTTCATCTCTGAACTTATTGAAACGTTCTTAAATTAATTTTTACAACAGAGGTAAGTGAAAGTCGTTTGCTTTTTGTTGTTTGTTTCTAATTTTAATTCAACTTAATATTTTTGTGTCGACTCCTACTTTAAAATGGTCTGTCACCGCGTGGTCGATGTAGTATCCTCCACATTGGAGCGCGGAATGTAGTGCATTGGAACCTTTCTCGACGTAGAAAAAGCATTTGACCGAGTCTGACACCAGGGACTGCTTTAGAAACTCCGTCAATACCTTTCCCCTACATATTTCCTATAAATGCGTTACTACCTGACTGGCACAACCTTTAAGGTAAACCATAGATTTTCCTACTCATCCATATTTTCTCAATGTGGCAATAATTTCTTATGAGGTCCTATCATCTACTCTTTTATACAGCTAACATTCCACTACACTCCCGATTTGTCCTTAATACTTTTGCTGGTGACACGTGTGTCTTATCCGTCCATAATGATCAAACTAATGCATCTCGAACACGTCAGTCCCACATCACAGCTATTGAAGAATGGTGTCAAATTAGAGGATTAAAATAAATCACAACGAATCCCAACAAATCATCTCTACCCTTTGTCGCAAACCGATGTTTTCCTGCCTTTTCCCAGTATCCTTATTTTTCCCGAAGGTCAATAAGCTCCCTCAAATTATTCCATCGTTCCCGTCATGTTCTCCCACAGTCCACCCGTAAGCTCCTTGTATCCTCTTTAATTTTCCCTCAATTTGATTATGGATGTGCGGTATATGGTGGCCTCTCGATGATGCTAGAGAAGAGGTTGAAGCAGATCATGAACAGTTCTTTAAGATTCGTTTATGGCACGTCGAGGCGGTCTCATGTATCCCATCTTTATACCGAATCAAATTGGCTTTTTCCCCACACCCGTAGGCAATACTTCCTTGGATCTTTTCTATACCAAACTATCAACTCCCAACATCCTTCCTATATCTATAATCTCCTGCAGTTCAAACCCTCAATTCATCCACTAGAGACTAGATCCCGTATGTCCAACCTTTATATCCCTTCCCACAGAACAAAAAAATATGAATGCTCCTTTCTGGCCCGTTCTACTAGTCTCTGGAATTCCCTCCCATTAAACATCCGCCATGCTCGATCCCTCTCCACATTCAAACACCTTCTCTTCCAGTACCTTCTAGCATCCCAAAATGACGCTGCTTGACAATGTTAAATTTTTTAGTAGGATTGTATTCAATATTTTTATTTTTTTCCACAAGTATCGAACTATTTTTTCAACTATTTTATCTGGAAGATTTATTTTATTATTATTTTTTATTTTTTTTTTTTACATTTTTTTTTTATTTTCTTTTTAAATTGTTTATATTGTGATTATTATGCCTGTTATGTGAAAGAAGACTTCGTTTTGTATCATTGTAGTATATTATTTTTATTTATGTTTAATTGGTTTATTTTTCACTATTTCTTGTCCAGTTTAAGTTACTTTATTATTTCAAAGCTTATGTTATTCTTAAAATACCAAGTAACAAAATAATGTAAACTGTTATTTTTCTTCTTTTTATTATCCATTCAAACTCATTTATTTTTCATTTTGTCCAAACAACTATTTTCTGAAGATATTTTTTTATTTTAATTTTTATTCATTTTATTTTTATATTTTACGTATATATTTACCCATAATTGTAAACATTAGTTAATTATGTTCATTTTGTCTGTTGGCCAGACATACTGTTTATTGTAAACTGTACAAATATGTTATTCTCAAGGGACACAGTCCCAGAATAAAAATCAATTTCTATTCTATTCTATTCTATTCTATCCTTTAATAGCACCACCCTTACCCCCATAGAACTCCGTCTTGACAAGCGCCTTACTTAAAGTCCTCACACAATATTGAAACGACATGAAAATACTCGAGATACTGATTACAACAACACTTACTGGACAAGCGTTCAAAACTTCCAGTATATTACAAAAACTCATTTACGTCACTATAATCAGACCTATTAGGGCATTTGGAATCGAGCTTTGGGTCTCTACTAAACCATCTAATTCCTCCCGCATCCAATCCTTACAATCAAAAATCCTGAATGCTCCTTTTTTCGTCATAAATTAACTCCTCCATAATGACCCCAATATCCAATTTCTTGCAGACCTAGCCCATGATAGATATACCTCTTTCAATCCTAAACTCCCTGCCCACACAAACCCATTTGTCCATAATCATTCTTTCTGAGATATTCCTGATAACCCGCCGAGGCGATTGCAATAAAGATGGCCTCGGGGTCTATTGCATTACAATAGTGAAGTGCTACCACTGGGTAGTTCTTTCTCAAGATTTTTTTCAGTTTTTTTTTTTCATTCTACATATTTACTTATTGTGTTTGTATTATACAGATGGAAATTACAATAAATAAATAAAATATTCTTAGGCATTAGATTTTTCGATTCAACAATCCGAAATCCTCCGAACAATAGTTAATGCTCTTTATTATGTCATCAATCATATATTACAATACGACCTAAATATTTCATTTATTTTAGATATTATGCCATAAAAATCAGAACGTTATTCATCACACAAATCCTGTAGCTCAATCCCAACCCAGCTCCACACACCCTTATTGTTCCCCTAGAAGGTAAGAACGGAACCTCTTGTAAATATGTATATTGGTGTTCTAGCAATAGCTAGATTCTCCACTCAATTTGCTTTATGTTTAAGGCTTGTATATAAATATGAGTGAATTTTCGACTTTTTACATATTTTATTGATTTTTTATTGTGTATATATAAATATATATGCCTTGAATACCCACCATTTTTTGTAAAATATATTCTAACAACAGGTGAACAGCCCCAAACTATTAAGCAAAGAGCCTCTATACTAACATTGACCTGACTACTAACCGAGTAGCCTTGGTACCTCTTGGATCTGGAATCCATTTCCATTTTGATAGGGCGTTTAGAATTGCTAAGGGCTTGTCGACCTTACAAGGGCACTGTATCATCAGGTACAGGTTCCCTCCAAACATGGATTTTCATAATAAAGGCGAACCAATATAAATATTATAATATAACATCTTGATATCTAAAAGAAGTAGGACTTTTATTGATTTGTTTTTTTTTTTTTTTCGACGGAAATACGCGTTTTAGGATGTCCTGAGTCCAAATAACCAAGTCCCGCAAAAAGGTGTGTCTGTATGTGTGTGGTAAGTCTAGCGCGAAAACAAAACTCCTTACAATACTGAAATTTTATATTTACGACAAAAATACAACCGAGATGTTACAACTTTTTCATCGAAATAAGCTAACAAGAAGAGCCACTTTATACTATGCATTTAGCACCTTTTTACGATTTTCACAAAAACGGCTATAACGATTTAGATTAAACCATCTATATCGATGTAAAATTTGATGGGCTTTAATATCATATAATATCATGGGGAGCCCGTGGCTGAGTGGCTAGCGCGCTAGTCTCTCATGCTAAAGTTGTGAGTTCGAATCCCAGTCTCAGAGGGACTTTTTTAAGCATTAAATTAATGAGGATTCACTCACAGCCTCTCCCCCGAGTTTGTAAGAACCGTCAGCCAAATGGTGGCCACTCACAAAATTAGGCGTTGGGAGTGATGACCCTGCATCGAGAAACGCGAGTGCTATCTCCCAGGAGATTACACCGCGAGGCCCAGGGCCTGCACGGCCTGTCGCGCTATTGGAAAAATATATGTAGGATTCATTCCGATTGAAATAGCCTCACAGGGCTTAAATGCCGATATTTCAAAATTAAATTTTTTTTTTCTCTAAAGTACCTTTAATTTTGTAGATACTAAAAAAAAAAAAAAAAAAAAAAAAAAAAAAAAAAAAGAAGCATATAATCTTGTTATCATATAAAAAGACAACAGGTAAATATATATGTCGAATGAATTCAATATTTAACTATAGATTAAAACTGCAAAAATATTTTTATAATTCAATTTTTGTGTTTTTAAACATAAAACAGTAATATACGGAAAACTGAAGATTTTAGAAAAAATACTATTCTATTCGCAAGCTTGTTAGTTGAATAGTTAAGAAAGAGTGGTGAAAAGCCGCTTAAACTAACTGATTATTTTAGATAATAATGTAATAGATTTTTTCATAAAGCACATGTTTCTATAGAAATTATATTTAATTAATTTTTTATTAGTTTCACTCATTATTATCTCTTACTGTATTTGAAAATTCTTTAAGCTATTTTAACAACGGTGGTAAGTTAAATTTGTGTGTCGTGTGCTCATCAGATTTTTTCATCATCTTGCAGTAACTTTCGAACGGTATATTATACATCTATATTATTATTTTTATCTATGTCAACAAATTAACCTGACAAATATTTCTGTTGTTTTCTCTTTCAGCTCTACACCATATTCTTTGAAATTTCATAGTAATTGATACATTGTCAATACTAATTAGCAGAAATTATTTGGTTTTAGATTCCACCAAATTTGGGTTTGCATTGAGGAAGAAATTTAGGCATTTAAGCCCTGTCTTACTATTTCAATGAGAAGGAAATTAAATACCATGTCAAGTTAAATCAAAATTGATAGAGCGTATAAATTTTCACATCTTGTTCGTCGATTTTAGTAATATGGAATTCCAGTTTCGTACTAATTTTCGGTTTTGAACTAGACTTTGTACGTACACAAACTCACAGATCTCTTTTTTGAGTCTGGTCATCTGCACTCGTCTTTAAGTTGGACTTTTGAACTTAGCATCGATTTTCGTTTATACCACGTAAAACTGTACGTTTTATAAAATATTTTTTGTGTTGGATATCTGCATAAATAAAACATATATTCTATATGAGGAACTGTCATTAGTTTCTTAACTAACCAAATGAAGGTTAATATAGAAGAAGAAATATAAATAAATCAGGATAATTCAGTGAGTGGTTATAAACGTTCGACATAAAATATTCCAAGACATGGTTATTTAGTCAATGGCGACCATAAACGTGTATTTTTCCTTTATCTCCAGACGTTTTTTAGATAATAGAGGTATTAAACCTCTAATCCTTCTGCCATTTCGACACTAAACGGCTGATGATAACGTAAGGTTCTGTTGATCATCCCTAAGACGATCTTTTAAGCCTGTCATTTATAAAATATAAATGTTAGTGAAGGTTAATACTGCTTTTTTTTTGGTTTGTTATTTTTAATAATGAACCTTTGTAATAGACAAAAATGCAGGAGGCATTAGATCGTTGAGTAGAGCCCTAAAGCTCGATTCCATATGCTCAAATAGGTCTGATGATAGTGACGTTATTGAGTTTTTGTTTTATTATTTTCAATAATGTACCTTTATAATCGACCAAAAAATAAATAAAAAATTACTACTTCTCAAAATTTGAGGGCTTCGATTGAAGACCCGTAGAATCGGAATAATGATTAAGAATAAAAACGTTTGTCCGCTGTCCGCTGCATTACTACTTGACCAATTATGTTTAAATTCTCCACAAAAATACTAGTCCATCTAGTATTTCTACTGTATGTTTGAGGACATCGTTGTCTATTACGGACGGAGGTCTTCCTCGGGGCACGTTTTCCAAGTCGGTATCCCCAACTGAAAACTTAGCAAACCAACGGCGAATGGTCCGTTCATTAACACTCCCTTCCCCAAACGCCTTGCAAATATGTCTAGCGGCTTCTGCTGCTGAATGACCGAGTTTAAACTCGTACAAAAATATTACTCGAAAATCGGGTGTTTCCATGTTCATATTTGGCGGTATATAGTATACAGTGGGTAATTGATTGGGAAGCTAATGTTTATAATGCAAAGGTAGAGGATTAGTAACTGTTTACTTTAATAAGTAAAATTCGAAGAACAGAACTGCAAATCCTTTATGTATTTCAGAAACTATAAAAACGGACATTTCATGTGGAACAACCTAATATATACGTCTCTAACTACGTTATTTTTGAAGATAGAGAAAACGTTTACAATGTTTATTTACCAATTACTTATTTTAAAATAATTATCTTACTCTTCCTCATAATTTGCGTTTCAACATATGTAGAATCCGAATAACGGGAAAAAAAAATCCGTTTCTCCTAATTAAAAAATAACAAATACCAATAGTTGAGAATTAAAAAATTGAGAAGAGAATTTAATTTTCTACAAAATGAAAAAAAGAGCTAGCTGAGATATAGCGTTTTGAAATTACCAGTGGTAATATGCCATTTTACTTTTAATTATTTATTGCTTTTTATATTAATTAATTGCCAATAAACAGCTATTTAAACAGTTATACCCTAATAAATTTATTTGGAAATAATAAACCTTTGTGTAATAATTGGTAGGGGTTTTTTTTTTACTTTGTTAATTAACAAAGTTAAGTCGTGCAAGGTAATGGAGATTGATGAGAATCAGATAGAACAAAGTGATTCTTGTAGAAAATTATTTAATAGATTATTTAATGAAAGGCGTGTTTCTAACGAAACTCGGTATTGTAACCTTATTTATATATAACTGAATTTATTTTAATAACGAAGGCAAGAGAAATCCATGTGTATGTTGCGCGCACCGGATTTTTCAGTCATAGACTGGAAGTTGAACGTTTGTCAAGTGTTGTAATAATCGGTATCTACGTGGAGCTGTTTCTTGTTTCAGTATCGAGTGAGGATTTGATATTTAATAGAAAAAAAAAAGTTATATGTCTCCTTTCCCGAATCATTTCCAGATGCACGTCATTGCCTTTGTAATATTCCACAAGGGAATTGGAAGAACCCTCTGGAAAGGAAAGATACAGGGCTAGACTTCCACTCTCCGCTCTGTCATTCCGTATCCATATGAAAGGCTATTCCGGTCGGCCGGAAAATCGGAAAAGGAATTGAATGAATACTATTTTTTTTTCTCCTGCCCTATGTTTTTTTTTGTTTTGCTGCCTTAGTTCGCTATTTTCAGAGCTTCGGACTCATGCATATATTTGCATCACAAATAAGGTATTCCAGATATCGTAAATAAAAAATCGTCTCAGACGGAAATCTTATTACGGAAAAATTGGTTTTCTTTATAAAATAACTAAGCAATAATAATAAAAATTTACAAGTGAATTCTATAAAGGTATCGAACCTTATAAAAAAAATCGGGTTCACATCCGTTGTTAAAATAAATTTAAGTATTTTTAAATACTGTTAGAGATGTAATATATAGGTAAAATAAAAAATCTGGTGCGGGTAACACACGACTTTCACTTGTTGCCGTTGTTAAAATCGATTAAAGAATTTTTGAATATAGTTAGAGATAAAAATGAGTGAAACTAATAAAGAATTGAATGAATTGAATTTCTATTGAAACATGTCTCTTGTTAAAAAAACTATTATATTATTATCTGAAATAATCCTCTGTTAGTTTTATCAACTTTTACAAATTTTTGTATAAGATAATATTTTTTCTAAAATCATTACAATATATTTAAGTATATTACACATCTATGTTACTGTTGTTATGTTCAAAACGAAAATTTCATTAAAAATATTTTTGCAGTTTACTCGAATAGAGATCGAATTATTATTATTGGAATGTACAAAATTAAACGTATTTTAAAAGCAGAAAAATACGCCGTTTACGCCCTGTCAGACTATTTGAATCAGAATGAAACTTATATCATTTTAAACGCAATCAAATTTTACATTGATATATAGAGTTTAATCAAAATCGTTAAAGCCGTTTTTGAGAAAATCGGAAGAAAAAAGGTGCAAAATGCATGGTATAAGATACATCTTCCGGTCAGCTGATTTTTATGAAAAAGTTTCTGTGACATATCGGGCTTATGGTTGCCTTAAATATGAAATTACATGATTATTTGGACTCAGAAGACCCTAAAACGTGTATTTCCGTTGAAAACTGAAATTCAAAAATTTCACGATCGCAATACTTTACCTTACTATATGTAAAAGAAAGTAAAAAGGTTAACGAAAACATGTGTGTTTTATTAATTAATCAATTATTTTATTATCTGAAACAATCAGTTAGTTTTATCGGCTTTTCATCTCTCATCGTCAAATTTTTCATTTTTGAGTATAAGATAATCTTTTTCCTAAAATCTTTAGCTATCCAACGGTATAGACATCTACATTAAAGCTCTTATGTTCAAAAATACAAATATCACATAAAAAAAAACATTTTTTTTGCTCTTTTTCTCCTGAGTTGGATTTATAATTTGCTGAATCAATATATTTCCCCCTGTTTTATCAATACTAACAAAAACATATGGTTAGCTTTTTCGAATGTACAAAACTAAAGATACTTTAGAGAAAAAAAAATGTAAAATATCGGAATTTAATTTCTGCCAGATTATTTCAATTTAATAAAATCTACGTGATAAACCCTGTTCGGGCCCGAATGTGTTATATTTTATTACTCATTTACATGTTACTTCATTTAAATACTTGTTGTTTTATATTAATTATTTTTCATTATATTCCATTGTAATAACGCTACTTTTTTAATATAATGTATACACTTTGGTCATTTTTATTATGAATTCTATTTTTAAAATATCTCCTAGTTAAAGTTTAAGTATTATATTTCGAAGAAAGGAAGCCGGCGGTGTGTTTATATCCAAAGGACTTAGTTTGTTTACGCCTTCAGCAATACGTCGGCTTATCTTTCCGTTCAGTTGTTTTTGGACGCTCAATCAGGCAGTATCTACTACGGTCTCCCGTCATCATATTCTTTAGGGAATATTTGTTTTTAGACGTTCTATGCAATCATCCACAGAAGTACCTACGGTCTCCATTCTAATATTCCTTGGGGAATATTTTTTTTCTTCGCTCTGTACGAGTACTCTGCGCACGGACATCATTCGTACATCAGCCGACGGACTGCACACGTACAGCGACAGTTTACAATTGAACCCTTAAGTACCCTTTTCTTTTCCTTAATTGTATTAGTTTTAAGTTTTTTAGGTTTTATTAGTTTTACAGCTTTAAAAGGTTTATTTTCATTTTATTTTGTAATTTAATTTTTTTCCTGTTGTTTTATAAACAGATTAAATATTTTGTTTCTAATGTTCCTTAGTTTAGTTTTTATTCATTGTGTTTACCTTTTATTTGTCTGTTGTTTAATTTATTTATTTTATATCTCAAATATAACTTCAGGTCAGACAATGCTATCCGGCAGAATATTTTTTTTTAAATTAGTCTTTCCAATTGAAGTCTCTAGCATTGAGACAGATTGGTGGACGAAACAAACCCATTAAATTTTACATCGATATATAGAGTTTAATCAAAATCGTTAAAACCGTTTATGATAAAATCGTAAAAAGGTGCAAAATCCGTGATATAAAGTAGCACTTCTGCTTGGCCGATTTTGATGGAAACTTTCCGTAACATCTCAGGGATATATGTCATTGCAGTATGAAATTTCGGTCTCGTACGACTTTTATACGACCATTTACAAACGCATTGACCTTTTTGCGGGACTTGGTTATTAGGACTTAAGAGACCCTAAAACGTGTATTTCCGATGACAACTCTAATTCCAAAATTTTCCCATCGCCATACTTTTTCTTACGATATATACGAAGTGAAAGTAAAAAGAACTTATATACACAAATTACCCCACATTTTCGAATTAAAAACAATTTTTTTACTAGTTTTTTTAGAACTTAGTTGTTTTCCGTTCCTTTATTATATTCCCGTTCCTAATCACTTCTTTCAGTTGAGCCAGTCTCCCTCTCGAAGACCCCATGCCTTCCTTCACATCCGGTATCCATCTCTTTCTGGGTCTTCCTATTGTTCGCCTTTCCATAGGCTGCTCCTCTGTCATTCTTTGTAAGTGTCCAAAACGAAATATATTATTAGTAGCAGAAACGGTGACGATCTTAGTGATATTGATATATCAGGACATTCGGTTGAGCACGAAGAGAGATTTAAGTATTTAGGTTTAAGCATAACAAGAATAAATGAAATGCAAGAGGAAATAAAGTCCCAGTTAAATGTAGGAAATGCTAATAACATGCATAAGTAACAAAATTTCTTAGCTCGTGGCCTTTGTCCAAAACTTAAAGGTTAGAATTCATAAACTATACTTTTTCCAACGGTTCTTTACGAATGTCAAACGTGGCCGCTTACTTTCAAGGATGAACAACGTCTTAAGGTTTTCGAAAATAAGTTACTGCGTAAAATATTTGATCCAATCTGACAAAATATTTGAGAGATCGGGCCAGTGGGGAATTTAAAAGGTTACACAAAGCGGAATTGCGGAGCTTCCGTGAACCGTCGATGGGAAGATTGTTTTAAGTTGAATCTCCAGTCAGGGCTTGGGCTTGAACGGTGATCATTGGGCAAAATCTTGTGTAGTGAGTATTTAATAATAATAATAAAAATTATTTATTTATTCTCGTACGGGTCCCTTCAGAATATTGTTACAGACAAATTAAATTAGAGCTTCAGTGTCTTACAAAATAGAGGAAAATAAAAAAAAAAACAACAAATGACAAAGAAAATATGAATAATAGTTTTTAAATTCATAGGTAGCTTCTTATTATAATTTAGAAAAACAAACATAACAATTTGGACAAGAATAACAAAATCGAAATATGTTCATATATCCAGTGCAAATGCTTATGAACATGCATAAAATAAAATTCATAATAAATCTTTAATATACAAAATAAAATGTGATCAATAATGTTTTTCTCTGACGATTTTTATTGAAATTGCCAATCACTTGTGTTCATTTAAAAATCGGAATGACAGGAAGTGTTTGAATAAACGGGATTTGTAGGTCGGACGAGTATTGGAATGACGGATATAAGAAGGAATAGAAATACATATGGACGAGGATCAGATAAGGAAAGATCTGTCGAAAGCTGCGGTTCGATGAGGCTTTATATTACAGGTCTGAAGTATTGCGGGAGTGGACGGAGGATTTAAATGAAAGTATATCAGAGACGTACGATAGACGTTGAGATCGGAGAACTTGGAAGAGAAAGGATGCCAGGAAGTACTTAGAACGGTATGATGGGTAAAGCCACTTTAATTCCTCATATAATCGAGTTACAGAGGTGTTCCTGGATATCCCAAAGATGAAACGTATTAAGTGCTATTATCATTACCATTTCAATGGAACTGTTACTGTTTCTGATATTAACTACATATTTCGTCTTATCTTAGTCCTATCAAGTTAAGGTATAATGCAGATGGTGGTATCACCTCGGACGATAGAAGACTACAAGGGTATTAAGGTACAGGATAGCATTATACCCAGCCCTAGAGCCAACCAATACTACCATCCTTTGAAACTAAACCTTTTTTACAAGGCAAGTAGCCGAAGCCCTACCTATCTTATAGCGTAGACTATATTCTCGACTCGCTTCCCTTGGCTTTACCCTTAATAAACTTCCCACCTTATCATCGAAACTGGATCAGCAACTCTTCTATCAGGCTTCCATATCGCTAGTATGCATATAGCCAATAGCCGTTTAGTTGTAAAGTTTACAGAACTTTTTAATATGGAGGAGTTTGGAAGAAAACTAACGAGCGAATTTTGTTTTTTATTTTTTAAAGTTCGCTATATTCAAAGCGTACCAACCTTACGGTTTTTCAATCTAATTCTTAAGTTTCTACAACTACTAATTATTTGTACAATACAGAAGGATTAAACAGAAGGTCAATCTATAGTTTCTCTTTTCTTTACTACAAAAAAAAAAATCTGGTGCACAACACAAAACTTTCACTTACCTCCGTTGTTGAAATCAATTTGAGCCCATTTAAACAAAAAAAAATTTCTCCATTTTTTTTTTTGTATTTACAACTGTATAATAAATACTAGAAGTAAAAGGGCCATTTAAATAAAGTTAAAATTGAAAAAAGTAAAAAAATTACATTGATTTTCGATGGAAACGTATGTTTTAGGTTAATTAATAAAACAAATAAATGATTACATATAACAATCACCTAGTTTTATTCGCTTTTCATCACACACTTATATAACTTTGTATATAAGATAACTTTTTTTTATAAATTTTTATCTTTCCAATAGTATAGGGTAACTAAATTCAATCCATGATATAATATTATATATTAATATATATATATATATATTATATATATATATATATATATGCGACGTTTCGAGAATTTTTGTTCTCATAATCATGCAATTCTAGACAAAGTAGTGTTTTAAATAGACATATTTGTAGACCACAAACTTTGAAAGAACACTCCTGTGTGGATAAATAAAATTGTTTATTCATTGACTAAAACCTAAGAACAATAGAAACTTAAATTATCAACAGTCGAGAACTGATCAAACAATATATATATATATACAATATTGTTGTTATTTTATATATATATATATATATATATATATATATATATATATATATATATATATATTCAGTACGTAATATTGTTTCTAAATGTAAGAATATAACTCGCACGACCCCCTACGATGGTGGCAACATTTAACTATTATTACCTTTATCTTTACCAATAACATATTTTCATAAGTTAATAAGATTACAACAACTTTATTTTATCTAAATTCTATTTTTTTTTTTTTTATATTACATTTCAACTTGATTTAAATACAATTTAAAACCCTGCGCTTTCTAACGTTATATTATAGGTCTATATTACTGCTTATATTTCAGGAATAATTTTTTGATGACTTGGTTACAGAAATTTTATTTTTCCATTTTAAAGGAAATAATTCATATATGTAATTATTATATATAATACTTGTTTGATTTTAAGATTATTAAAAACTTGATTCTATGAATGAGGTAAGTGTGTTTCTGTGAGTTGCGGGCACCAGATTTTTATATCCTACTGAACATTTTATTCTAAAGGCAGAAATATTGTTTTCAATTCATTTCGCTTACAATATTTCGGTTTACTGCTTATTACAAATAGAGAAAAACAACAACTTTGTTTTCTATTTGTAGTTAAATCTATTTATATAGAATAGAAATATTTTAGGAAAGGCACCTGTTGCCTTTTTTATTATAGAAGAAATTTATTTCTTCGATCGGATATGAAAAGGGGTCCTGTGATATATTCTTCCTCAATATGAAGAAAGTTGTGGGGGCATTGCCCCAGAAATATCCTTTCTCGCTTCCCAGGTGGATTCGGAAAGCATCAAATGTTCAATCTATATTTATCTTTGAAGGCTTCTTTCATCTCTAAAACACCATTTACTTTTTTTTAATTATTTGTTTGTTTGTTTATTTATTTAACGTTACTTTATGCTACTATGGCTAATCGGACGATGCTACAGTGGGAGTCCTAAATTTTGCCTATCCAGGTTTTATTAGAATAGGGATCTTTAACGAGAACCTGTCATCGCACAGGCTCGGGACCACCTTTTAACGTCCCCTCCGAAGGACGGCGTAACTAAGGATTTTTTACTCCCATTAAAAATCCTAGGATCACCTGCGGGTTTGAACCCGTGACCTTTAGCATGGGAGGCTGTTACGCTAGCCACCCAGCTACAAGTGATCCCTTTTTTTATTTATATATAAAATATATATTAATGAAAATTATTTCCATCGCGAAAATGTTTATCTTTAGTTTTATATGTACACCAGAATTACCCATATCATCTAAAATTTATATAAATCTAGTGCGGGCAACACACGACTTTCACGACTTACCTCCATTTTTAAAATCAAAGAATTAATTTTCAAATACACTCAAAGATAAAAACACGTGAAACTATTAAAGACGTGATTTATTAAAAAATCTATTGTATTATTATCTAAAATAATTAGTTCTATCTTCTTTTCATCATTCTTTATTAACTTTTACAAGCTCTTGTATATTAGATAATTTTTTTTCTCTAAAATCTTTAGCTTTCCAAAGGTATATCATATATGTATGATATTACTTTTGCTATGTACAAAATCAGAAAATTGCATTAAAAAAAATATTTTTCAGTTTTCTTCTTTAGTAGTTTTTTGAATTTGCCCAACATGCATATTTAGCTGTTATTTATCAATGCTAACAAGATAATTTGGTTCTTTTTTTAGAATCTACAAAATTAAAGGTACATTAGAGAAAGAAAATTTAAAATATCGGCCATATCAGACAATTTTAATCAGAATAAAACCTACATGATATTAAGGCCCATTAAATTTTACACGATGTAGTGAGTTTAATTAAAATCGTCAGAACCGTTTTCGAGAAAATCGAAAAAAGGTGCAAAATGCATGGTATAAAGTGGCTCTTCTGGTTAGCTCATTTTGATGAAAAAGGTTTTTGTATCTCGGGCCTATAGTTGTCTTAAATATGAAATTTCAGTTTCATAGGACATATCGTTTCCGCCCGGGAGTCACCACACACACACACAGACTTTTTTGCGGGACTTGGTTATTTGGACTCAAATAACCAAATTAAAATATAGGTATTCAAACCCTGTTAGATTGTTTTTATCACTATGAAACCTACATAATAGTGAATGGCATAAAATATCACACGGGTGTAGCGAGTCCAATCTAAATCGGTTTTTTAGAAAATCACAGAAATGTGCAAAATGCATAGTATAAATTGATTTCGTTGAAAAATTTAGTGTAACATGTCGGTCATATACACTCCTAAAATATGAAATTTCAGTTTTTTAAAGGTTGTTTTGTAGCTAGACGTATCACATACGGAGACCTTTTGGCATATAAAATTATGTATTACGTATATATATATATATTATATATATATATATATATATATATATATACCTAAATACATATCATTTATTATGCAATGTCTCTTATATAGATGTTAATATTGTAATAGGTCTTCACAAATTAAGTGCATAGATACCTCTTGATCTGTATTCTCTTGAACAGACACCGCAGAGAGGATAGTGCCATGAATGTATTATATTGAGTCAGTAGCGCATAATTGGATCTAGCTACAAGCCTGTCCTAGAGATCTATCCTATATCAATTGGTTTCAGATATCCTTCGATAGAGATATCTGGTCCTAATCACCGAACTGTCAAGCAAACCTTCACGGGTCTCCGATTACCTAAGCAATATTATAATATACATCTTTTCATTTAGAGGATAATAGGACTGAGTGGCAATAGTTTTAATTTCCAATCCACCCTAAATTGCGAATTAGGAGAAGATGGGGTGAGACGGGATAACGAGTTAATGTGGGGACCATACCAAAAGAGATTATACAATGTCAATGTACAATTTTAAAGGAAAAAGGACAGATCAATTTTTTTTTAAAAATCTGGTGCGGGCAACACACGACTTTCACTTACCAACTTTGTTAAAATCGATTAAAGAATTTTCAAATACAGTTAGAGATAAAAATGAGTGAAACTAAAAAAAAAAAGAATCAATTAAATTAAATTTCTATAGAAACCTGCGTTTTATTAAAAATTCAATTATATTATTATCTAAAATAATCAGTTACTATTATCGACTTTTTATTACACTTTATTAACTTTTAAAAGCTTGTGTATGAGATAATATTTTTCTAAAATCTTTAGCTTTCCAACGGTATATTATACATCTATATTACTATTCTTGAGTTCAAAAACGAAAAATGGTGTTAAACAAATATTTTTGTACTTTTCTCCTTTAGTTCGATATCGAATTAATTCAAATTATATATTTACCTGTTTTTTATCGTTATAAACAGGATTATATTGTTATTTTTTTGGTGTATAGAAAATTAAGGTTCTTTAGAGGGAGAAACTTACATGATATTAAAGCTCATCAAATTTTACATTGATATAAATTGTTTAATCAAAATCGTTAGAGCCGTTATTGAGAAAATCGTAAAAAGGTGCAAAATGCATGGTATAAAGTGGCTCTTCTGGTTAGCTGATTTTGATGAAAAAGTTTCTGTGACGTCTCGGGTGTATGTAGTTGTCTTAAATATAAAAATTCAATTTCATAGGACTTTTTTTTTTCCGCCCGGTAGTTACCACTTACACACACAGGCCTTTTTGCAGGACTTTGTTATTTGGGCTCACGGCCATCACCTAAAACGTGTATTTTTGTTGGAAACTGGAATTCGAAAATTTTCACGATCGCAATACTTTCCCTTACTATATATTCCATATATAGGTAAGTGAAAGTAAAAGTTAATACATTGTGTAATAAAAATTAAAAATTTTATTTACGAAATACTTTACTCGACCTTGTTCTATAGATTGAGCGAAATGTATAAAACGGTAACATATCTATAACTGTTGTTATTTGATTTTGAAGAAATGTTTTCCGTAATTGTCCAGAGACAGGTATATATCACCTATTGAACATTTACCTGGAAGTTATTTTAAATAATAGTTATCCATCGTTAAAACACAGAACATCGGGTCTTCCTGTTCTAAGGTGTAGCGAATAAGCGCCCAAAGTGTGTTCTCTGACTTCACTAAAAATTACCCATCGAATAATTTGAAACATTTAATGCTCTGATTATTTTCTTATATGATTCAATTTCTATTATACTCTCTGCAAAAGATTTCGCGTATAACCACTTAGTAAAAAATTGAAGAAACAGGAAATGTATGTTTATTCGTTTAACGTCACTTTATAGCTACTATGGCTAATCGGACGATTCTTAAGTGGGATTCCTAAATTTTGCCTATCCAGGTTTTATTAGGATAGGGATCTTTAACGAGTACCTGACATCGCACTGGCTCGGGACCACCTTTTAACGTTTCCTCCGAAGGACGGCATAACTAAAGATTTCTTACTCCCATTAAAAATTCCTAAGACCACCCTTAGGTTTGAACACACGATCTTTGGCATAGAAAGCTGTTATCCTAGCCACTACGCTATGGGTGACCCCAGCTACAGAAAATTATTAATAAATCAGTTGGAAGAGTAGGTCGAATAACTTAAAATCGGCAAGACCAGTTCAAAATCAAATAAGCTGTTTGTATCTGTACATCGTATGATTTCCCAAAAAAAGGTTTAATTTTAAAATCATAAGGCTGGAAACCTTTGCTCAAATCATTAGCTAAGAGGAGGGAAAAAGTACAAAATCAGATATTGAACCGGCAAAAAGTTATTTCAGATGCGTTGGTGACTAAGTGTTTAGTCTTCCTGAAATTGATCATTAATTCATTATTGTTAAAAAAGGCTTTCATATCTTGGTAGATTACTCACGGAAATGACTAATTTTAATATTTGGAAGCATATTACCGATTTTACTATCTCAGGAAAAGTCGCCATTTTCTTTAAAAGGATTCATAATAATTGACATATTGTAATGTATTGAGGATACTGAGGGGAATTCATTATTAAATAATTTTAATATTAATCAATTAATGATAACGAACCTTTGTCGGCAAAACATCAAATGGTGTTTACCTAGCCCCCTAGATTTCCCATCGGTATGGACCCCCCAGCGGTACCAGAAACCTCTGGTAGTTTCCCCCCAGCGGCGGCCAACAAGAATATTAAGAGTGGTGAAAAGATAAGAATAATAGCACAAAGGCTATACCGCCAACCGGGGCACTTCCCATTTCGGCCCGCCCGAGGTGACGAGAATGAGAGAGAAGAACCGAGGAGTGAGTCAAGTTTTATCCTCAGGAAGAGGGAGCCGGGTCCATCTACAAGAAGAGGAGGTGGCCGTCGGGGTTCTGAAAGCAGCTGGAGGATGATGCCGAGAAAGGGGACCTAAGACTGATTTCACATTCGCCAGCCGGTTAAGTGTTTCAAAGGTATATTGTTATTTGTAATATTGTATGGCAAAGGTAGTAGAGAAAATGTCCCTCAGTATTCTCAATCAGAGTTCTAGGCAATGTGTTAATATAATTTATATGTGTAAATTAATAATTATAGTAATGTATTAATTGAATCTTGTTTACTTTAATCTTACCCTGCATGCCACCTCTTGGATTGGTAAACACGATACCTTTGGAAAGGAGATCCAATGGTATCATTAAATATAGTTTATATATTGACTAAATATAGTAAGTAAGCTAGTTTTTGAAGCTACCGCTGCCTTAGAAAAGCAGCCGGGCAAAAACATAGCAATGTCTAGTAACTAGGAAATGAAAGAGAACCACCATTTTTGACTTAATTCTCCTTTTAAAAGGATACGAATCGAAATATTTCAGTTGTAACAAGAATTGCCACACTAAAAAAGACACTTTTAATACAGAAACTCTCTTCCCGATGCAAGAATCGGTCCCAAATATCTTAGATCTAACTCCATATTTGTATGCATACAAATAGGACTAATTTTACTGTTTCGAAGGTTATGCGCGCTATCCACATAGCAATCGGCTACCCATCAGCGATCAACGTCTAAATCCTGAAAATAAATTGTCCCAATCCACTATTACAGACCTCAACACTTATCTCGGATAGACCGGACCCCAAGACCCCGATGGTATTAGGACCCTCCGCCTCCTAAATCCTAATCCTTCGGGACCACCCCTCTCAGCAGCCTATCTCTTCGGGCAAACAACCTAGCCCTGGAATTAGGGCAGGTCTGAGAATATCTTGTCCCTTGGCAGGCCTCGCCGCTGTCAGATTATTATTGTAGTATTGTCGTCCGAGATTTGAGAAATGGTATTGTACAATAGATAATCTCTCTATATATAAAATGGTGTAGCCATTCTTGGTTCTCTTTGTAAACCACGAGACGGAGTTGAATAAAGTTGTTACTATCATTTAGATTATTCTTTCCTGAAGATTTGTAGGTAAAATACATTTCAATTAAGTTTTTCATTAAAAGGGGAATTTTTTTATTTGTTTATACTGTATTAGTTAATACATCAAGTAAATTAGCTAACAGAAATACATGAAAAATACGTGAAGAGAAAATGCCCATAGGTACCACTCCACTGGATAATCTAAACTACGGTTAGGTTACGGGATGAATTTTATGATTTAGTAGAGCCCCAGAGCTCAACTCCGTCCAGATAGGCCTTATGATGGTGATATAGATGAGACTTTTGTAGATAAGTGGAAGTTTAGAGCGTCTATGCAGGGCAGTTTCTTGTCGTTTCAGTCTTGTGTGCGGATTCCAAGTTAGTCTTTTGTCAAATAGGAGTCCTAGATAGCGAATCTGTTCTACCGGGACAAGCGGAATATTATTAAAGAACACTGTAGGGCAGGATGTCATAGGTTTACGACGAAGGGTGAAGGTAATTTGGTGGGATTTGTTGGAATTGATTTTGATTCTCCAATTCTGACACCATACCTAAAGGTCTCTGATGTGGGATTGAAGAGTTTGAGAAGCAATAGTTGGATCATTATTGTCTGATAACTCACAAGTGTCATCAGCATAGGTAGAAAGGAAGGTTTTGGGAAAAGGGAAAATTAAATTTTTTTTATTCAAGTAATCAAAATTATAGTCCTAAGGAATATATAGACTTATTTTTATACCGTTATAAAGCGCTCACTTATCTATATATGAATTATATAATAAGGGAAAGTATTTCGATCGAATTTCAGTTTTTAACAAAAATACACGTTTTAGGGTCTTCTGAGTCAAAATAATTAAGTCACGCGAAAAGGTCTGGGTGTTCGTGTTTATATGTCGTAAATCTATCACAAAAACGAAAAGCCTTAAGGAAGTGAAATTTTATATTTGAGACAACAATACGCCCGAGGTGTTATAGCAATTCTTAACCACTCGGATTTGGATAAGGGTTTTACTATCATTTTGATTATTATTTCCTGATGATTTGTAGGTAAAATACATTTCAATTAAGTTGTTCTTTAAAAGGGAAAAATATAGACTTTCTGGATTTGTCATTAGTAATCAAGGTATATAAATAAAGACACATATATATCAACACCTAGAAGAGTACATAACATAGCCTTTACTGTGAGATTTATGTAAGGGAAATGTTATTATCTTGATAGTTAGAAAACGATAAGACAATATGGTTATATTATTTAATCTAAATTATGTGTTTTCAACGAAACCGAATGCACTTTTTATTTAAGTTAACTTAAAACTGTTTTTATAATGTTTAAGTTGATGTAATATTCCTTAAATTTATTTTAATTGTCCTGTGTTGCCCGCACCAGATTTTTTCTCATTGTTTTGGTACCCACCAGGTCACCACTCTTTTGAAATAACATAATAATGATAAACTATCACTGCCGAGATTCGAACCCGGGACCCAGAGTAGAGTTGTCCAGTGCTCTATCTGCTAGACCACACTGCTCGAGTGTGGATAATAAATTATTAATTTCACATACCTATATATGAAATGAGAAACGGAAATACACGTTTTACGTTCCTTTTAGACCATTAACCGGGTCCTGCAAGAAGGTCTGTGTCTGTGAGTGTGGTAATGGTAGTACAAAAACGGAAAGTCTAACGAATATGTAATCCCATATTTAAGACAACAATACGCCCTTGAGAGAACCACTTGATACAATGCATTTTGAACCTTTTTACGATTTTCTCAATAGCGGCCCTAACGATTTTGATTAAATTCGATGTGTCGATTGAAAATTTACTAGACTTATGAATAAGGTTTTAATTTCGATTGAAATGATGCAATTATTTTTTCTCTTCTTTTTCTGAAGTACCTTTAATTTTTTAGATTTTTTAAAATTAACCATATCATTAAATAAAATAAAGTGAATGCTAATTATCATGTTAGTATTGATAAAAATCTGGTGCGGGCAACACACGACTTTCACTTACCTCTGTTTTTAGAATCTATTAAAGCATTTTCAAACAAAGTAGAGATACAAATAAGTCAAACCATTAAATATTTAATTAAATGGAATTTCTATAGAAACATGTGTTTTATTAAAATATCAGTAATATTATTAGTGAGTATAAAAGCTTGAGTATAAGATAATATTTCTTCTAAGATATTTAGCTTTCCAACGGTATATTATACATGTATATTACTGTTCTTAAGATAAAAAATTGCATTAAAAAAATATTTTTTCAGTTTTCTCCTTTAGTTAGGTAACGAATTCGCTCAACTCCCATATTTAGCTGTTAGTTATCAATGCTAACAAGATGATATGGTTATTTTTATAGAATCTACAAAATTAAAGGTACTTTAGAAGAAGGAAATTTCAAATATCGGCCTTTTAAGACCTGTAAGACTATTTTAATCAGAATAAAACTTACATTATATTAAAGTCCATTAAATTTTACATTTACTCAAACCTTCTTTGAGAAAATCAGAAAAAGGTGCAATATGCATCATATAAAGTGGCTCTTCTGGTCAGCCGATTTTGATGAAAAAGTTTTTGTAACATCTCAGGCGTATAAGTTCTCTTAAATATGCAATTTTAATTTCATAGGACTTTTCGTTTCCGCCCGGGAGTTACCACACACACACACACACACAGACCTTTTTGTGGTACTTGGTTATTTGGACTCAGGAGACGTTAAAAACTGGAATTCGAAAATCTTCACGATCGCAATACTTTCCCTTAGTATATATAGTGAGGGAAAGTAAAAAACTTATATATAAAAGTTAAATAAACTTGATTACCAAATAAATGATAAAAAAAAAAAAATCTTTGCACAAGAATAGCAATATAAATGCCGTTAGATAACCATTGGAAAGCTGAGGATTTGAGATTTTTTTTAAATTTTATCCGTTTTTTATTTTTAAGTTATGGAAGGAAATATGTAGTGACAAATAGAAAATAAACCTAAGTAAAATATTTTACATATCATTTGTGTAATGTTATATTATCTAATCTAATTTAATATTTCCACCGAAACTTAAAATAATTTTTTGAAATATTTTCAACTCCATCCAATCCATTTAATAGTTCTTAAATTAATTTTAACAACCATAGTACCATATTTTTCTATTAGTCACTTTAGTTTCATAACATTATGATTCGATGATAACCAAATATTTAGCAGTGTTTTATGAAATTTTACTTCCGGGCTTTTAAATGCACACGAGCCTCGCTTTTCCCCCTGTCAATATTTTAACATTTTCTAAGCTAAAATGTTTAGCGAGGGTATTAAGGAATTTCCCGCCTAAGACTCGGAAGCACTTCAGTATGACATTCCATTTCGTCGTCTCCCTTCTTCTTGCATTATGGAAATCCATAGGGGGCGTTGGACTTTAATAACATGGCGGTGCCGCATTAGCTGCTTAAAAACCACGACTGCAGCTGAAGAAAATTTCCATCGGATATACCATTAGTTAAAGACTAAACCGGAATATTGTAGATACCTCTTTTAATTCTAAACTCCCTGCCCACATGAACTGGCTTGCCAGGAACCTCTCATTAGTGTTAAGGTATGGTTATTAATATGGTAAGGATCACAGAAGATCAAGAAAATGCGTGTTCAAAAAAGGAGAGAGAAAGATTATGTCGGTGATCACTGAGGTAGAAGCTCGGTTGCTATACCAAGAACAAGCTTACCCTGCAAGTTGGGGGAGTGCCCGCGCCTACCGCTTTGCAGACGAAACTGGTTTAGGAAGAGATACCCCAAGAGGTAGAATCTCTCAGCAGCAAAGAGGACACCTCATAGGAGTGCTAGGGGAGAATCCTATACTAGTATAAGAGGGATTATGGAGAGAAGGTATAATTGATGATAGACCATATTAGAAATACAAAGACAGAAATAGTCTGGCCTAGGAAGACTCCACATGTTAGAAGCAAGATCATAATCTGAATTTCTGGGCTAATTCTTAGGGTACTAATACTGCAAGGTGTATTATTGATAGTGAGAACTTCTCTACCAGACTAGTTTCTTGGCCCTAGGTCAATATACTTTTTATAGTTTATTTATTATGATCAAACAACAACACGAACAAATATATTTACAGTGGTATAACTAAGTTCCAATTTACAATATTACTAAATATTCGTCCGTGACTTAAGTAGGCACCGCTATCGCTATCTATGAGCATTTGCTATACTGTATAGTCCCGACAATCCAACGGGTCGAATGAAAAGATGCCCAAGAGACCTGCTACCAATGGGTAGTTACTTCACCATGGGTAGTTACTTCAACATGACTATCATATGTTTTCTTTATTTACTTGTTATATTGAGTTAATGATTTCATTAAATCGATTACATATACACATATATACATTGCATTAAAACCTTGCCCAAAAATATATAAAAATGGTAACTACATTCCTAAAAGCAATAATGAACTCTATCGAATAATTTCAATACTATTGGACGAAATATGGAGGAAAAGAGTCTATTTATTTAGGTATATAAAAAGAATGGAGGAAAGAAGTCCTACCAAAGGAAGTCTATTTTGACGACAAAAGTATGAGGAATCATTGGATCAGTGTTACACAAAAAGACATGATAAAAATAAATTTACTAAGATATTCAACGCAGAGATTCCTAATAGAAATATCATTTTAAATATCCAGGTCTTTTAATATGAAGAAATAACTAAACGTAGAAAAATCATTACCTAGAGAGAAAGGCAAGAGCAGAGCACCAGAATGCTAGGAGGAGAGGATCAAGAAAAGGGAAAAGCCATGATCCATTGATTATACGTAGGACAAAGATGGCCATAATCGCAGAATATATATTCATGTATCTTTATATATATATATATATATATATATATATATATATATATATATATATATAATTATATATTCATGCAATTAAATTCTAATTCAAAAGCATCTTATTATTCCTTTCAACTTTGCAGGCTGTGTTATTCAATATAGTCGCTAAAAGTTGTAAGGTTTTATCCCTTCAAGAAAGACGGTAAATAAACAGCTAATATAATTAGATCAGCTGATTATAGCTCACTCGCTGATTGCTCGTTAGCACTTGTTATGGGCTTCCTTTAGAGTTAGCACCAACTCTCCTCCCCCCTCTCCGTCCGTTAACCCCTCGATGGTGGAGGGCTCTTGAGATTTGGAAGGCTTTGGCTGGGGGCGGTTGTAATTTCCGGTTCACCTGTGGCCTCCCCCCTCTCCCGGTACCGTTTCCGGTTTCTTACTTGCCACAGTCATTGTCATCACAGACGTCACAGTTCCTATTTCGGTGATTAATCTAAATCCTTGGAGTCCACATTTATTAAGGAGTAAGGAGACACATTCAGCAGTTCATCTGGGCATCATCTGTTACATTGTCGTTAATTATCCTAAATTTTGTTATTAATAACAAATTACTAGCTACTATATTGTTATTAGTATTGAAGAATGAAATATATTTAAAGGCTAAAAGAATTCGATAAACATATGATTTATTTATTTATTACATTCACTTACCTATATATGAAACTAGCTGTTGTTTGCGACTTAGTCTGTTTTAATTTCTGTTATTATAATCGCTATTAAGAAGTTTTATAAATAATATATTTTAATGTACTTCTGCGTAAATGATATTTTTAGTTTTATTTTCTTGTGGCAGAAGAACATACTGATTTTCTCCGCAACCCGATCTTGACAATGCGATTGGCCGTGTGAAAAGCAGTCTTGGCGTAAGTCGATTCCTACATGTTTAAATGTTTATTTACCCTGTGATTTATTAATTGTTACGGCAAAAGATAAATTAACGGGATATTGAATCATTTTAAAATTAAAAGGTAAATCATTTGGAAACATTGGGATGCGAGGTTAATTTTTCCCGTTTTTTCCACATTGTCCACTAATTCTTCGCACTTATTGGTCGTTATGTTATATAGCCCAAAGCCTTCCTCGATAAATAGACTATACAACACAAAAAGAATTTTTCAATTGGAACCAGTAGTTTCAGAGATTAGCGCGTTTAAACAATCAAACTTTTCAGCTTTATAATATTAGTATAGATATATAATAAGGGGAAGTATTGCAAAGGTGACAATTTTCGAATTTGAATATTCAACGGAAATACACGTTTTTGGGTCCCGTGAGTCCGAATAACAAAGTCCCGCAAAAAGGTCTGTGTGGTAAGTTTCGCTCAGAAACGATAAGTAGTATATAACTGAAATTTCATATTTTAAGATCGTCTATGCCTGAGATGTTACAGCAACTTTCTCATCAAAGTTGAACAAGCAAAAAGAGCCAATTTATACCGTGTATTTTGCTCCTTTTTACGATTTTCTCAAAAAACGGCTCTAACGATTTGGATTAAACTCTCTATGTCCATATAAAATTTAATAGGCTCTAATATGATTTAGTTCCATCCCGATTGAAATAGTCTGACATGGCTTAAATGCCGATATTTTAAATTTTCTTCCTTTAAACTACCTTCAATTTTTTATAAAAATAACCATATCAATTTTTTTTTTATATTGATAATAATCGGATAAATATATAAGTTGAACAGATTCGATAAACAACTAAAGAAGAAAATAACAATAATATTTGTTTATTGAATTATTGTTTTTTTTAACATAAATACAGTAATATAGATGTATAATATACCGTTGGAAAAGTTCAGAATTTAGAAAAAAAATATTATCTTATACATGAAATCGTAAAGTTTTCGGAGAGTGATGAAAAGCCGATAAAAATAACTGTTTGTCGTAAATAATATTTTAATAAAATACATGTTTTTATTGGAACTCTTCAAATTCTTAATTTGATTTTAATAACCCAATTAAGTGAAAGCCGTGTGTTGCGCGCACTAGATTTTGTATTGTTTGTTAATTTACCTATTGTTTTAAATATTTTAATTATTTTTTTTTTAGTTATAATAACTTAAATACATTTTTTTTCCTTTATATTTTGTTTTATACCTTATACGTTAGAAATTATTTGTTCCTACTTAATATTAATTAATTTATCAACACTTACGTGAATCCAAATTTTTATTTTTCTGTGATAAACTGTTATTTCATTTGATTATATTAAATAATGTGTATAAATGAATGAATGAAAAATATTTTATTCTGGGACAGTAAGTCCCCTAAGCATAATAATAAAGTACATTTTTGAAATTACTCTTCTGGCTATACAAATCTTATAATATTATATACATCATTGAAATACATATTAAATATGTAATCATAAAAATACATATTAAATACCTTAAAGAATTTTAAATAAACAAAAATATATACTTAAGGAATAAAAAAATAAGGTAAAAATTGAAGGAAATAAAAACTGAATAAAGAACATAGAAGCTGAACAGTTCAACTTAACAAAGGCATGGCAGATTGATATTCTAGAAAATGGATGAATACTAGTTGTTTAAAGGCCGTTAAAATTTACGAATGGATTTTGGTAAGGAATGATGTGAAACGTGGCCGCTTACTTTGAAGGATGAACAAAGGCTTAAGGTTTTCGAAAATAAGGTACTGCGTAAAATATTTGGTCCGAAGAGAGATGAGGCCACTGGGGAGTTTAGAAGGTTGCACAACGCGGGATTGCGGAACTTGTATCCTGTGAATATAATTGAGTTGATAGCTTCGCGGAGACTCAAATGGGCGAGTAAAGTTGTTGGGCCCGAAGAGGAGCGGATTCCGAGAAAGTTGGTATTCGCTGATCCGACACTGGTAGACGTCCGAAAGGTAGGCCGAAGCGTCGATGGGAGGATTGCATTAAGGCTGATCTCAGGGGCTTGGGCTTGAATGGTGAACATTGGACGAGTCTGTTTAGACTGAATTTGGTGGTATCGGCATCGAACCTTCGGGTTCGGTAAGCCTATTATTATTATTATTTGGTAAGGAATTCCATAATACGGATGCACGAATGACGAAGGATTCTTAGGAAGTCTTAATTAGGTAATGAGTAGGTTTGAGGATTGGGATCTCGTGTTGATGGAACGGACAGAGGAGAATGGGGTGAACATGTTGTGAATATACATGGGATTTTTGGTTCTAAAGGATTGATAAAGATAGGTTCCTAGGAAAAATTACCTTCGGAATTTCGGGAAGAGCCACTTCAACTCGGCGTACCAAGTAGAGACATGAGAGCGCCTGGGAATTCCAAAGATGAATCTAATGAAGCAGTTTATTATTCTCTTTAGCCTCTCTGACAGTCCGCCAAACAATAAGCAGCCATAATCGAAGTGGAGGAAGATGGGAGAGAAAACTAGAAGCTGGTGTAATATGTAATAATATTAAAATTAACGCTGTAAAAAAGTTTATACTTATTTCTAAAATTAGCGGGTCGGATCAGACCCCACCTTACCATGTGCGAGTCTGAAAGTCACCTCACACACTGATATACAGAATCACGTTAACTTAGCATATGGTATAAAGGTAGAATGAACAGCAATATATTCCGAATATACTAAATTATCCACAGCGATAAAAGGCTACCCTGCCTAGAATTATTGTGATATGCAAATTTTCATTTATTCAGGATTCAAGAGCGCGACTAGATATATTGCCGAATAAGACTCTCGGAATTAAATTTTTCAATGCACAAAAAAAAATAACCCTTTATCTTTGGCTAGAGCATGCTTGCGTGTAATTTAGGGTGTTTAACGGCCCCATTCTGCTGCTAAAATATTCCCTTTAAATCTTTGTGGCAGGATTCCTTAGATCCGAGTTTCTCCGTCTCCAAAACGTTTATCTTTACGTACGCCATTTCGCTTAACCTCTTGCAATTAGCTGGGTAGTGTCACATTAAATGTCCGTTTTCAGGGTAAAGGATTTTTATTAAAAATACGATATGAAAACAAGATAATTTTATTCGAAGTATTTACCTTATTTTTCTACACATGTTTCCCTACGTGACACCAACTTTTTTATCCCGAACTGAAAAACACTGAAGTCTTCTGAGCTTTGAAGTGAAACAAATCTGAAAACGCACTTTTCACTTGATCATCATTTTAAAAAAGGTTTCCTTTGACGAAGTTGTCTAAATTCCTGAACAGGTGGCAATCTGTTGGAGACTACTTCGTTGCCCAGTTATTTCAATTTTCGCACGGTATGTTTTGAAACATGCCGCTCAGTGAGATCATGAGGTACCCACGTATCGAGCTTTTTTACTTTCCCAATACACTTTAAATGTCTGGAAACGGTAGATGCACTTGCATTTAGTTGTGCTGTGAGTCCTTTAACTGTTTGGTAGGGGTTTCTTTCTACTGTATGTTTGAGGACATCGTTGTCTATTACGGACGGAGTTCTTCCTCGGGGCAAGTTTTTTAAGTCGGTATCACCAGCTGAAAACTTAGCAAACCAACGGCGATTGGTCAGTTCATTATTACTCACTTCCCCAAGTGAATACGCCTTGCAAATATTTCTAGCGGCCTCAGCTGCGGAATGGCCGATTTTAAACTCGTACAAAAATATTACTCGAAAATCGCGTGTTTCCATGTTCATATTTGGAGGTATACTAAAAATTGGGTAATTGATTGGGAAGCTAATGTTTATAATACAAAGGTAGAGGATTGGTAACTGTTTACTTTAAATATGTAAACATTCGGAAGAGAGAGACCTGCAAAATCCCTTATGTATTTCAGAAACTTTAAAAACTGACATTTCATGTGAAACAACCCAATATAAAGTGGCTCTTCTGGTACACAGATTTTGATTTAAAAAGTTGGTGTAACATCTCTGGTGTGTATGCTTTTGAAATATGTAATTTCAGGTAATAACTTTCTATTTTTGAGTTTACCACGCACTTTTCATCGATATTGCGAGTTAAATCGTTAGAGCCGTTTTTGAGAAAAATTGCACTTCTTGTTAGCCGACTTTGATGAAAAATTTGCTGTAGCATCTCGGTCGTATTATTGTCTTAAATATGAAAGTGGAGTATTTTACGGCTTTTGGTTTTTGCACTAGACTTAGCACACACACAGACCTTTTTATTGGACTTTGTCATTTGGACTCGTGTAAATTTTAGTATTTAAAAATATTCACGATATCAATACTTTCCCTTACTATATATTTCATATATAGATAAGTGGATGTAAAACATTATTGAACCTTGGAATGATAGGTATTGTAATACTTAAAACCATCAAGCCCGTAATGAATTTGTTTCCTAAATTGCTCTACAATAACGGGATTGGCAGAGCCATCAGAGTTTTCCATTTCCAGAGGAAAACCGTTTCCCGAATTGGGGGAAATTCCGTCCCCTCTTCATTAATACTCTAGGGATTTTGGTTCGGAAAACCCTGAGCCCGGGAGTGGCGTTCGGAAACTTAATTATACTCGCCTATCGATTCTGTTTATATTTTATACCTCATCGGCTCTACCCAATCGACATCGCCTTTGAGCCGGGCATCGTAACCTACAACCGAACGTGAACAGAATATTTACATGAGAGATTTATTTTTTGCAACTGTATGTGCGGCAATAAATAGAAATAGTGTAATGCCGAAATTATAATTATGGGCGTGAAATAGTCTTGTGAAGAAGTTATCCAGTAAATAAGCTACTTAAGTGATTATTTTAGGTAACACTTTAATGTTTATTTTATTAGAAGGTCTCGGGGCCACTGTCTTTTTTCGACATCTCGGAGGATTATAGGGAATAGTTGGAGATAATAGGTTACCTGACAGGGCTTAACTAACTAACTAAAACCTTTCGATTTCTTCCAAACTACTTTGTTTAACAAATATATTTATTGTTATTTACATTTGTATAATGTAATACATATATATAGTAACTGTGATACAATATTAAATTGTCATGATTCAAATTTAGGGATACTACCCGTTGGCAGCTCTCCAAGAACTGTGCTAAACCAGAAGATCTCAGGGCCATCTTTTTTTTTTCCAGAAGCCTCAAAGAATTATCAGGGATTGTAGAAGTAGCAAGGTTTGAAACTAGTGGGTTAGAGTGGAAATAAAGTTTGTCATGAAAGAAATGGTTCTGGGTTCGGGCTAAATCAGCAACATAGGGATTATTAAAGTCTTTGTGGATCAGTTTATTCGTGACAAATTGATGGCGAGAAGAATTTGATGGTTTAGCAAAGCCCAAAAGCTCTCTTCCGTAACTCCATTTTGGCCTTATGATATTCACGTAGTGGATTCTTTTGTAGTTAAGTGGAAGGTTTAAGCATTTGTCCAGAAAGTGTTGAACTAGTCAAAAAACGTCGAACAGTTTCTTGTCGTTTCAATCTTGTAAGAGAACTACTAGTAAAACATTTGCCAAGATGTTATCCTATATATCGTGTCTGTTCAACAGGGACATGCGGAGTGTTATTGAAGGATTCTTTTGGACAGGATGTCATGAGTTTACGACGAAGATTAATGGTTATTTAGTGGGATTTATTGGAATTTTTCTCATCGGCTTAAAATCGGATTCTGAGTAACAGGTGTGTATAAAATTCGCTTTCTGGCAATGAATCATTCCTTCCATTTGAATTTATATCCTCATATTTGTATGTTAAAATAAAATATTGAAAATTTAAATTTAAATTGCGCATTGAATATTGATGAAAAAGATAATCCGCGTGGAAGCTGATCAATGGTGAAAGGTCTCAGTTAATTTTCCAGGCCAGGTGTTTGGGTCTCCTTGTCTCCCCTATCAATCTATATTATTAATATACGGGAAGCAATTTAAAATTTATATCCATTATAATTGTAATTAAATAATGTATAGGAATATAAAGTCAATTTACTCAGATGAATATATATATCCAGGACTAGTCTCAGGATAAATAAAGAATTTATTAATATATATATATATATATATATATATATATATATATATATATATATATATTTATATATATTTATATATATTGGTGATGTATAAATGTGAAGATTATTATTTCTTTACAGATAGAAATTCCAAGCACATCATTTTAATCACTTTCATTGACGGACAATAATAATAATTCCTTCCAGTAATTCTCAACGGTCAACTAATTACATCCACAATAATAATTTTGAATCAATAATAAGAGAGACAATAATCTGGTTATCACAACACATAAAATTCATTTACCTCGTTTCTTAAAATCGATTTAAGAATTTTTAATTATAGTTAGAGATGAAATATACGAATAATTAAAAGTAAAAATGTTAAGAAATCAGCTAAATTGAATTCGACAGAAATAACTATCTATCAAATATTGCTTATTATTTATTAAACATCACTTTATGCTACTATGCCTAATCTTTTTATGCTAACCACCAAGCTACAAGTGATCCCTATATCTATCAACTATGTTGTAATAAATACTTTATTATGCAACTATCAGTTAGTTTTGTCGGCTTTTCATCATTCTAAATTAATTTTGTATATAATAAAATATTTTCTCTAAAACCTTTAGTTTTCCAGTTGTATCCAGTTATATACGTTTATATCACTTTTTATTTAAAAAAAAACAAAAAAAAAAAACGAAAAACGCATTTAATGTGTTTCTCTTTTCTCCTTTAGTTAGTTGTCAAAGTCGTTAGTGGAGTAGATTCAGTTGTTCTTTATTAATGATAATAAGATGAACAATTTATTTTTTTTCGAATCCACGAAATTAAATGGTACTTTAAAGGAAAAAAAAATTAAAATATCTTTAAGTCCAGTCAGACAATTTTAATCAAAATAAAACCTATATCATATTAAACCCCATTAAATTTTACATCGATAAAACATAATCAAAATCGAGAGACCTCTTTTTGAGAAAATTGTTAAAAGGTAAAAAATGAATGGTATAAAATGGCTCTTCTGGTTAGCCGATTATAATAAAAACCGCACACACACTAGCCCGCACACACACACACACACACACACACACACACACACACACACACACACACACCACACACACACACACACACACACACACACACACACACACACACACACACACACACACACACACACATACACACACACACTTGTGTGAGAGTACAAGACCCTTTGTGGGTTGTAATGGTTCAGGTTTTTCGTTTGTTTTTTTATTAACTGGAAAAATATATTCCGTGCGTGTATAAAATTTTTTCAGGAAGTGACTGGGGAAAAATTAAACAGAATAGATTAACTTCATCTTGATTGTGTAAATCGATTTTGCTGATTGCCTGGAAATTAGTCAAATATTGACTCTCTCCTATTACTAGCAAACTACGTAGAACATTACATCCAACATTGTGACATAACTTTTCCATGTTGTTAGGTCACTTTGTTCTCCAAGTTTGTTGTTTGTTGACTCTACTATATGGCTCTTTGGCTGTTATAAACCTGGGTTTATGTTTTTTTTTGTTTTTTTTTTTTTTTTCAATATTATACCTTTAGAAAAAAGTTTTAAATTGTAATAAAAAATTATTTTTGTTCTTGCCTTCTCTAAACCACCTCCAATTTTGTAGATTTGAAAAATTAACGAATTCGTCTTGTTAGCATTAATAAAAAAATTTGGTGCGCGCAACGTATGACTTTCACTTATATCCGTTCTTAAAATAAATTAAAGAATATTAAAAAAATAAAGTTATAGATGAATAAAATCTGGTGCGGGCAACACACGACTTTCACTTACCTCCATTTTTAAAATCAATGAAACAATTTTCAAATACAGTTAAAGATGAAAATACGTGAAACTATTAAAGAATTAATTAAATTGAATTTATACAGAAACATGTGTTTTATTAAAAAATCTATTGTATTATTATCTAAAATAATTAGTTCTGTTTTGCATCACTCTTTATTAACTTTTACAAGTTTGTGCATTAGATAATATTTATTCTAAAATCATTAGCTTTCCAACGGTATATTATACGTGTATATTACTGTTGCTATTTTCAAAATACAAAAATTTCAATGAAAAAATATTTTTTTCAGTTTTCTCCTTTAGTTAGATATCGAATTCGTTCAACTTATATATTTATGTGTTTTTCATCGGCGGTAAAAAGATAATAATTTTTTTTTTTTAAATCTGCGAAATTAAAGGAACTTTATGGGAAGAAAATTTAATATGTCGGGATTTAAGCCCTGTCAAATCATTTTTATCCAAATGAAACCTAAATTATATTAAATCCCATTAAATTTTACATCCATATAGCGAGTTTAATCAAAATCGTCAGAACCGTTTTTGAGAAAATTGAAAAAAGGTGCAAAATGCATGGTATAAAGTGGCTCTTCTGGTAAGCTCATTTTGAAGAAAAGGGTTTTGTAACGTCTCGTGCGTATATTTGTCTTAAATATGAAATTTCAGTTTCATAGGACTTACCGTTACCGCCCCGGAGTTACCACACACAGACCTGCGGGACTTAGTTATTTGGACTCAAAAAAAAAAAAAAAAACCTGTACCACTACAATCCATGAAGGGTCTTGGGCTCAGTACATATGAGATTCGTACTGTTTCTAGGCCAACGGCAGTGCAATGAGGTGATTAGGCCTTAATCGCGCTCAGCCGCCAGGTTTTTCCCCAATTAATTTGGGTACCCAATTTATAGAGACTGGGTCTGCCCCAGGAGGGTCTCCATACCCTAGGGTCGCCCCCCGACTGAATTAACAGAATAAATAATATTCTGCCACAGCCGGGATTCGAACCCAGGACCCGGTGCACAGCAGACTAGTGCTCTATCCACTAGACCACACCGCTCCCTTTGTTATTTGGACTCAGGGGACCCTAAAATGTGTATTTCCGTTGAAAACTGGAATTCGAAAATTTTCACGATCGCAATACTTTCCCTTACTCTATATAGTAAGTTAAAGTAATTATTTCTACTCTTGCCTTCTCTAAACCACCTTCAATTTTGTAGATTTGAAAAATTAACCATTTAGTCTTGTTAGCATTAATAAACAGAATCTGACACGCGCAACGGATGAGTTTCACTTATATCCGTTCTTAAAATAAATTAATGAAGATTAAAAAAAAAAAATTATAGATGAAAGAAAAGTTAAAGAATTATATAATATCGATATAAACATGTGTTTCATTAACATATTTTATTATTATCTACAAAAATTGATAACTTGTATCCGATTTTTACCATTCTCCCTTATCTTTCACAATTTTGTAAATTACATATTCATTTTTTTTCTAAAATCGTTAGCTTTCCACGTCTAGGTTATTGTTCGAAACACCAAAAATTGCATATAAAAAATATGTTCGGACTATTCTCCTTTAGTTGGTTATCAAATTCGTTCAAATTGTATATTTAACTTTTTTTATATTTAATGTTGCTTATTGATTATTGAAGTATTTTAGTGAGTCCTGATGATGGAGAAGGCTCCCGAAACATTGACTCGTTAAAGTTTACTGTAATAAACCTTTTAGGAAGAAATTGAAACCAACTATTATTGATATCACTTTGCAATCTTCCTTTTATTCTGTTTTTATTATATATATTTAACCGTTTTTATCCAAAATGTATAGTTAATTTTTTTTTTTTATAATGTCGTCATTTAAGCCCCGTCAAACGTCCATATTACTGTTTTTAATATAAAAAAACAAAAATTACATAAAATAATAATTTTTATCTTTTATCCTTTAGTTGGTCATCAAATTCGTCAAACTTATATATTTAGCCGTACCTAATCAATATCACTAAGTTGATATGGTTAATCTTCTGGAACGTACAAAATTAAAAATAGTTTAGAGGAAGAAATTTTGAAATATGGGCATTTAAGCCCTGTCAGACTATCTCAATCAAAATGAAACCTACATGATATTAAAGCCCATTAAATTTTTCATCGATATAGCGAGTTTGATCAAAATCGTTTTTGAGAAAATTTTAAAAAGGTTATAGGGTTGTCATAAATATGAAATTTCATTTTTATACCAATTTTAGTTTTTGTGCAAGACTTACCACACATATGGAATTGTTTGCAGGACTTCGTCACTTGGACTCAGGGGATCCAAAAATGAGTATAAAGTAGAACTATCGGTCAATTCTAATAAAATTATATGGTTAATTTTTTGGAACCTATAAAAATTAAAAGTTATTTAGATGAATCACAACTGTAAAAACTGTATATGAATTATTTAATAATAGTTTATACGAAAAATAATTCCATTTTCTACACCAAGCAGTGCAAAAGTCATTTGGTATTTTAGGATTAGCTTGAGCAGGAAGGCTTTACTGACCCCAATTTACTGAGGATGTAAATTCCATTTTAGATTCATGCTTTTGTTCCGGAATACGGAAATGAGAGGATTTTAAGTCCGGCCAACCTCGTATTGGAGAGACACTGCAGGCGGTGAATTACGGGACGTACAAAGATAACGTCTTGTAAAGAATTTTGGAGTGCAACTAAAAAATCGATTGGTACAATTTCATATAAATTGCTCATTTGTTTCAACAATAATTAATTTCATTAATGGTTTAAAGTAAATGATAAATGATCGAATAGAATAGAATAGAAATTCATTCTTATTCTGGGACTGTGTCCCTTGAGAATGAAATATTTGTACAGTTGATAATATACAGTATGTCTGGCCAACAGACAAAATGAACATAATTAACTAATGTTTACAATTATGGGTGAATATATACATTAAATACAAAATAAAATAAATAAAAATTAAAATAAAAAACAATCCTCAGAAAATAGTTTTTTGGGACAAAATGAAAAATAAATGAGTTTAAATATATAATAAAAACAAGAAAAAATAAATGTTTACATTGTTTTGTTACTTGGTCTTTTAAGAATAACATGAGCTTTGAAATAATAAAGGAAATTAAATTGGACAAGAGTTAATGAAAAATAAACCAATTAAACATAAATAAAAATAATATACTACAATGATACGAAACAAGTCTTCTAATCACATAACAAACATAATAATCACAATATAAACAATTTAAAAAGAAAAGAAAAAAAAAAACTGTAACGATTGTAACAAAGAAGTCTTCCAGACAAAATAGGAAAAAAATAAAAATATTGAATACAATTCTGCTAAAATTTTTACATTGTCAAGCAGCGTCATTTTGGGATGCTAGAAGGTACTGGAAGAGAAGGCATACTGTATATATATATTATATATATATATATATATATATATATATATATATATATATATATATATATATATATATATATATATATATATATTATATATATATATATAATATAAATTATAATATAATATATATATATATATATAAAATTTTTACATTGTCAAGCAGCGTCATTTTGGGATGCTAGAAGGTACTGGAAAAGAAGGCATACAGTATATATATATACATACAGGGTGTAAGGTATTTTGTAATTGCACGGCACTACTTTAGAAATGTGTTCACTAACAAAAAAAAAAAAAAGTTCGTATTAACATATATCTCAAACTAAACTAAACAGATATCGAAGGATAAAGATTTATTATTTATTTACTACCTTAAGACTGACAGTATAAAGTTTTATTATTGTGTTTAATACTAAATGACAGGTTTTAATCACCTGATAAACAAATAAACGATAATCAATGGCAGTAGTTGGTCATTTTTACTTTCACTTACTATATATAGTAAGGGAATGTATTGCGATCGTGAAATTTTTCGAATTCCAGTTTTCAACGGAAATACACATTTTAGGGTCCCCTGAGTCCAAATAACCAAGTCCCGCAAAAAGGTCTGTGTGTGTGTGGTAACTCCCGTGCGGAAACGGTAAGTCCTATGAAAATTAAATTTCATATTTAGGACAAATATACGCCCGAGACATTACAAAACCTTCTTCATCAAAATGAGCTTACCAGAGGCACTTTATACCATGCATTTTGCACCTTTTTTCGATTTTCTCGCAAACTGTTCCGAAGATTTTGACTAAAATCGCTATATCAATGTTAAATTTAATGTGTTTTAATATCATGTATGTTTTATTCTGATAAAAATAGTCTTACAGAGCTTAAATGCCGATATTTTAAATTTTCTTCTTCTAAAGTACCTTTAATTTTGTATATTTTATAAAAATAGCCATATTATCTAGTTAGCATCGATAAATAACAGCCAAAAAGCAACTAAAGGAGAAAACTGAAAAAATATTTTTTTAATGCAATTTTTCATTTTTGAACATAAGAGCAGTAATATACATGTGTAATATACCGTTGGAAAGCTAAAGATTTTAGAAAAAATATATTATCTAATACACAAGAGCTTGTAAAAGTTAATAGAGAGTGATAAAAAGCCTATAAAACTAAGTGATTGTTTTAGATAATAATATCATAGATTTATTAAATAAAACACATGTTTCTATAGAAATTTAATTTGTTTGTTTATTTATTTAACGTCACTTTATGCTACTATGGCTAATCGGACGATGCTACAGTGGGAGTCCTAAATTTTGCCTATCCAGGTTTTATCAGGATAGGGATTTTTAACGAGTACCTGACATCGCACAGGCTCGGGACCACCTTTTAACGTCCCCTCCGGAGGACGGCGTAACTAAGGATTTTTTAACCCCATTAATAAATCCTCGGACCACCTGCGGGTTTGAACCCGTGACCTTTTGTTACACTAGCCACCCAGCTACAAGTGATTCCGAAATTTAATTTAACCAATTCTTTAATGGTTTCACTCATTTTTATTTCCTACTGTTTTAGAAAATACTTTAATCGATTCTAAAAACGGAGGTAAATGAAAGTCGTGTGTTGTTCGCACCAGATTTGTTTGCCTAGTTCTGTGTGCTTTAGTGTATCATCGCTGTATTAGTCATCATTTGTCTAATTCTGTGTGTTTTAGTGTGAGTGAATACCACGACACACTTCAATTGAGACGTTGATTTCCAAAAGGTACTATAGTCATTCTAGGAAATTTTACAGGATACGCGAAAATCACTAATTATTATATTATTAAATTAGCTAATTTGATTCTTTTCGCATTAAAATCCAGAACTGTTTTTTTTAGTATATTAATAACATCATATTAAAGTTATGAAATGAAATGTTTTGGTATAATTTAGAACGAAATTAAATGAGTAATTAGTTCCGTTAGAAAATAATTATATTTCAAAATTGCGTTTATAAAGGACTTAGGTGTACATTAGATAAAATCAAATAGAAGATTTTGATAAAACTAAATGATGATAATACAAATATGTAAAAAAATCAATTTTGTAAAAAATGTCCTTTAGTACCTTTTGGAAATCGTCTCAATTTATGATCATCATGGGAGAGACCATTATTATTAAACAACCAAAATATTTGCTAGAAATTATTTATATAGCACATCAAAGTTTGCCAGGCCCGCTAGTTAATTTTATATCACGTGTTCCCTCTGAAATTTAATATATGTTGAACTGATTTTAACAGCTGAGGTAAGTGATAGTCATGAGTTGCGCACACCAAATTTTTACAAGATGTTTTTCCTCCGAAATTGGCGTGTTGGATTTTGACGCTTAGTCACGTATATCTTTTAGGGTCCTCGAAGGATCTTCCGATTCTTACCATCCTCCAGAAGGTACCTCATCCTTCGGTCACGATCTAGGTTATCAACGGAGAGAAGAAGTGGTTCCAAGTCAAGGGTAAACTTAATAATGTTTTACGGCGGCCACGTGCAAGTTTTATATCTGAAAGGCAATAAGGCTCGCCATGGGGCCGGAGTTAATCTTATATAGAATAGGAATTTAATACGATCCCTTGAATTGAATAAACATCTCTATATTGTCCGCTTTATAATGGGCCGAATAGAGACGAAGAATTTGTTTTTATTTTATACAAGTGGTACCGCCCCTGCTTCGTACGGGTGAAATTAGAATAAGAAGTCATTTATGTTTGAAGAAATATCTGTCCAGCCGATTTAGATTTTATTGCTTTGGGAGATTTAGTTAACATTACGAAAAGTATAATAAGCAAGAAAATATGTTTGATTTATAACGTCTATTCATTATTATATTTAATCATCGCCGGAAATGAAAAACATACAACTGGTTTCACCAATTATACTGTATATTAAGTCGAATAAAGAAACAGTCTACAATAGAAATAGAAGACCCAGCTATTTTACAGTTAGAGATGCACAAAACAATGATACTGTTTACAAATCATATGGAGACAATTGATAAACAATAGTTAATCATCCCCGGTAAATACAACCCACTCTATCCGTCCATTTATAAAAATAGACATAAGCCTCATGCTTACTTATTATCAAACGCACCGTTTCCTGTCATTAAAATATTTGCACAATTAAGACTTTCTGGAAACTACAATATTAAATTAACATTTAACAATATATACTACCATTTTAAACTCAAGAAAAACTGCACTCTATGTAACCTCGAAACGAAAAAGAGGACTTATTCCACATTTTCATTCGATATCCCATATACGCACCGTACCGAACCCATTACATCCCTAGAGCCTTAAACTTGAACAGTACAAATTTTATCGCCCTGTTTACCAACGAAGATATTGAGGCATTAAAACACATTTATTATTATACCAGGCAATGTTGCCAAATTAGATCATTTATAATAAATGGATAAACTTATTTGTTAACTTTATTATATTATTTATCGTGTTTCGCCGTATCATGTAAAATAATATATTTATATATTTATTATATTGGAAACTATCATATCGTTTTTGCGTTATTTTATATAAGTTTTATTGTAATTTATTTCTAATCAATTTGCCTAGCTGATAACTTAGTGAATTAGTATCTTGTTAACTCTTTTATTGAAATAATTATAAGAATATAATTAAATGGGGATTCACTCACAGCCTCTCCTCCGGGTATGTTAGACTCGTCAACCTACTGGTGGCAACTCGCAAAAATAGGCGTAAGGAGTGATGATCATACCCTAAACATTTCATCGAGAAACGTGCGTATATTCTCCCAGGAGTCTATACCACGCGGCCAAGGGCCTAAACGGCCTGTCGCGCCAGAGGAAAAAAATAGACTATTTAAGTTACATTTTAAAAATAAAATTACGTTTTCATAGGAATCCCATTTAGTTTATAGTGAAACAGTTTTTTTTTTTTTAATTTTATTTACCTATATATGAAATATATATTAAGGGAAAGTATTGCGACCGTGAAAATTTTTGAATTACAGTTTTAAACGGAAATACAAGTTTTAGGGTCCCCTGAGTCCAAATAACCGAGTCCCGCAAAAAGGTCTGTGTTCGTGTGGTAAGTCTAGCGCGAGAAAGATATTTAGTATGGAAATAAAGTTTCTTATTTATGAGAATACGGCCGAGACGGTACAGCAACTTATACAATACATTTTGCACCTTTTTACGATTTGCTCAAAAACAGCTCTAACAATTTTGATTAAACTCGCTATATCGATGGAAAATTTAATGGACTTTAATATCATGTAGGTTTCATTCCGAATGACATAGGGCTGACAGGGCTTAAATACCGACAATTTATATTTTTTTCTCTAAAGTACCTTTAGTTTTGTGAAATATTTAAAAATAGCTATATCATCTATTTATTACTAATAAAAGAATAACGCATAAATATATAATTTGAACGAATATGAAATCCAGCTGAAAAGGAAAGAACATTTTTTTTTTTTTTTTTTAAGCAATTTTGTGTTTTGAACGTAAAAAAAAAAAAAAATAGATGTATAATATACCGTTGGAAAGCTGAAGAGTTTAGAAACGATATTCTTATACGCGAAATTGTAAAAAGTTAATGAAGTGTCATATACGAAGACTATTGTTAAAATATTTATGATCCTATTATCAACGAAAAATGTTTTGTATTGAACATATTAGATTTCAGCACAATTTCGCTTCAATGGACCCTCAAATGAAAAGGTCAGACCAATCCTGCAGACGTTCTATTTATTCTGAATCCTTTTGTCCTGAAGGAGAGTCAATCAGAGACCTATTGACAGATAGACTTAGAAGGAGCGAAGGTAAACATAGACCCGGGGCTAAGCGGGCGGTACTTACACCCCAAGTCCCTCCAACATAAGTCAAGGGCTGGCCATCCACTTCTTCCTCTCCGGTCCCATCTCCTTTAAGGACCCTCCTGATGGGGTCCTATTTTTCTTGTCCTTTATCTTTTCTACTATTTCCTCTTTTTTTTTTTTTTTCTTTTTTTTTTTTTTTTCGTCCATTCCTCGGATCGGTCAGTAAATTACAAATACTTATTCGGATGTGAGGTAATGATTGGTCGGTCGTTTAGGTTTTATTACCACCTCCCATCAAAAATTTAGTACTTACGTTTAAACATGAGTAGAACCCGAATAACGAATACAAAACAAATCCGTTTGTTAATCAATAAAGTGATACAGCCTGATATAGTTGCCACGATTACGAGTGCAGGATAAGATGGCTGGGACATGTACAGAGAATGGAAAGTGAGGATTGCTGAAAATGATGATGGAGGAGATTTAATCAAACCTTTTTTACAACTAACAACCAATAAAGGGTCATGGGCTCAGTACATGTAGAGATTCGTACTGTTTCTTGGCTAACGGCAGTGCAATGAAGTGATTAGGCTTTGATCACGCTCAACCGCCAGGTTTTTTTTTGGGTACCACTTTATAGAGGCTGGGTCCTGGAGGGTCTCCATAGCCCAGGTTCGCCTCTCCCCCACGAATTCTGCCCTGCCGGGATTCGAACCCAGGACCCGGAGAACAGTTGATTAGTGCTCTATCCACTAGACCACGACGACATGATACCTGCCCTCCACTATATCTTGACAACATCCAAATTCCACATACACAATTAGATATTTTGGCTTGACATTCAACAGAAGAATGACATGGTTCCCACACATCAAGAACAAACAGATGAAGCTAAACAAATGACTGAATCTTTTATACTCACTACTCTCCAGACGTTCAATATTAAAACTTTATTTTTATTGAATTTTACAACTGTATATTAACATAAATTCAATAAGTAAAAGTGTTGAATTAGAATAAAGGGCGTGAAAAGCTTGTGAAGTAACTACTAAGCGGTAGAACTTCGATGTTTATTGAAGTAAGTAGATCCCGAGGCCATCTTCCTTTCAATCGCCTCGGAGGGTTGTCAGGAACGTCTGAGGTAGATAGGTTGCGGACAAGAGGGTTTATATGGGTTGGGAGTTTGGAATTAAAAGTGGTATATCTGGTACGAGAACGGTCTGCAACAAATGGGATATTAAGGTCGTTTTGGATGATTATATTTGTGACGAAATAAGGAGCATTTAGGATTTTGCGAAGGATTTCGTATTGTAAGGATTGGATGCGGAAGGAACTAGATGGCTTGGTAAAGCCCCATAGCTTTATTCCATATGTCCAGATGGGTCTGACGACGGTAACATAAATGAGCTTTTTGTAATAAATTGGAAGTTTTGAACGTAATATTTTTTTTTTTTTTTTTTTTTTTTTTTTTTTTTTTTTATTCGTATATATTACAATTTGTCATAATAGACAATAATAATAGTGCTACAGGATCTCATTCATACAATATTTACAATATAAACAAAAGGAAAGTCAAATTACATAAAATAAAATCAAAATAAATAAACGTATACAATAACAAAACTTAAAGACAAAATAAATACAAATAAATGAAGTTAACAAATAATTAAACAAAACATGTCACATTCATACCTATGTACAATATTTACAATCAGCTCGGGAACCCCAGACGGAAGGACAAGCAGAGTCCAAAGGATCCCAGCGCCTCCCTCTCAGCCGCATCACTGGTGAGAGCCAGCGGAAGCTAAGTGAAGGCGCCATAGCCACAATCACACCGCACATGAGAGGAGAATCTGACCAGTGTCAGAACTCCAGAAGGTGGAATTTGGAAAATTTAGATGGAGTCAGGTCTGAAATAAATGGAACATTAAGGTCGTGGTGTAAGGTATAGTTGGAGACATAATAAGGAGCATTTACTATTGTTCGGAGGACTTTGGATTGAATGCGTTTGATGTTAGAACGTTTAGCTGTCCCCCACAGTTCAAGTCCGTAGGTCCAGATTGGCTTCAGTATTGTCTTGTAAAGTAATAATTTGTTGTCAACTGTAAGCTTAGATTTTCTGTTTAGTAGTCTGTATAACTGTCCGAATCGTCTGTTAAGTTCTTTTCGTTTAAGTCTTGTATGTGGGTTCCACGTCAATCTTTTGTCTAGTAGTAAGCCAAGATACCGGACTGTGTCTGAGGAAGGAAGCGGTATGGAATTGAAATGAACCATTGGACAGGATTTGCGTCGAAGGGTGAAGGTGACGTGGGTGCATTTGCTTTCATTAACCTTAATACGCCAAGCATTACACCATTCCTCGATAAGACAAAGATGTCTTTGCAGGATTAAGGATGCTATTTCAGGATCGGAATTGGATGATAGGATGACGGTGTCATCTGCAAATGTTGCCAGAAAGGTTTCAGGATGATTAGGAATATCAGCAGTGTAAAGGATGTAGAGGACGGGTCCCAAGACGCTGCCTTGAGGAACACCGGCCTCAATGGGATAAAAGTTAGAAAATTCTACACCACAGCGAACTCGGAAGGAGCGGTTTGAGAGATAGGATCGTAGAATGAGGTATAGAGACTGGGGTAAATGCGTTTTAAGCTTGAAGAGTAATCCGGTGTGCCATACCCGGTCAAAAGCTTGCGCTATGTCCAGAAACGCACCAGAACAATACTCTTTGCATTCAAGGGCTGAGGAAATATGGTCTACAACTCGGAGTCCTTGTTGAACAGTGGAATGATGAGCACGGAAACCAAACTGATGGGAAGGAAGATTTTGTGATTCTAATATAGGCAGGATTCGTTTTAGAAGGAGTTTTTCAAAGATTTTTGAGAGGATGGGGAGTAGACTAATAGGTCTGTAGGATGAAGTGTTGCTGGAAGGTTTACCTGGTTTTAGGAAGAGAATGATTGTGGAATGTTTCCACAAGAGAGGAAAATAGGTGGTGCGTAGGATGCAGTTGTAGATATAGGTAAGGAATATAATAGCTTTCTGCGGAAGTTGACGGAGGATCTGGGGAGTAAGGAGATCATGTCCAGGAGATTTACGGAGGGTCAGTTTCTGGAGAAGATATTTAACCTCAGAGGGATTAATAGCTGTAGGAGGTAGTGAAAGAGGTATTGGTGACAAAAGGAAGTCTTGTACTTCTGCGGTATGATTGCTTTGGGATTCCGGGTGAGGAGTGAATACTTTGGAGAGGTGTATGGCGAATTCCTCGGCTTTATCTTCATCAGACGCAACCCAGGAATCATCACCACGCCGGAGAGGATGGGAAACTTGATGGGATTTTAAAATCTTCTTCGTGACATTCCACAGGGAATTATCACTAGCTGACAGAGAGAAGAGGTAGGAATTAAAGGACTGGGAACGGAAGGTCGCCAACTCCTGCTTCAATTGTCTACAATAGAAGTTATAGGAGCGGCGATCTGTTGGATGTCGGGTGCGCTGCCATAATGATCTGGCACGGCGCTTTGCATGGATTAGGTCTGCAAGGTGTTGAGGCAAATGGTTTTGGTGAGGAGTTATATTGGAGTGCTTAGGATAGGAGGCAGTCCAGACAGCTTGCTGAATGGCGGTAGTGAAGGAGTAGACGGAATCGTCAAGGTCTTCTGGGGTTTTGAGGGTCGCTTTGAGGTTAATATTATCGGTCAGGATTTGGTGAAATAGGTTCCAGTTGACAGGGCCTCGGATAAATGACGGTGGGATAGGTTTTGGAATTGGAGTGAGAGATACTTTTAGGATCAGTGGACTATGGTTTGAGGATAGTTCATCAAGTCGAGCAACAGATAAGTTGAGGGAGCCTAATCCGCTGTGAATGAAGAAGTCAAGGATGTCAGGATTACGGTTGGGATCGGTTGGCCAGTAGGTAGGGGAATCAGGAGGTAGGAGATTGAAATGACGGGAGTTGAGTGCAGACAGCAAATTTCGTCCACGTTGATGCTTGGCATTTAAGTCTGCACCCAGAATGAAATGATTTCCTAAGGAATTTAGAAAGGATACAAATTCGGTGTTGGAAATGGAATGTTTGGGAGGGCAATATGCTGATGTAAGGGTTACCGGAAAGGAAACAGTTTTGATTACTATGGCTGTGGCTTGTAGGAAATCATAGGTAGGAAGTGGGAGTAAGTGATGAGAGAGGGACTGGTGCACAATGACAGCAGTACCGGCATGGGCTTTGCCGTCTGGGTGGTCCGTACGGTATGTTACGTATTGAGGTATTTTGAAGAACTGTTTAGTGGTTAGTCTAGTTTCAGTAATAAGTGCTACGTCAACGTTTTTGTCTTGCAATAAAGCTGTAAGTTCGTCAGTATGATTTCTAACACCATTCGCATTCCATAGGAGAATGGATAAGGAGTTAGGTGAAGTCATTTAAGGATTTTTTAAGGAAGGGATTAAGTTTGATACAAGATTAGTAAGTGGTGATATTAGCGGCATAACGAGGGATTTGATTTCAGTGATGAAGGATGTCATCAAACTTGTAAGGTCTGAGACATTTGATGGAGGAGGAATATGAGAAATTTTATGTGGATGAGGTTTTTGAGGGTTGGGTAAATTTTGAGGAATAGCTGGTTGTGGAACGGGTTGAGGATTTTGAAGTGTGCGTTGTTCCGGCAGGGCCTCGGCCTCTTTGTTCTGGTTCCCACCTCCAAGTAGATGGGCAAATGTAACATTGGAATCAATTGTTTTTGAAGGTTGTCTTCTGCTTCTGATCGGTTCAGCTGTTTCATCCAGATTCTGAGGTTTTTGGTATCTGCTTTTGAGGTTCTTGTAGACTTGACATCCCTTGTAGCTAGCCGGGTGGTCCTTGAGGCACAAAGCACAAACAGCGGGTGTTGATCTTGGTCTTGTACACTCTTCTGACTTATGTTGTTCACCGCATTTCACACAGCGTGGTATGTGGTGACAATAACTTCTGGTATGACCATATGCCTGACAATTGTGGCACTGAAATATTTCTTTCTTAGTGTAAGGTTTTTCAACTCTTACACTAGTATAGTATAATCTATTGAGGTCATAAATTTTTTCAACTCCTGCTGATGGTTCCAAGTCCACAAAGAATAGAGGCAGTGGAATTTTATCTTTTAGGACGTTGGTGACTTGTCGCACTTTATAGCCTATCTCCGTCAGTTCTTCTTGGATAGCTGCTGCTGGTGTCGAAGGGTGTAGGTTTCTAATTACAACCCTTAAAGCTCTCTCCTGGCGTAACTGATATGTATGAAAATCAGCTTTGGTCTCAGTCAGATATTTTACTATTTTTCTGTAGGTTTCGGCGGTAGTCGGGGATATTTTAGTATCACTGGTTCTACTTATACAATAATAACTGTTAGGATCGGTTAATTTGTTTAGATGCGCACACAGTAGTTGAAAGTTTTTAATATTTTTAACAAATATTGGTGGAGGTTGTGGTTCTTTTGGTATAGGAGAAGATTCCATTGTTTCTTTTTCAATTTGAAGGATCTGAAATGGGTTCGGTGTAAAAAACGGCGATTCTTCAGTTAATCCTTGTGATGATGTGCTAGGCTGTGGTTCAGATCCCAAAGAGGTAGCTGAAGCAGTCGCTGGTGGAATCATTTTTTTATTATTATCACGGCGAGGTCTCTGTTTTGTAGGAGACGAGTTTGAACCTGCAGATCTAGATCTTTTACTTGTAACTTTCGAGGGCATCACTTGATGAAAATATCGCATTGATTAAAAAAATAATTATATATATAATGGAATAAGAATAAGAAGGAAAAAAAAATAAATAAAAGAAAGATAAGGAAAAGAAAAGCAAGCCCTAGCTTGCCGAGCTAGCGGCAATCAGCTGATCAGTGACCCTCCTTTCACTTTTTCGTGATTGTACAAAGTAAATTATAACTTTGCTTACCGAAATTTCTCCAATATTCACTGCTGTAGTATTCCTGAGGTCTAGTGATGTTTTCCAGACTGAACTCAAGCGAATTCCTACTGAAAAAAGCAAAAATCTGAGAGACGAAGTAACGTATGACTGTTATCATCGAGCGCATCAGCTGATTCCGAACGTAATATTAAAATTTAAAAATAAAATGGACACTTTCACTTACTTAATGTAGCCCATTCGGACTTAAGCTACACAGATACACGGAACAGCCAAAGAGACACACATATTTTTCAATCCAAAACCTTTAGAACTATTAGAAATTCACCTTGGTATGTTAGCAACATTACATTACATACAGACCTTCATATGCCAACAGTCAACGAACAACCCTCTACTAACGTTTTCTCGACAATGCTGGGCTTCCTCTCCATGATGCCTATCACGCCATAACATAGACTTGATTGTACTATACCATTCACTGATTGTCAACAAAATTATATGTAGGGATATAAATATAAGAATTATATTATCCTCGAGAAACATACTTCCCGTCACCACCGTCCTAAAATTCTTTCAGCAAACATCATATACAAATATAATATTATTTCTTCCGATTACATGGGAAAGCTCTTTAATGGGTTTTGTAAGGCTTTATTAACACGCGGAGATCTTGGGCCTAAGTGGCAAGAGAGAGGGAGTTGGAAATCAGCGGGGGGGAAATGGGGCTTGTTGCCCCCCCTTCTACCTTCAGGGGATCTGGGTTTATGGGGTGAGGGTTCGGGTGTTAGCCGTTCTCCGGTCGTAAGGGAAGTACTTACCCATAATGGCAGCCTCGGGAAATAAAGAGTTCAACGCTTCCTCAAGTGTTTTTGAGGAAAGCAACTTCAAGTGTCCCGAGGCATTGGCAATGCACGTTGGAAAAATGTATCATTACTAACATTAGAGGTAAACGTTCACAAAAAGATACTATAAATCAGGTTAAACATTTGGCAAAGCTCAATTGATTTATAAATTTTCAATGCTCTACTTAATACACATATTACAGTACAAATAGGTTATGGAATTATTACTGATATCTATTTTTATTTTATTATTTTTTTTTTATCAGGAATTTCATTAATATAAAGGTTTCCTCAAGCAATCTCCCGCCTCAGCAGGTCTTTCCGTCTCTGCCGGTCCATCGCGTCCTCCTCCGACAGCCCCCTGCCAGCCATACTCTCCACCACTCTAGCCTTCCATCTAACTGGGGGTCTTCCTCTCCTTCTTCTGCCATCTGCCTCCCAATCCATAATCATTTTAGGTAACCGATTGTCCCCTATTCGTTTCACATTGCCGTACCATCTTAGCCTCCTTTCTTCCATCACCTTAAGAATGTTGTGCTTTATTTCAAGTGCTTCTCTTATAGTGACATCTTTCACCCTTTCGATTCTCGATATCCTTGCCGATCTCCTCCAAAAATCCATCTCTACAGAAAGAAGTTTTTTTCCCTGGGCTTTGCTGAGGGGCCATGTCCCCGAAACATAGCTGATAATTATGCTTAACAATTTTATATTGCTATATTATCTTTCATTTTACAGGTGAGCGACTTAAACTTTACGTAATACCCAAAATAAAGTTATAACATACAGCTTTTATTTCTTTAACCAATTTAACACGACGTGGGAGTCGGTCTGAGGGAGCGATACGTGGAGTTGAATCATTTTTGAAATAACTCGAGTTATTAAGTTTTTCACGACCTCCAAAAATTTAATCTGAATCAATTTGTTTCCAGTGAAAGTGAATAAACGTTTTATTCAAATCAACTTTTTAAAAAATTTAAATTTTATTTTATTTATTAGTTCTTTAATTGATTTTAACAGTCGAGGTGAGCGCAAGTCGTATGTTGCCCGCAGCAGATTTTAAACAGGTTTTTAAATACGTACTTTGAATTAGTTTTAATTAATTAATTTCCGGAATCGTATTGAGATACAAAGCTGGCGGAATTATACTGAAGTTGGCGTTGTGTTTGGATTAGAATTGGTAAAAGACTGTGGCAGGTGGGTGTGTAATGTACGACCGCGAAGGAAAAATGTATAACTCATTGCTGGCGATATGTCACTGTCACGCTGTCTCCAGGGAACCTTTTGTTTAATGTTGATAGCATCGTCCTCTTTCCTGCTCCACGGTGAGGAATTAGAGTATAATGTTGTTTGGAATAGCTAACTAAGAGAGGATTCCAAATGTTTCCTATCGATTTTGACGTTTTTTTTTGTTTTTTTTAAAGGTAGAACTGGACATTAAAATTTAGACTCTGCAAAATATTAGGGAATAACACTTCTCAGAAGTCACGTAAAAAAATCGGAATTTTGGAGCTCAAAATTGTATTTAATATCTTGCTATGTATTTGACCGGCTGCTTTTCTAAGGCAGCGATACATTCAAAAACTAGATTAATTGATATTTTAATCAATATATAAACTATATTTACTGAAACTATTGGGTTTAGCAACCCCAGATGTGGCATGCAGGGTAAGATAAAATTAGACTAGTTTCAATAAATGGCATTATTATTTAAATTAACTTAAATACATACAATATATTTAAACCTATAAAGAAATACCTTACAAAAACCTAGCTGGCTGGCGAAGGTGTAATTAGAGCTTGTTCACACATAGAGGGCTGCCGTCCAAACGGTTTATAATCCTAGGCTTATTATAATTATAATTATACTAACTTTAAAATATTTTATGTTTCAAATTACTAATATCATAAGTAAATATTTCATATTGTATGTATTGATTTAATACATGAATCTTCAAAGAAATGCTGATCATTAAAATAAAAAGAATTACTAAATACAATTTGTTATATATATATTGATTATAAACAAAAGTAAATATTAAACAGCATAAGGTTATTACTATTAAATATTCAAAATACACAATACTAATAAAATATAGGGTATTACTATTTGATAATGAAACAACAATGTATTATTGTTTATCATCTCTTACATTTGTCATGAGCCAGTTCTTAATCCATAATGGAAATCGGTACAGAGTATAATAACCCCCATACTCCATTCTCTCTGAATTAATTAATTGGTGTACCCAATATGACCTTTTATTTTGTTGTCTCTTAATTTTCTTGATAAGAAAACAGGTCGCTGCGAGTTGTTCGAGCTCCATTTTTTAGCTGAAAATGGAAAGATAAAACTGAAAGAAGAAAAATAATATAAACTGCGCTGCTGCCGTATAGAGCCGTGTAACGACCGTGCATAGCCGTGAAGCGGCCGCATATAGCCGTGTAGCTGCCGTGTACGGCACCATGTACGGCACATTTCCCTATCTCGGCAACTATAAGTGGACGGCAGCCGTCTATGTGTGAAAAGGGGGGGGGGTTAACGACCGGATATCCTTACCTTACGGGGACAGATAATCTTTTTTACGGCAGCGTCTATGTGTGTAAAGGCCCTTAGTCTTAGGTGCCCCTTCTCGTCTTCATCCGCCAGCTGCTCTCTGACCCTCGACGTACCTCTCCTCATCCTGTAGATGGAATCCGACTCTTCTCTTGCTGGGCTACAACTCCTATCGTGTGGATGGAACACCCTCGTCGCTTCTCTCTCCCTTCTTTTCAAAAGTCCCATATTTTGGAAATTGGCGATCTCTTATCGGACAAAGAGAAGCGGGGCTGATATGGGAAGTACCCAGTCCAGTAGCTGAAGTCTAGAAAGTTCTTGGGGTATAAAATATTAAACTAGATTAATATCAAACTTATTTAATAATTAACTTACTTTTCCCAGTATTCTCAATACATAACAATCTCTAGTTCTAGTGAAGGTTCAAAAATAAGTTTGGTGTCAAAATTACCCTAAATAAAAGCAGAATAATTTAAAAAAATAAGGCATTAAAATATTGTAATTTTATGCTTGGTTATAACCTTATAAATAATCTTGTCATAACAGTAATTTTAATAAGGTTTCTTTAAAACTGTATTCCTCACTCCTAAAAGGGAATCTTAATCTGAGCAGAGTTATGAGTTCGAACCTGGGACTCGGATATCAGTAGACTACTGGTAATATAAAACTGGGTAATATTAATTTTGATTTAATAAACTTTTTTTTTTTTTTTTTTCAAGAAAAGGCCTTAAAGACCAGGCGAATATCACGTATTTAATGCTTCCTCTTCAACTTGCTCCTCACCTCCCTAAAGCCCCTCTTGAGCTCCGCGTGCTAAGTCTTTCTCTCCTCAGACAACGCAACACAACTTTCTAGAGCGCTTCTTTCCCGCAAGAAGCTTTATCCCCGTGAGCGCCATCCTGTACTCTCATCTCTTTCCAAAAAATCTTTTCCTCTTAGCCCCACTTGGTCCTCATCATCCTCAACCTTTTAGAAATACCCGGTTAAATTTTTATGACTGTGAATTCGTTGAAAAATACTATAGTTAAGTCTCTCAGGATTCATCCTCATGACATAGCTATAGAACCTCATCCTTCCCACCCTAGCGTCAGTTTTTACATATTTAGTTTCCTTATATACTTCTTCTTTTGACCTCAACCTTTTATAATACTGAACCATCAGTTTTTATAGACCGCTATTTCGGATGTCATTATGCTTATGAGAACTGGCTGCTTAAAGGATATGGCGTGCTGACGCGAGGTAGGGTGGCTTTGGCATGTTAGCAAGAAGGGAGGTTATGATTGTCATTGAATTAATGCGGGAGTGAGCTAGTGATGGCCACACTTCGTGACTAGGTTCCTTATGATTTCCTTCAACTATAGGAAGTCATGCGGGTAATAGGTGGGATTTGGCACTCCCTCAGACCAAAATGTAAATGGGATGATAATAATATTGCGAAATTATATACGATGCAATAAGTTTTATTGAAATAAATTTATTGAAATCATCAGTTTTATTATTATTAATGTACAGTTTGTCACAATGGACAATAATAATATTGCTAATTGAAAACATTCATACAATATAAACAAAAGAAAAGTCAAATTACATAAAATGAAACTAAAATTAATAAAGGTATATAATAACAAAATTTTTAAATTAAATAAATACTAGGTTAACAAATAAATAAACAAAACATGAACACACTCATACGTACTGAAATCATCATACAATGGTTTATTATTTCCAAATAACTATATTAGAGTATAACTGTTTATAGGCAATTAACTTATATTAAAAGCAATTAATAATACAAAATAAAATGGCCTATCACCACTGCTAAGTTCAAAACTCTATATCTCTGCTATTTCTGAACTTATTTCAATGATTATTTTTTACTTTCACTTACTATATATAGTAAGGGAAAGTATTACGATCGTGAAAATTTTCTAATTCCAGGTTTCAACGGAAATACACATTTTAGAGTCCTCCGAGTCCAAATAACCAAGTCTCCACAAAAAGGTCCGTGTGTGTGTGGTAACTCCCGGACGGAAACGGTAAGTCCTAAGAAACTGAAATTTCATATTTAAGACAAATATACACCCGAGACGTTACGAAACCTTTTTCATCAAAATGAGCTTACCAGAAGAGTCACATTATACCATGCATTTTTCAACCTTTTTCGATTTTCTCGAAAACGGTTCCGACGATTTTGATTAAACTCGCTATATCGATGTAAAATTTAATGGGCTTTAATATCATGTAGGTTTCATTCGGATTAAAATGGTCTGACAGTGCTTAAATGCCGATATTTTAAATTTTCTGTCTCTAAAGTACCTTTAATTTTGTTGATTATATAAAAATAACTATATTATCTTGTTATCACTGATGAAAAACAGGTAAATATATAAATTGAATGAATTATATACCCAACTAACGGAGAAAACAGAATACATATTTTTTAATGCAATTTTTTGTTTTTGAACATAAGAGCAGTAATATACATGTATGGTATACCGTTGGAAAGCTAAAGATTTTAGAAAAAATATTATCTTATACTCAAGCTGTTAAAAGTTAATAGAGAGTAATGAAAAGAAGATGAAACTAACTGATTATTTTATATAATATCATAGATTTTTTAAAACACATGTTTCTATATAAATTCGATTTAATTAATTCTTTAATAGTTTCACGTATATTTATCTCTAACTGTATTTGAAAATTCTTTCATTAATTTTAAAAATGGAGGTAAGTGAAAGCGTGTGTTGCTCGCACCAAATTTTCTTGTTGTGTGGAAAATTTTATTTTCTATCGTTGTTTGTTTTCTCTTTCTTAAAAGATAACTTAGTTATGGGCGTATTTATGGGTAAAAGTTTATTGGTTAAATACACATTTTTACATTTTTTTTCTCCATCTTCGAAAAAAGCTGAGATATTGAATTAAGTATCCGATCTTATTTGATCGGCCACCATTTTAAAACTATTGGGTGGATGTGAACTTCTAAATGTTACAATCATCGTTGCATTGGCTTATATTTTGTGCCGATTTTCAAAATAATTTGAAAAAGCGGCGGACGGCGGACATATGGATTTTTATCTGTCGTTATTCGGATTCCGCGTATCTTGGAACTTAAGCCCTCAAATGGTGAAGCGAGACTTTTTTTTTTTTGTTCGATTACAAATGTCCATTATGGATCTTTAACGAGTACCTCAAATCGCACAGGTCCAAGACCAACATATTACGTTGCATCCGGGAGATGGCATTACTAAGCATGTTTTACTTCCTTATATCACCCCAAGACCGCCAGCCGGGTTTGAACCCGCGACCTTATGATTATTAAATCCTTGAGCTCTTATTAAATATATTTATAGCATAAGAGCGTTATATACCCAAAATTCAAACCCAGCAGATGGCCTAGGATTTTTAAGTAAATGAAAAAATCATGCAGTATTTCAAATGCAAAGTAAATAATTATAAATTCAGTTGAAAAACTTATGGATGTGGTTGTTTAAAAAAAAAGGGCCATCTGCCGTAGCATGCTGTTATGCTAATCACTGAGCCACACGTGATCCATAATATATTTAATGAGGAAAGAAGGATTTGACATGAATTTCAAATCCGATCATCAAAAAGATGGCCGTGGAGATTTTTTGAAGGGAGTAAAAATCCTTAATCGTAAGGGATGTTGTGAAATGGTTTCGTAGTTTAGGGTCCTTCATTATAAATTAAATTTTTTTTTTTTTTTTTCGGTCGATTACGAAAGTCCATTATTGAAAATAATAAACCCAAACGCTATGAACGAATTTTACAACCGAATTGATGTATAATATACTGTCCAAATGCAAAATATTTTAGAAAAAAGGTTTTTTTTACATACAAAGCTGTAAAAGGTAATGTAGAGAAAAGAAAAGTATATAAAACTAAATAATTATTTATATTGTTAGATTTATCTGAAACACATCCACATTGATTTTTTTTTCTTGGTCGTTTATAATGGTTTATTATTGAAAATATTGTTTTTTTCTCTTCGTATATCTTTATTCACACCTGTCAGAAGCTACCTGACAATCAGCAAATGTGCTGTATAAATAGTAAGCAGCAGACATGGTAGGCATGGGGAAGGAAAGTACCCAGCAGCGCCCCTTCCCCAGGCTTTAATTTTTATTTAGGTTTCATTCGGATTAAAATGGTCTGACAGGGCTTAAATGCCTATATTTTAAATTTTCTTCCTTTAAAGTACCTTTAATTTTGTTTATTCTATAAAAATAACTATTTTATCTTGTAACCATTAATAATCAACAGCTAAATATGCAAGTTGAGCGAATTAGATAAACAACTAAAGGAGAAAAGTGAAAAAATATTTTTTAATACAATTTTTTGTTTTTGAACATAAGAACAGTAATATAGACGTATAATATACCGTTGGAAAGAGAAAAAATTAGAAAAAATATTATCTTATACACAAACTTGTTAACGTTGATAAAGAGCCGATACAACTAACTGATTATTTTAGATAACAATATAATAGAGTTTTTAATAAAACACATGTTTCTATATTAATTCAATATAATTAATTCTTTAATGGTTTCACTTATTTTAATTTCCAACTGTATTTGAAAATTCTTTAATCGATTTGTAAAACGGAGGTAAGTGAAAGTCGTGTGTTTCTCGCACCAAATTTTTTTTAGTCAGTTTCATAATTTCTTCTGTTGTTTTCTTACAGTTAATTTAATACGATTTTATTTGCATAAACTCCTTATCGGCTCTGCTCAGCTTGAAACACCCTTTTTTCCACCGAATCTCTTATTCAAAATATTCTTTTATCATTGAAGTCCACAATAGTTTCTAATAATTCAGTTTTTTCGTTTGGGTACCGAGCCACTGCGGTATAGTTGGCAATGAACTCGCAGATCGTGAAGCCAAAGAAGCATTAACAGGTGGCATTCCGTTTATTGGAGTTCCTGTTAGCGACTATGTTTCTATCATCAAGCATCGGATTCGGTCGAAGTGAGGAAAAATTTGGCACGACACTGCAGAAAACAAGTGAAGGGAAATAAGATGGGACATCTCCCATTGGCATTCGGCCCTACGACAAAAGCGAAGGGAAGAGTTATCCTGGCGCGCCTGCGTATTGGACATCCCCGACTAACTCACGGACATCTCATGGCACGGGAACCTCCTACTGACTGCCCAACATGCGGTTGCCTGGTTACCGTATAACACGTTTTTACAGACTTACCAACCATTTTACAAGACAACTGCAAAACTTTTTGACTTCCTACGATAGTCAGACTTGTACAATAAACTATAATATTTAATCCTTGAATTAAGGCGAAAATGACCCCAGTGGTTTGAGCCTACGAAATAACAAAAAAAAAAAAAAAAAAAATGAAATTTTGCTATCAGGAAGTGAATATTTTTATTAAATCTTGTTGTTTTTTATTCCTTTAACGTAACTTTATGCTATTGTTGCTAATCCGACGATGCTACATTAGGAATCAATAATTTAGTCAACAAGGTTTAATTAGGATATGGATCTTTAACGAGTACCTCACATCGCACAGGTCCAAGACAAACATTTTACGTCCGAGAGATGGATTACTAAGGATTTTTTACTCCCTTATATCACCCCAAGGCTGCCAGCCGGGTTTGAACCCGCGACCTTATGATTATTAAAACCTTATGCCCTTATTAAATATATTTATGGCATAATAGCGTTCTATACCCAAAATTCAAACCCAGCAGATGGCCTAGGATTTTTAAGTAACTAAAAAATCATGGAGTCTTTCAAATGCAAAGTAAAGAATTATAAATTCAGTTGAAAACTCATGAATGTGGTTGCTTAAAAAAAAAAGAAAAAAACACGCCACCTTGGGCATAGCATGCTGTTATGCTAATCACTGAGTCCACAGGTGACCAATAATATATTTAATGAGGAAAGAAGGATTTAACCATGAATTTCAAATCCAATCATCAAAAAGATGGCCGTGGAGATTTTTTAAAGGGAGTAAAAATCCATATTCGAAAGGGATGTAGTTTGGTTGAAAACATATAAAAATATCCAAGGGGCATATATCGTGTTTGAACCTGTGACTATTATCTTTAACCCCTTATCAAGGTTCACCTGTAGTGCAGTGGAATAGCATAACATCATTCTAGCACGGGGTCACGGTTCGAACCCGGCAAATGCCCTTAGATATATTTTTGTTTTTAGCCGAATTCAGAACATTTTTCAAACACATCAATTTGTTATGGCTTTCGAAGGACTAAATAAATAAAGTTTATTTTACTCCCTTAAAAATCTCACGGCCATCTGCCGGATTTGAAGCCGCGATATTCGTCATTTTGAATCAATAAATGTATTATGTTTTACCTTTTACGCAGTGGCTAGGTTGCGGTTTTTTTTTTTAATTCCTTCAAATTCATAAGTTTTCAACGGAATTCATAATTCCTTACTTCGCTTTTAAAGGACTGCAAGACCAAGGATTGCTTATTTTTCTTTAAAATCCTAGGCCATATTCTGGGTTTGAATCTGTTATCCTGGGTATAGAACGCTGTTGTACCAGCCACGGCATCGCACGGGACTTTTAATATTGGTTGTTTCACATGAAATGTCCGTTTTTATAGTTTCTCAAATACTTAATGAATTTTGCAGATCTCTGTTGTTTTCTTCCGAATGTTTACATATTTAAAGTAAACAGTTACTAATCCTCTACCTTTGTATAAACATTAGCTACACAATCAATTACCCTCTTTTTAGTATACCTCCAAATATGAACATGGGAACACGCGATTTTCGAGTAATATTTTTGTACGAGCCATTCGGCAGCTGGGGCCACTAGAAATATTTGCAATGCGTTTGGGGAAGGAAGTGTTAATGAACGGACCATTCGCCGTTGGTTTGCTAAGCTTTCTGCTGGGGATACCGACTTGGAAAACTTGCCCCGAGGAAGACCTCCGTCCGTAATAGACAACGATGTCCTCAAACATACAGTAGAAGGAAACCCCTACCAAACAGTTAAAGGACTCTCAGCACAACTAAATGCAAGTGCATTGAAAGTATATGGGGAAAGTAAAAAAAAAAAAGCTCGATACATGAGTACCTCATGATCTCACTGAGCGGTAGCAATTGAAACGCCTTGAGACCTGCATTTCTTTGCTTTGAAAGAACTGGGCTACGAAGTTCTTCCGCACCCACCATATTCTCCCGACTTTTCTACAACAGATTACCACCTGTTCAGGAATTCAGACAACTTCGTCAAAGGAAAACTTTTTGAAATTCATGATCAAGTGAAAAGTGCGTTTTCATATTTTGTTTCACTTCAAAGCTTAGAGTTTTTCGCGGGTTCAAACCAGGCTGTTGGCCTTAGGGAATGACAAATTGTTGGTAATGGCATCTTCCGTAGGCAACGTAAAATGCTGGTCATGTACCTGTGCGATATGAGGTACTCGTTACAGATCCCTATCCTAATTATACCTGGATGACAAAATTAAGGACTTTTACAGTAGCATCGCCCGATTAGCCACAGTAGCATAAAGTGACGTTAAATGAATAAACAACTACAAGAATTAATACAATATTTATTTTTAGATATAAAAACATCATGAAATTAACTGAAACTGACTGAAAAAAATTATGAATTTGGTAGAAATAAATATGAATTTGATTGAAAAAAGTACTAATTTGACTGATAACATATAATAATAACATCTCTATATCGACGAAAATTCTCCTCATAATGTTTAGTCCTGTGAGATTGTTTCTAAACTTACGAAGCCTTGGCAAACTAGCAATCCACTCCTGTCTATATAATAGAACACGCGAGCGTAGGCGAAGGCAATCAGCGAAATTGGTAGACAACTTCTACAAGATAACTCATCAACACTACCTAAGGGTGTGATACCAACATTGTAAGATCCTACCAAAATTAAGAGGTTATCATTATATAAATAGAGCAAGAGTAGAGTATTATGAGTAATTTTACCTTATATCTTGTATTGATATAAAAAAATTCTGGTGCGGGCAACTACTAAGTTCTAAGGAAAAGTAAATAAAAAATCTGGTGCGAGCAGCACACGACTTTCACTTACCTCAATTTTTGAGAAAGAGATAAAAATACGTGAAACTATTAAAAAATTAATTAAATTGAATTTATATAGAAACATGCGTTTTATTAAAAAATCTATTATATTATTATCTAAAATAATCAGTTAGTTTTATGTTAATTTCATCACTCTCTATTAACTTTTAAAAGCTTGTGTTTGAGATAATATTTTTTCAAAAATCTTTAGCTTTCCAACGGTATATCATACATGTATATTACTTGTTTGTTTGTTTATTTATTTAACGTCACTTTATGCTGCTATGGCTAATCGGACGATGCTACAGTGGGAGTCCTAAATTTTGCCTATCCAGGTTTTATTAGGATAGGGGTCTTTAACGAGTACCTGACATCGCACAGGCTCGGGACCACCTTTTAACGTCCCCTCCGAAGGACGGCGTAACTAAGGATTTTTTACTCCCATTTAAACCTCCTAGAACCACCTGCGGGTTTGAACCCGTGACCTTGCCATTGAATATATGCTAGCCACTCTGCTACTGATGATCCCTTAACTATTTATATGATTACATTGTATATAAGAACCTAAAAATAAATTGATTCGATCAAATAATTATATATATATTATATATATATATCATGAATTCATAGAATATGCTATTGGATGGAATGAAGTTATTGTAGTCATCTTATTTTATTAATAATTAAGTAAGTTAGGACCTTACAATGTGTACCAAGTGGTATAACTTCTTTTAGTTTCTTTAGCACTTTAGACCTTTAGCATGGGAGGCTGTTACGCTAGCGAGTTGTGCGACATACACAGATACGACATACACACAGACCTTTCTGGGGGACTGGGCCATTTGGACACAGGATACCCTAAAACGTGTATTTCCGTTCAAAACTGGAATTCGAAAATTTTCACGACATCAATAATTTCCCTTACTATATATTTCATATTTAGGTAAGTGAAAGTGAAAATTACATAGCTTCTCATCTTAAGTTTGTCAAATTTAACAAGTTGGAACAGAAACGATTTGATTTCTTTCTATTATCACTACCATCTTTCTGCGTTGTTTTACTATGCCATTATTCCAGTACAATACAACTTCATAACCATTATTTTTTATTAAGTATTCCTCTAGCTCAAAGAAAATCTGGCTCACAAAGAAAAGAAAAACTTGGGATATAACAAGACCCTTAAAGCGAGATAATAAACTAAATAAAAATCTAGAATGATAAAGCTGTGAAGTCGCCCCTCGGCCAATGAGAGGAGGAGGAGTTTTCCTTATTGGCCGAAATAAACGATGTCATTAAATCCAGATTCTGCCTTTGCTGATAAAAAGATAAAACGAAATTTTACGGACCAGCGGGCATTAAGGACGCTGTCCCAGGCTCAGCTGTAACTTTCCTCAGTCTGATACCGAGGAACTGAGTAAAATTATATAATTTGATAAAATCTGGTGCTTTCTACACACGTCTTCTCACTTCTCTAATCTATCTCACTTACCTTTAAATTAATTGAAAAACTATTAAACAAACTTAAATTTAAAAATGTTCAATTTAATTATGAAGTTGAGGTCCCAAGTAGAGTGAACTATATAGTCGACTGTAGGAATTATCGTAGGTATAAATAATTGGGAGTCAGTCGTTATGCTCAAATGATGGCCGAAACGTCGTCAAAATTTAAATATTAAAACAAATATTTAAAAAATAAGGAAAATACGCCTGACTCCCTATTTTTACTTTCACTTATAGGTATAATATATATAGAAAAATAATATAGGTATATGAAACATATAGTAAGGGAAAGTATTGCGATCGTGAATATTTTCGAATTCCAGTTTTCGACGGATATACAAGTTTTTTATTATTATTTTTTTTTTTTATCAATTTTAAAAGTTCATGTCAAATTCCAACAACTCCAACCAAATTACCTCTTGTCCCGGTTGAACAGATCCGATATCTAGGACTGCATCCTGACAAACACCTTACTTGGAACCCTCATACAAGATTGAAACAACAAGAAGCTGTACGATGTTTTCGACTACTTCAACACTTACTAGACAAACGTTGTAATCTTCCACTTAACTACAAAAGACTGATCTACATGACTATCATGAGACCGATATGGACTTACGGAGTTGAGCTCTGGGGCTCTACTAAACCATGGAATTCTTCTCTTATCCAATCCCTACAGTCCAAAATTCTCAATGCTCCTTGCTTTGTCACCAACATACTCATCCATAAAGACCTTAATGTTCCATATGTTGCTGATTTGGCCCGTACGAGGTATCAATCCTTCCATGACAAACTCCATTACCGCCTAATCCTCTAGTTTCAATCCTTTCTTCCTCTCCAATTCCTGACAATCCTCCGAGGCGTCTGAAAAGGAGATGGCCTCGGGACCTTCTAGTTTAGAATAATTTTAGAGTGCTTCCGTTGGGAAGCTTCTCTACATGTGTTTCATGCCTTTTTATATTTCATTCAAATTTGCTTGTTGTATTACTTGTTATACAGTTGTAAATTCCAATAAATAAATATAAAAAAAAAAAAAAAAAGTTCATGTTAATATCTACTATCGAATATCAAGTAATTGGAAATATAATAAACTACATTAGATATGCATCAAAGCTGGTTTAAACTGATATTGAGATGCGATCAAAACTTGAAGCTTATCAAATAATACAGCCAACTTGTCGGGCAGTTAACCCGTTTCAAAGTTGATCAACCAAACAATCTCAGAATAAATTAAACCAATCATTATGGAATTTATATTATTAATTTTTTTCGATATATTTTTTTCTTTGAATTCGTTTGCAGGTTTAGCCATAAAGAAATAATAATTATTATATTTGTGTGCTGAAGTTTTGGCCAAAATTGTAGGCCGACATTAGAGCTAAGAAAAAAAACCAAGATAACAGTTAAATAATTTAATATTAAATAAGTTAAATAAAATATAGTAACAAACAGTAATAAAGATGATTTTTCGGTATAAAAATGTCAGATTATATCAACATACCAAGCAATAATCAAAAGTGAAGAAAATTTGGTATATGATAGTATAAAGGTGCATAATTGACGAATTAATATTGAATATTGAATGGAGAATTTCTAAATTAATAAGTCAATATATATTAGTTTGTTCCATCTCTATTTAACGTTCACCAGTTTGGGAATTACTTTAGAAAACTTAATATATTCAATCAAAGATGTTAATAATAAAGAAATTATAAAGGATTAGCTTGTATAATAGCCCAGAAGATGACCTAAAATTTAGGCCGACACGTTGTCACATTAAATAAACCATATTATTTGAACGAATATATATAAAATTGAGGGACCACCTGTTGTATAGTGGCTAGAACAACAGCCTTCTATGCTCGAGGTCACGGGTTCAAACCCGGCAGCTTAAAAATCCAAGCTTTCCGAGCTTTATACATCTATATTGATGTCCTTATGTTAAAAAACACAGAAAAAAAAAGAATAACAAATATCTGTTTGCTTTATTCTTCTTTAATTTGATACGAAACTCGTTAAAGTTGTATATTTACTCGTTTTACTTTCACTTACTTTATATAGTAAGGGAAAGTATTGCGATCGCGAAAATTTTCGAATTCCAGTTTTGAACGGAAATACACGTTTTAGGATCCCCTGAGTCCACCAAATTACCAAGTCCCGCAAAAAGGTCTGTGTGTGTGGTAACTCCCGGGCGGAAACGGTAAGTCCTATGAAACTGAAATTTCATATTTAAGACAAATATACGCCCGAGACGTTACAAAACCTATTTCATCAAAATGTCATGTATTTTTATTTAATACAGTTGTAAATATCAATAATTATGTTTAAAAAAAAAAAAAAGTTTGTTTCTTCTATTTTTACAATATTTTAATTAGGTTTATTTTGTTTCCTACATTTTCTTACAGCTGTTTAATTATAATTAGGTTAATTTTTCTTATATAAATTTATTAGGTTAATTTGTTTCTTATCATCCTTATATGTATTTAAGTGTATTAAATGTATTGTGATTCGTCGTTTGCTTTCATTATTTTTATTTATTTTAAATCTATACAGTCCACTTATTTATTTCAATAGAACCACCCTCAATTTTGAGTTGTCACTTGGAAGTACTGTTCTTTCACGGATAGCCCAGCGTATACATTGCACTTAGCAAAAAATGAGGAAGAAAAAAAAAAAGGTTAAAAACCCCTCAGCCACTAAATTTAATCCTATTTCACTTATCTCACAGAATTATAATCTGTTTGAGGTTCATCCATTTTCACACAGTCCTTTTACTTTCACTTACTATATATAGTAATTTCATATTTATGACAAATATACGCCCGAGACGTTACAATACCTATTTCATCAAAATGAGCTTACCAGAAGAGGCACTTTATACCATGCATTTTGCACCTTTTTTCGATTTTCTCAAAAACGGTTCCGACGATTTTGATTAAACTCGCTATATCGATGTAAAATTTAATGGGCTTTAATATCATTTAGGTTTCATTCGGATTAAAATGGTCTGTCAGGTCTTAAATGCCGATATTTTAAATTTTCTTTCTCTAAAGTACCTTTAATTTAGTTGATTCTATAAAGATAACTATATTATCTTGTTACCACTGATGAAAAACAGGTAAATATATAAATTGAATGGATTCGATACCCAACTACAGGAGAAAACAGAAAAAATATTTTTTTAATGCAATTTTTTTGTTTTTGAACATAAGAACAGTAATATATATACATGTGATATACCGTTGGAATACTTGAGATTTTAGAAAAAATAATATCTCATACACAAGCTTTCAAAAGTTAATAGAGTGATGAAAAGCCGATAAAACTAAGTGATTATTTTAAAAAATAATATAATAGATTTTTTAATAAAACACATGTTTCTATAGAAATTCCATTTAATTAATAATGGTTACACTCATTTTTATCTCTAACTGTATTTAAAAATTCTTTAATTGATCCTAGAAACGGAGGTAAGTGAAAGTCGTGTGTTGTCCGCACCAGATTTTTTTTTTTTTTTTTTTTTTTTTTTTTTTATCAGTTTCAAAAAGTTCATGTTAATATCTACTATCGAATATCAAGTAATTGGAAATATAATAAACTACATTAGATATTCATCAAAGCTGATTTAAACTGATATTGAGATGCGATCAAAACTTATCGCTTATCAAGTAATACAGCCAACTTGTCGGGCAGTTAACCCGTTTCAAAGTTGATCAAGCTAACAATCTCTGAATAAATTATACCAATCATTATGGAATTTATATTATTAATTTTTTTGGATACATTTTTTTCTTTGAATTCGTTTGCAGGTTCAGTCATAAAGAAATAATAATTATTATATTTGTGTGCTGATGTTTTGGCCTAAATTGTAGGCCGACATAAGAGCTAAGAAAAAAAACAAGATTACAGTTAAATAATAAGATAATACAAATAAAATATAATAACAAACAGTAATAAAGATGTTTTTTTGGTATGATAATGTCAGATTATATTGATAAACAAGCAATAATCAAAAGTGAAGAAAATTTGGTATATCATAGTATATAAGTGCGAAATTGGCGAATTCATATGGAATATTTTTTTTTTCAACTTTTTATGGAGTATAATTACAATCTGTCCCAATTTTGACATCAATAGTAGTGCTAAAAGATATCATACATACTATATTCATACAATATTTACACAGCATAAAATATCAATAAAATATATACACGATAATGAATCAATACAATAAAGTCAAGAAATCACTTATACCTATATACACATACATCACATTGAGTGGAGAATCTAGCCAGTGCTAGAACTCCAATATATTTACAAAAGGTCGCGGGGCCACTGCCGTTTCAACCTTCTAGGTGGGTTGTATGGATGAGTGGAGCTGGATAGGGATTGAGCTAGAGGATTAGGATGATGAATGAGGTTCTGGTGGAATTTGGATGGAATTAGGTCTGAAATAAATGGAACATTAAGGTAGTGGTGCAAGGTATAGTTGGAGACATAATAAGGAGCATTTACTATTGTACGGAGGACTTTGGACTGAAAATGGAATATTTAATAGAGAAATTTACAACTGTATATTAGACTTCTTCTTCTTTTGATTCTCCCTATAGTCCGGTATCAGCGTAGGAGAATATTATAATACAACAAGTAAATATGCTGCTGAAAGATAGTGTACATGAAAAACATGAATAGAAACTGAAACTGCCTATTGGCAGCACTCAAGTAGTCAATTTAAACAAGAAGGTCTCGAGGCCATCTTTTCTTCAGACGCCTCGGTGGATTATCAGCAATTGAAGAGAAAGCAAGGATTGAAATTTCAGTTTCGTACGACTCACGGTTTTTGCGGGACATAGTCTTTTGGACTCCGTGGACCCTAAAGCTTGTATTCCCATTGAAAACTGGAATTCGAAAATTTTCATGTAATACTTTCCGTTATTATATATTTCATATATAAGTAGGTCAAATTAAAAAAAAAAAAAAAGTGGCTTTATAAATAAAAATTATAAAGAGGTTTTATTTATGAGCTCAACATTTCTGAATAAAATACCAGTTAAAAAGAAAAAAAAATAAGGGGCTAAATATACCGAAAAATAAATGCTTGACATTCCAGAGAGATAATATAGAGGGAAGCAGAGAACTTCCGGTCCCCAAGTGGGTCATCCACCTCTTCATCTGCCCCTAATTTCCGGGAGGGAGGAGGGCACGTGGATTTAAAAAAAAAATATTTGCCGAAGCGTGTTGAGGGAGGCTGGGCGCCGTGTAGAATTTGACTTGCAAATTCTGTTTTCCCTGTTCTAACGGGATAATAATGTTATTTAAGAACCGAATTTACGGAAACTCCGTTTAGCCTACCGTTCCTTCAGTTAGTTCACTCAATATTTACCCAAAGGTGAGCGAAGTGTTCAAACCGATTAAAATGGCCGAGTAAAATTGTAAGACTAGAGAAACAAGCTAATCGTCTGTAAATACGAACGTAATTTCCCCATTTTTTGTTTATTTTTTTATATATTTTACGTAACTTTATGCTATTATGGCTAACCCACTCATCCACTCCCTCCAAACATGATCGCGCCATTCTGTACTTTATATTCCTGCCTACAGAACAACAAATTTTAATTATTCCTTTCTCGTCTGCTCTACTACTCTTTGGAATTCCTTACCTACTCATATTCGCCATGCTTTTTCCCTACTTCAATTCATAATTCAAGTCTCAGCTGTTCGAGTACCTATAGTTATCTCAAACAAGTCTGTTTGTTTATTTATTTAACGTCACTTTATGCTACTATGGCTAATCGGACGATGCTACAATGGGAGTCCTCCGAAGGACGGCATAACTAAGGCTTTTTTACTCCCATTAAAAAAGCCTAGGACCACCTGCGGGTTTGAACCAGTGACCTTTGGCATAGGAGGTTGTTATGCTAGCCAACCAGCTACCAGTGATCCCTCCATCAAGTCTGATATTTTAAATCAAATATCTATTCAAAAAGAAAATTTATTATTTATTGTTCATATTTTTATATGAATGAGTTTCAATTTTTAGTTTGTTCAACATTAATCTATCAGATTAAGTTATTTATCGATTTTACTCTTTTGTTTTATTGTATCCTTTCTTTTGTCCTTAAAACATTATGAATAAGAATCGGCTATAAATCTTGTGGCCAGACACATTGAATACCTTAATTGTACATATCATACTGTTCTTAAGACTCCCACTGTATCATCGTCCCATTAGCCACAGCACCATATAGTGACTTTAAATAAATAAACCCCTTTTTTTATATCACAAAAACACAAATCTAAACAGAGTAATGTTATAATCTTGTCGCCTAAAAATAAAGACTTTGTACTCAATAAATATTCCAATTTTTTCAACTCGGAAAACTATCAAAAATATTTTAAATGTTTTTTTTTTGTTTTATTATAGCAATATGTGCACATATATATCGTTTAACATAGTTTTGAAATAAAATAAGTTTTACTTTCACTCACCTATATATGAAATATATAGTCAGGAAAACTATTGCGATCGTGAAAATTTTTGAATTCAAGTTTTCAATGGAAGTACACGTTTTCTGGTACCTTAAGTCGAAATATTCATGTCCCTCGAAAAAGTCTGTATGTGTGTGTGTGTGTGTGTGTGTGTGTGTGTGTGTGTGTGTGTGTTGTAGTGAGTTCAGAACGAAAACGAATAAATGTGACATATTGAAATTTTACATTTGAGTCAGCTATAGTTCCGAGATGATACAGACATTTTTTAAATAAAATCGGCTTACCGGAAGTGCAATTTTATCCTATACCTTTTTATAAATAAATTAAAAACGGCTGATTAAACTCGCTGTAGGGATGTAACATTTAATGCGGTTAAATATGATTTATCTGTTTCAATCTGATTGAAATAGTGTGGGATGACCTAAATGGTAAATTTTTGTATTTTATTCCTCTCAAGTACCTTTAATTTTGAACATTCCAAAGGATTAACCATATTATCTTATTAGTATTGATATAGAACGGATTAATATATAAGTTGAACGAATTTGAAGACCAATATATGGATAACAAGACCAAATACGGTTATATAACATAAAAATTCATGTAAAATAATAAACATTGAATAAATTACATTAATATTTTTTATTTTTTTATTTATTTTTTGCACGAATTGGCCAACAAGAACCACGTGAATATCATTCTGTCTTCTTCATCTTCCTTTTTCTCCAATATTCTTTCATCTTCCTGGACTGTTCCTCCCGTTCTTCCGTTGTCCATTTTCTCCCCTGTTTCTTTGTTTTTCCTGTAAGAACCCCAACTTCTTTTATTTTCTTTCCGAAAAGCTCTCTATCTAAGCAGTCTATTCTCTTGATTTTTAACCTATCGAGCTCCTCTTTTATTTGCTTCGCATAACCACCCATATTCTTATAGCCTAGAACTTTGTCAAAAATCTGTTTGTTCAGCCTCTGATTGTTCATTCTTAACATATGGCCATAAAACCTCAGTCTCTAGTTCTGATGACCACTTCAAGGTTTTCCAAATTTCTATATATTTCTTCATTGGATTTTAGCCTGTAGCCCTCTTGTGTTATTTTGGGTCCATGAAGCCTCCTTAGAATTTTTCTCTCAATCTTGAGAAATTTCTCAAGACTCGGAAGGCAAACTGCTTCCATACCATACACTATTGTTGGTGTTACTACTGTACAGTAGTGCCTTATTTTTGCCTTGGAGGATAAACTTTTCTTACTGTACATGCTTCTAGTTGCAAAGTACAGTCTTTCTAGTTTGGCTAATCTTTCATCTAGGCCTGCTTTATCTATCCCATTGTTGCATATTATCTCCCCTAGGTATTTGAACTTTTTGGTCACATTCATATTCTTTAATTATAAAAATATCTTTTAATCAACATACTATAAATAATTCGTTCCATTTCGATAGTCTGCAAAGTAAATGGAAATTCCAAAATTATAAAATATCTCGAGTAGATTTAATTTCGATTCGCATTGATAGCAGATATGAACAAAGGAATGTTGAAAATATCTGTGATATCTTGAATACATAGATATTTCCGATAGGACCCGTGAAGCTAAAGGATTGCTATGAGACGCGAAGGAATGCGGGGGAATCAGATATTTGGGCTAAGTTCGCTCCAGTAGGTATCGACAAGATATCTCATCCTTATCTTGGAATGTCAGTACCCATCGGTTTTATATTCATGAAGGTTTGCGATAGCTACTTATGTTTATATTTGACTGGATATCGTGTATAGGTCCTTAGCATATATATATATATATATATATATATATATATATATATATATATATATATATATATATATATATATATATATATATATATTATTTTTATTTATTTTTTTTTTACTTTCATCTACCTATATATGAAATATTTAGTAATGGAAAGTATTGCGATCGAGAAAATTTTCGAATTCCAGTTTTCAACGTTAATACACGTTTTAGTCTCCCCTGAGTCCAAATAACCAAGTCCCGAAAAAAGGAAAAAAGGTATGTGTGTGTGGTAACTCCCGGGCAAAAACTATAAGCCCTGTGAAACTGAAATTTCATATTAAGCCAAATATACCCCCGAGACGTTTTTCAACCTTTTTCATCAAAATGAGCTTACCAGAAGAGTCACTTTATACCATGCATTTTGCACCTTTTTACTATTTTCTCGAAAACGGCTCTTACGATTTTGATTAAAATCGCTATATCGATGTAAAATTTAATGGGCTTTAAGAATAAGTAATATACCGTTGGTAAGCATACATTTTAAACATTTTTGTTATTTTGGTTCTATAAACATTATAAAACCATAAATAAATGTTTTGCTGGCTAATAGTTTTAGCGTTGCAGCCGTCTTAAGTCACCTTCGCGGCTGAAAAGTTTTGCTCGGAAAATCATTCCAATTTTTGTAATTTTTGAAATATCAAATCAAAACTAAAAACTATCAATAAGATAAGGACATACTTTTTATTTTTTGTCCTCACAACTTATTACCTAAATAGTGAAGAAAGTTGTTTAAACAATTTTCGAAACTGAATAAAAAATGAGACTTTCAAAGAGATGGAAGTAAGTAAAGGAAAAGAGATTCACTTTTGATTATTTTTTTCATTCATAGCTTAGTCATAGTCCTACTTGCTGATCTATAAATTAAAATTTCTATCTTGAGAACATTGTCCTTTTTTGTATATGAATTTTCAAAATTGGTAAAGATTCGCGATGTTTACACGAAAATATCTCAATAGGGACTGAGTAAATGATATGAATGTGGTCATTGAGACTAGGCTGGTTGGTCCCGGAGTTATAAAACTCTCATAACTGTTAAACTAACGTTTTCTTTAAAAAATATTTTAAATATATTATAAGAATTATAATAAGAGTATTTTGTATAATTTTTGTCTTTACAACATATCACCTAAGTAGTCAAGAATATGGTTAAAAAAATTCACGACAAATTACAAGAACTGTAACTTTTAGCGCTCTGTAACAAGGAAAGTTAGGAATGATTCTCACGCCTAATTTTTTCCCTTATATAGCCTTATCATTGGACTACTTGTTATAAAAATCTGGTGCGGGCAACACACGACTTCCTCTTACTTCCATTTTAAAAATCAATGAAAGAATTTTCAAATACAGTTAGAGATAAAAAAACGTGAAACTATTAAAGATTAATTAAATTGAATTTATATAGAAACATATGTTTTATTAAAAATTCTATTATATTATTATCTAAAATAATCAGTTAGTTTTATCTTCATTTCATCACTCTTTATTAACTTTTAGAAGCTTGTGTATGAGATAATATTTATTCTAAAAGCTTAACTTTCTAACGGTAAATCATGCATGTATATTGTATGCTCTTATGTTTAAAAACGAAAAATTGCATTAAAAAAAATATTTTTTCTGTTTTCTCCTTTAGTTGGGTATCGAATTCATTCAATGTATATATTTACCTATTTTTCATCAGTGTTAACAAGATAATATAGTTATTTTTATAGAATCAACAAAATTAAAGGTACTTTAGAGATAGAAAATTTAAAATATCGGCATTTAAACCCTGTCAGACTATTTTTATCAGAATAAAACTTACATGATATTAAAGCCCATTAAATTTTACATCGATATAGCGAGTTTAATCAAAATCGTCTGAACCGTTTTCGAGAAAATCGAAAAAAGGTGCAAAATGCATGGTATAAAGTGCCTCTTCTGGTAAGCTCATTTTGATGAAATAGGTATTGTAACGTCTCGGGCGTATATTTGTCATAAATATGAAATTACTATATATAGTAAGTGAAAGTAAAAGGACTGTGTGAAAATGGATGAACCTCAAACAGATTATAATTCTGTAAGATAAGTGAAATAGGATTAAATTTAGTGGCTGAGGGGTTTTTAACCTTTTTTTTTTTTCTTCCTCATTTTTTGCTAAGTGCAATGTATACGCTGGGCTATCCGTGAAAAAACAGTACTTCCAAGTGACAACTCAAAATTGAGGGTGGTTCTATTGAAATAAATAAGTGGACTGTATAGATTTAAAATAAATAAAAATAATGAAAGCAAACGACGAATCACAATACATTTAATACACTTAAATACATATAAGGATGATAAGAAACAAATTAACCTAATAAATTTATATAAGAAAAATTAACCTAATTATAATTAAACAGCTGTAAGAAAATGTAGGAAACAAAATAAACCTAATTAAAATATTGTAAAAATAGAAGAAACAACCTTTTTTTTTTTTTTTTTTAAACATATTTATTGATATTTACAACTGTATTAAATAAAAATACATCTAGTAAATGTGATGGTAATATACAAAACTGTCATGAAAAACATGTAGAGACACTACCCAGTGGCAGCACTCTAAAAATATTTTAAACTAGAAGGTCCCGGGGCCATTTCCTTTTCAGGCGCCTCGGAGGATTATCCGGAATTGAAGAGGAAGAAAGGATGGATACTAGTGGGTCAGAGTGAGAATGGAGTTTGTCATGAAAGGATTGATACCTGGTCCGTGCCAAATCAGTAACATAGGGAACATTAAGGTCTTTATGGATAAGTTTATTCGTGACAAAGTAAGGAGCGTTGAGGATTTTACGAAGGATTTTGGATTGTAAGGATTGGATGCGGGAAGAATTTGATGGTTTAGTAGAGCCCCAAAGCTCTACTCCGTTAGTCCAGATTGGTCTTATAATAGTCATGTAGATGAGCCTTTTGTAGTTAAGAGGAAGGTTTGATCGTTTGTCTAGTAAGTGTTGAAGTAGCCTAAAGCGGCGAGCAGTTTCTTGTCGTTTTAGTCGTGTATGTGGATTCCAAGTTAGGCGTTTGTCAAGAAGAAGTCCTAGGTATCGGATCTGTTCAACAGAAACTAGTTGAGTGTTATTAAAGGATACTTTAGGGCAGGAAGTCAAAGGTTTACGGCGAAGGGTAAAGGTTATTTGATGGGATTTGTTGGAATTTATTTTTATTCTTCAGTTCTGACACCATATCTAGGTCTTTGATGTGGGCTTGAAGGGTATTTGAAGCAACAAATGGATCTTTATGAACTGATAACACGCAGGTAAGAAACAAACTTAACTTAATTAATGCTTAAAGATGTGAAAAAAATAGTTATCAAATTAAACAGTTTCTTGAATAAGAATTAAGAAATTAAATGTTCCATTAATGGATAAAGACAGGTTATATTCACGTAAAGATGTCCAGTTGAGTGTTGAAGAAAACGACCGCAGGGCGGCTTGAACGAAGTCGTCTTGAGTATTGAAGAAAATTACCGCAGGGCGGCTTGGACAAAGTTCTCTTGGGTGTTGAAAATGACCGCAAGGCGGCTCTTCCAAGTTCCAAGGGGAACGATGAGAAGATGAAGAAATTCGTTTCCAAACGTTCAAACGTTGAGAGGAATCTTGGGTCTATATACGGCACATCTTCACCGCTCAGACGCTAGCTTAAGACTCGACTGGCACGAGGCAGTCAAAAAACAATTGAAGTACGATCGTCTTCTGTCTTTCTCTTCTACTGCTCTCGTTTAAAAACTTTTAATTATATTTAAAATAACTATTTTAAAAAGAAATTCAAAAAATTAAGATTTAAACAAAAAAAAAGATCTTATTATAAATATCATAAAAATTATGAACTTATCATTATTCGATTTAAAAAACTATAAAAACCTTATCAGGCCATAACATATGGCGTGAACAGCAATATTATTATTATCGTTATTCAGGCGTATTGTTTTTAGCTGTTTATTAAATTTGCATAGCATGAATTAATATTTTGGGCACCTGATTTTTTTATTTATGGCGCGATTTTTATATTTTTATATGGTAATGATTATCAACTCTCTCCTTCACTCGCGCCCAAGACGGCCTAACATTTATGGCGTGACGTTGTAATAGGTTTTTCACTTCATTGAGTGTTTTGATGGCTGCACCCCGTATAACTTCTCTTTAACTTAACCTAACGTAGAATATTTAAATTTACAAACAATATAAAAGTCCAGTATGCTAAAAAAAGCACTATCCTTAGACCTTTCAACGCGTTTAGTTTAATTATTATATAGAAAAATTATTATATAGGACTTTCTCTTGCTAGCTGAGCTGCAAAACGAAGTCCGAGTTCTGAAAAGTTGAAGAGTGCTTAGTAAAGTACGAAGGGCCTTTGATATAATTAGTATTTTAATGAAAAGGCCCTTTGGGAGGGGGGGGCTATTTCTTCTCTTATTTAAGGGCAGTGTTATGAATATTTATATCTAAACTAATTGCTCTCCTCTTCTATAATGAAGACCATAGATCGTATTGATAAGGTTTTATGTGTTTTATCGATAATATCTTATTAAAGAAACAATTAAAACCGGCAATAAAATCTTCTTATTCTTCCTCTAACTCCTGTGTGCCGTTAAGCGTGTAGTTGCTGTTTCTGTCGATCGAGCCCACTGGATTCTGTCCCTGGAAAGTCTTCTCATCTCCGGGATGGTACGTCCTCTTGCTACTCCAAGTTTTACAATGTGCTCATTATATTGGGTTGTTTCACATGAAATGTCCGATTTTATAGTTTCTGAAATACATAAAGGATTTTGCAGGTCTCACGTTGTTTTCTTCCGAATGTTTACATATTTAAAGTAAACAGTTACTAATCCTCTACCTTTATATTATTAAAATTAGCTTCCCAATCAATTACCCACTTTTTAGTATACCTCCAAATATGAACATGGAAACACGCGATTTTCGAGTTAAAATTTTTGTACGAGTTTAAACTCGGCCATTCAGCAGCTGAGGACGCTAGAAATATTTGCAAGGCGTTTGGGAAAGGGAGTGTTAATGTACGGACTATTCGCCGTTGGGTTTGCTAAGTTTTCAGCTGGGGATACCAACTTAGAAAACTTGCCCCGAGGAAGACCTCCGTCCGTAATAGACAACGATGTCTTCAAACATACAGTAGAAGGAAACTCCTACCAAACAGTTAAAATGGACTCTCAGCACAACTAAATGCAAGTGCATCTACCGTTTCCAGACATTTAAAGTGTATTGGGAAAGTAAAAAAAAGCTCGATACATGGGTACCTACCTCATGATCTCACTAGCGGCAGCAAGATCTCATGTTTCAAAACATACCGTGTAAAAATTGAAAGAACTGGGCTACGAAGTTATATTCCACCATATTCTTCCGACTTGTCTCCACAGATTACCACCTGTTAAGAATTTAACAGCTTGTCAAAGGAAAACTTTTGAAAATGATAATCAAGTGAAGAGTGCTTTTAGATATATTTCACTTCAAAGCTCAGAGTTTTTCAGTTCGGGAATAAAAAAGTTGGTGTTACGTTAGGAAAAATGTGTAGAAAAATAAGTTAAATACTTGGAATAAAATTATCTTTTTTCCATATCGTATTTTTAATAAAAATCCTTTACCTTTAAAACGGACATTTCATGTGACACAACCCAATACATAGATCTGGGTCTGCTACGAGGTCGTCTGCCTTCCTGGCTTTTCGGGTGTCGTCCATTCTACAGACAATTCCATACCATTTAAGTTGTCTGTGCTCCAGCATGTCACAGACTGATCTGGCACCCAAATCCTCACGTACTCTCTCATTCCTGATGCAATCCCTCCTTGTCTTTCCTACTATTCTTCCGGGAATCTCATTTCAGCAGATGTGATCTTACTCAGATGCTTGCTGAGGGTTGTCCAGCTTTCAGCTCCGAGCTTACAGCAGCACTGGGAGAAACACAGATTTAAATAACCTAATTTTAGCTCTCCCACTAACTTCCACTTGCCTATGATTGTTTTTGAGATCTGGTAGTATAGTCCATTGGCCTTCGTCACTCGATATAGAACCTATTGATCTAATAAAATCACCAATATTAAATAGACAAAATTTAAAAAAAAAAATTACAATTCAGGCAGTCGTAGGGATGCCGATAGAAGTGAAAACTTTCTTAACTCTTCTGGCTCTTCGATTTTAGTGAAATGTTGCTGTAAAATCTCAGGTATATAAATATTTAAAGGTTTAATAACGATATGGATTCTTAACGAGCACCTGAGACATTGCACAGACTCTGGACCACCAATCAACGGCTTACTCAAGAATTTTTAGTCTCTTTTAGAAATCCTAGGGCCTAGTGCAAAATTTAAACCCGTGACCTTGGGTATAAGTCTGTTATGCTAACCACTATACCAAAGGAGAACCTTTAAAAAAAAGCTGGTGCGGGCAACACACGACTTTCACTTACCTCCATTTTAAAATCAATGAAAGAATTTTCAAATCAGTTAGAGATAAAAATACGTGAAACTATTAAAGAATTAATTAAATTGAATTTATATAGAAACATGTGTTTTATTAAAAAATCTATTATATTATTACTAATCTTTAGCTTTCCAACGGTATATCATACATGTATAGTACTGTTCTTATGTTCAAAAACAAAAAAATGCTAAAAAAAAATATGTTTTTAGTTTTCTCCTTTAGTTGCTTTTCAAATTAGCTTAACTTGCATATTTAGCTGTTTTTTATCAGTGGTAACAAGATAATATAGTTATTTTTAAAGAATCAATTAAATGAAAGGTACTTTAGAGAAAGACAATTTAAAATATCGGTATTTAAGCCCTGTCAAACCATTTTAATCAAAATGAAACCATCATGATATTAAAGCCCATTAAATATTACATCGATACAGCGAGTTTAATCAAAATGGTTCTAACCGTTTTTGAGAAAATTGAAAAAAAGTGCAAATGCATAGTATAAAGTGGCTCTTTTGGTAGGCTCATTTTGATAAAAAAGGTTTTGTAACGTCTCGGGCGTATATTTGTCTTAAATATGAAATTTCAGTTTCATAGGACTTACCGTTTCCGCCCGGGAGTTACCACACACACAGACATTTTTGCGGGACTTGGTTATTTGGACTCAGGGGACCCTAAAAAGTGTATTTCCGTTGAAAACTGGAATTCGAAAATTTTCACGATCGCAATACTTCCCCTTACTATATATAGTAAGTGAAAGTAAAAACCGCAAACGGATTGATTCCTTTTTATTGAGATTCATTTGTAGAAGTCAGAAGGTGAGGGAAATGTAGATTTTCGAGCTTTTTGTATAATAAATCAGGTTTTAGTATAAGAGATTCCTGTATGGTTGGAGAATAATATGATTGGTCGGATGGCTGATGAGATGAGAAGTGTAATGAGGCATGTGATGCGGTCTTGATGCTACCTCAACTGTAAACCTCTCTACCTACAGGCTTCATCTTCAGGCTGAACCCTATATCTTGTTATACCTCGTCAATATCTTTTATTGTAGCAGATTTTCGGAATCTTATTCAAGTTATTAAACTTTCCTAATGTTAACGAGGAAGTTTATATAATTTTCTACCCGTATTAAATTCTAGAAAGTACCTAATTAGTTGGAGCGGAAACATTTTGCGGTTAAAAATTAAAAAATCTGGTGCGGGCAAAACACGACTTTCACCTACAACTATTTTTAAAATCAATGAAAGAATTTTCAAATACGGTTAGAGATAAAAATACGTGAAACTATTAAAGAATTAATTAAATTTAATTTATATAGAAACATGTGTTTTATTAAAACATATATTATATTATTATCTAAAGTAATCAGTTAGTTTTATCTTCTTTTCATCACTCTCTTAAACTTTTAAACGCTTGAGTATAAGATAGTATTTTTTCTAAAATCTTTAGTTTTCCAACGGTATATCATACATGTATAGTACTGTTCTTATGTTCAAAAACAAAAAAATGCTAAAAAAAAATATGTTTTTAGTTTTCTCCTTTAGTTGCTTTTCAAATTAGCTCAACTTGCATATTTAGCTGTTTTTTATCAGTGGTAACAAGATAATATAGTTATTTTTAAAGAATCAATTATAATGAAAGGTACTTTAGAGAAAGACAATTTAAAATATCGGTATTTAAGCCCTGTCAAACCATTTTAATCAAAATGAAACCATCATGATATTAAAGCCCATTAAATATTACATCGATACAGCGAGTTTAATCAAAATGGTTCTAACCGTTTTTGAGAAAATTGAAAAAAAGTGCAAATGCATAGTATAAAGTGGCTCTTTTGGTAGGCTCATTTTGATAAAAAAGGTTTTGTAACGTCTCGGGCGTATATTTGTCTTAAATATGAAATTTCAGTTTCATAGGACTTACCGTTTCCGCCCGGGAGTTACCACACACACAGACATTTTTGCGGGACTTGGTTATTTGGACTCAGGGGACCCTAAAAAGTGTATTTCCGTTGAAAACTGGAATTCGAAAATTTTCACGATCGCAATACTTCCCCTTACTATATATAGTAAGTGAAAGTAAAAACCGCAAACGGATTGATTCCTTTTTATTGAGATTCATTTGTAGAAGTCAGAAGGTGAGGGAAATGTAGATTTTCGAGCTTTTTGTATAATAAATCAGGTTTTAGTATAAGAGATTCCTGTATGGTTGGAGAATAATATGATTGGTCGGATGGCTGATGAGATGAGAAGTGTAATGAGGCATGTGATGCGGTCTTGATGCTACCTCAACTGTAAACCTCTCTACCTACAGGCTTCATCTTCAGGCTGAACCCTATATCTTGTTATACCTCGTCAATATCTTTTATTGTAGCAGATTTTCGGAATCTTATTCAAGTTATTAAACTTTCCTAATGTTAACGAGGAAGTTTATATAATTTTCTACCCGTATTAAATTCTAGAAAGTACCTAATTAGTTGGAGCGGAAACATTTTGCGGTTAAAAATTAAAAAATCTGGTGCGGGCAAAACACGACTTTCACCTACAACTATTTTTAAAATCAATGAAAGAATTTTCAAATACGGTTAGAGATAAAAATACGTGAAACTATTAAAGAATTAATTAAATTTAATTTATATAGAAACATGTGTTTTATTAAAACATATATTATATTATTATCTAAAGTAATCAGTTAGTTTTATCTTCTTTTCATCACTCTCTTAAACTTTTAAACGCTTGAGTATAAGATAGTATTTTTTCTAAAATCTTTAGTTTTCCAACGGTATATCATACATGTATAGTACTGTTCTTATGTTCAAAAACAAAAAAAATGCTAAAAAAAAATATGTTTTTAGTTTTCTCCTTTAGTTGCTTTTCAAATTAGCTCAACTTGCATATTTAGCTGTTTTTTATCAGTGGTAACAAGATAATATAGTTATTTTTAAAGAATCAATTAAATGAAAGGTACTTTAGAGAAAGACAATTTAAAATATCGGTATTTAAGCCCTGTCAAACCATTTTAATCAAAATGAAACCATCATGATATTAAAGCCCATTAAATATTACATCGATACAGCGAGTTTAATCAAAATGGTTCTAACCGTTTTTGAGAAAATTGAAAAAAAGTGCAAATGCATAGTATAAAGTGGCTCTTTTGGTAGGCTCATTTTGATAAAAAAGGTTTTGTAACGTCTCGGGCGTATATTTGTCTTAAATATGAAATTTCAGTTTCATAGGACTTACCGTTTCCGCCCGGAAGTTACCACACACACAGACATTTTTGCGGGACTTGGTTATTTGGACTCAGGGGACCCTAAAACGTGTATTTCCGTTGAAAACTGGAATTCGAAAATTTTCACGATCGCAATACTTCCCCTTACTATATATAGTAAGTGAAAGTAAAAACCGCAAACGGATTGATTCCTTTTTATTGAGATTCATTTGTAGAAGTCAGAAGGTGAGGGAAATGTAGATTTTCGAGCTTTTTGTATAATAAATCAGGTTTTAGTATAAGAGATTCCTGTATGGTTGGAGAATAATATGATTGGTCGGATGGCTGATGAGATGAGAAGTGTAATGAGGCATGTGATGCGGTCTTGATGCTACCTCAACTGTAAACCTCTCTACCTACAGGCTTCATCTTCAGGCTGAACCCTATATCTTGTTATACCTCGTCAATATCTTTTATTGTAGCAGATTTTCGGAATCTTATTCAAGTTATTAAACTTTCCTAATGTTAACGAGGAAGTTTATATAATTTTCTACTCGTATTAAATTCTAGAAAGTACCTAATTAGTTGGAGCGGAAACATTTTGCGGTTAAAAATTAAAAAATCTGGTGCGGGCAAAACACGACTTTCACCTACAACTATTTTTAAAATCAATGAAAGAATTTTCAAATACGGTTAGAGAATAAAAATACGTGAAACTATTAAAGAATTAATTAAATTTAATTTATATAGAAACATGTGTTTTATTAAAACATATATTATATTATTATCTAAAGTAATCAGTTAGTTTTATCTTCTTTTCATCACTCTCTTAAACTTTTAAACGCTTGAGTATAAGATAGTATTTTTTCTAAAATCTTTAGTTTTCCAACGGTATATCATACATGTATAGTACTGTTCTTATGTTCAAAAACAAAAAAATGCTAAAAAAAAATATGTTTTTAGTTTTCTCCTTTAGTTGCTTTTCAAATTAGCTCAACTTGCATATTTAGCTGTTTTTTATCAGTGGTAACAAGATAATATAGTTATTTTTAAAGAATCAATTAAATGAAAGGTACTTTAGAGAAAGACAATTTAAAATATCGGTATTTAAGCCCTGTCAAACCATTTTAATCAAAATGAAACCATCATGATATTAAAGCCCATTAAATATTACATCGATACAGCGAGTTTAATCAAAATGGTTCTAAACCGTTTTTGAGAAAATTGAAAAAAAGTGCAAATGCATAGTATAAAGTGGCTCTTTTGGTAGGCTCATTTTGATAAAAAAGGTTTTGTAACGTCTCGGGCGTATATTTGTCTTAAATATGAAATTTCAGTTTCATAGGACTTACCGTTTCCGCCCGGAAGTTACCACACACACAGACATTTTTGCGGGACTTGGTTATTTGGACTCAGGGGAACCCTAAAACGTGTATTTCCGTTGAAAACTGGAATTCGAAAATTTTCACGATCGCAATACTTCCCCTTACTATATATAGTAAGTGAAAGTAAAAACCGCAAACGGATTGATTCCTTTTTATTGAGATTCATTTGTAGAAGTCAGAAGGTGAGGGAAATGTAGATTTTCGAGCTTTTTGTATAATAAATCAGGTTTTAGTATAAGAGATTCCTGTATGGTTGGAGAATAATATGATTGGTCGGATGGCTGATGAGATGAGAAGTGTAATGAGGCATGTGATGCGGTCTTGATGCTACCTCAACTGTAAACCTCTCTACCTACAGGCTTCATCTTCAGGCTGAACCCTATATCTTGTTATACCTCGTCAATATCTTTTATTGTAGCAGATTTTCGGAATCTTATTCAAGTTATTAAACTTTCCTAATGTTAACGAGGAAGTTTATATAATTTTCTACTCGTATTAAATTCTAGAAAGTACCTAATTAGTTGGAGCGGAAACATTTTGCGGTTAAAAATTAAAAAATCTGGTGCGGGCAAAACACGACTTTCACCTACAACTATTTTTAAAATCAATGAAAGAATTTTCAAATACGGTTAGAGATAAAAATACGTGAAACTATTAAAGAATTAATTAAATTTAATTTATATAGAAACATGTGTTTTATTAAAAAATCTATTATATTTTTATCTAGAATAATCAGTTAGTTTTATCGGCTTTTCATCACTCTCTATTAACTTTTAAAAGCTTGTGTATAAGATAATTTTTTTTAATAAAATCTTTAGCTTTCCAACGGTATATCATACATGTATATTACTGCTCTTATGTTCAAAAACAAAAAAATGCATTAAATTTTTGTTTTCAGTTTTCTCCTTTAGTTGTTTTTTAAATTCGCACAACTTACATATTTAACCGTTTTTCATCAATGGTGACAAGATAATATAGTTATTTTTATAGAATCAACAAAATTGAAGGTACTTTATAGAAAGAAAATTTAAAATATCTGCATTTAAGCCCTGTCAGACCATTTTAATCAAAAGGTGCAAATACATTGTATGAAGTGGCTCTTCTGGTAAGCTCATTTTGATGAAAAAGGTTTTGTAACCGCCTCGGGCGTATATTTCTCTTAAATATCAAATTTCAGTTTCACATACACACACCACACACACACACACACACACACACACACACAGACCTTTTTGCGGGACTTGGTTATTTGGACTCAGGGGACCCAAAATGTGTATTTCCGTTGAAAACTGGAATTCGTAAAATTTTCACGATCGCAATACTTTTACATAGTAAGTAAAGTAAAAAAAAAAGCGTTTTCTATTTTTTTTTAATTTGGCAGGACACGCAAAATTTCTGCGAGTGTGAAAACATGGGTTTTTAAAAAGAGGATCAGTTAATTAAATCATACCTGAAAATCGAAATTGATCAACATTTTCCTGCCAATCCAATTTTGTTGTTTCCCCCATTTTGTACCAATTTATATTTTCATTTCGCTCAAATGAACAAACTAATTATTATGGGTTTTCATCAGGATAAATTAATATCTTTAATAAAGAAGAAATAAACCGACAATTTTAGCTTCCATGTTATGCAAACATGTTTGGATTTATAGATATATGTTTCGCCTTAAACCGAATTATTCGAAATTTAATCCAGGAAATCTCTTTTCCTCTCTCTACAATTTCTGGTAATCTGTTATTTATTTAATTATCAAAAACGAGCTTTTCTTCATTAATTTCCAATATCAGCGATCCAAATGTTAATTCCTCTCGTTCCAATGTGGACATAGTTTCCGCAACATTAATTTAACTTTATGTTTGTTTCCTTATTGTATTACTGTCACATAGCTGCGTATAGAACGGATTTGTGATAAATCGCAGGCTAACTGATTCCTATATTTATTATCAGGCTACAGAACAACCTACCCGCTACCCTCTAAGCAGATCGCTTCCCTGCTAGAAAGGGTTATTGATCGACAAAGTGGGCCTATAAGGTTAGTATAGAGCGGGTTCGTTGCCCTCAGAAATAGATAACAGTTGATTGATGATGCCTCTCCTAAGGGCTTAGAGGTTAGCTTGAGCTATCTCTTACAGGTATACCTCTCTTATACATCTTGGATAGTTTGTAATTGATTCTTCAGTTCCTATTTAATAATTATATTTTTAAAGAAAAACATAAAACAAGATAAGCCTTAATCACTCACTAAAAGATCTGGTGCGAGGAGCACACGACTTTCACTTACCTCCGTTTTAAAAATCGATTAAAGAATTTTCCTACGCTTAATTTCGAACAAATCTCTTACTTTCACTGATCATATTAATAGAAAAACCGATAAAGGGAAAAAAGTAATATTTAAAATGTTTCCTTAGATCTCCAGGAAGAAATAAAGTCCCGGTCAAAGGTGGGAAATGCGTGTTATTATTCAGTTGCTAAGTTACTTAGCTCGCGGCTTCTATCTAAAAACTTAAAGGTTAAAATTAAAAAAAACTATTATTCTTTACGGATGCGAAACGTGGCCACTTACTTTGAAGGATGAGCAGCTTAAGGTTTTCGAAAATAAGGTACTCCGTAAAATATTTGGCCGAAAAGAGATGAGGCCACTGGGGAGTTTAGAAGGTTGCACAACGCGGAATTGCGGAAATTATATCCTGTGAATATAATTTAGTTGATAGCATCGCGGAGACTCAAATGATCTCATTGAGCGGCAGCAAGACCCCATGTTTCAAAACATACTTTACAAAAATTGAGAGAACTGGGCTAGGAAGTTCTTCCGCACCCATCATATTCTCCCGACTTGTCTCTAATAGATTACCACATGTTCAGGAATTTAGACAACTTCGTCAAAGGAAAACTTTTTGAAAATGATGATCAAGTGAAAAGTGCGTTTTCAGATTTTGTTTCACTTCAAAGCTCAGGGTTTTTCAGTTCGGGGATAAAAAAGTTGGTGTCATGTTGGGAAAAATGTGTAGGAAAAGAAGGTAAATACTTCGAATAAAATTACCTTGTTTTCATATCGTATTTTTAATAAAAATCCTTTACCTTGAAAACGGACATTTCATGTGACAAAACCCAATATATATATTAATGTTGTTATGTTTAAAAACCACTAAAATTGAATAAACAATATTTTTTTGCTGTTTTCTCCTTAATTTGATATCGAATCCGTTCTTATAAGATAAGTTGTTTCATTTTCTTTTTTTTTTTTTGGAATCTACAAAATGAAACGTAATATTGACATTTAAGCCCTATCAAACTCTTTCAATCATAATTAGAAATAATAATTAATATACAGTGGTTCTTCTGGTTAGCCGATGTTGTTAAAAAAGATGCTGTAACATGTTGTACTTAAATATTATATCTGTTTCGTAAGACTTTTCGTTTTCGTGCTAAACTTACCACACACACAGACGTTTTTGTGATATTTTGTCATTCTTACTTAAGGGATCCTAATACGTGTATATAAGGAGAAAACTGGAATTAAAAATTTTTCACGATTGCAATACTTTCACTTACTATTCATATATAGGTACGTGAAAGTAAAAAGGGGTTCACCTGTGGTGTTGTAGCTTATCGCATTCTTACAAACTCTTATCGTCAGAATATTTAATGTTAATATAAAAAAATAATTAAATATTTTTTTTCAGATAACAATGGCTAATCGACTGTGGGCTTGCTTGGCCTGCCTTCTGGTCGCGTCTAAGAGCTTCGTCTCACCGGCACCATCCAACAGTAAGTCCGATATTAATATATTATGTTATATAATTGAATGTTTAGTAAATATATTACTAACTGGACCGGAAAACGTTGTTCTAGCATATATATAGTTTTTGTTATTAAATAAAAAATAACGAATGTATTGTAAGTGTGTGGGACTGAGATCTATAGCAGAAAGAGGAATGGAGCGCTTTATGCGATATTTATACGCCGATAAATAAAAAAAAAAAATACGTCCATTTTTCCAATGTTTTTCCAAATGTATTTATTGTGTGTTAATTACGAACCGGCGCGCTTATCTTCTTTTCAGATATCGTTGTTCATTTCGTACGACTCCTGCCATTTTTTATTGAGATGCACGCATTAGCTCAGACGTAATCTTGTTTGATATGTTCGTCTGTTCTTTCCGCATGTTTGTTGCTTTTTTTTAAATTATATTTAAAGATGTAAAACTTTCCTACTTTTAACGTTTGAAGGCCCAAAATACGTGAAAAGTAATACAAGAAATCCAATTATCGGCTCGGAGTGGCTTAAACTTGCTAATAGATGCATTTTAAATCATTTAGAAAACAATACAAAATATAGATTGTAAAACTTTTGATTCGCAGTATTGTCTGTATTATCTGACAAAAATTATGTACCACCCAAAACGCAAAAAATCACAAAAATCCTTTCCAACATTTAAAAACTAAAAGGATTGATAAAACAAATCCTTGGGGTAACTTATGGGTTATATAGTATTTCATTCGTGAAAAAAGACATACATTTACAAAGTGCTAAATTAATTCTACAGGTAGATTGCAATGCATATTCAAAACGAGTGTGGAAATATAATGTCTTACCTGTCTCAGTAATGCCCATCGTTAAATAAAAGCAAAAAGACTTTGCGTTACATATACCTTGAACATAATAAATGGCCTTCGAATAAAGATAATCCCACCGCCGGTTATTAGGCGCTTGTTGAACAGGAAATTTGTAAACACGGGATGGTGAGGAATATTATCAAGCGTTTTACTAACTAATGTTCAAGCACTCAGAAATTCCAAACCTTTGTCCACCTAAATTGGTGATTTGGCCCACTGTGCGCCGGGAAGATAGATTTTTTTATACGTTATTTGGGTCCTACGTATCTTGAAACGAAATATCTAAAATTTTAAGCGGGAAGGAGTAATTTAATTTTTGTCCTATTACAAAGGTTCATTATCTAAGATAATGAACCAAAAGCATTTATACTAGACTATTTTTCTATTAAATTAAAAAAAAAAAAAAACCTCTAACTTTGGTCCAGTAGTTATATTCTGAGGACCACTTAATTAATAGAATAAGCAGTAGCAGTCACCTCCAATGTATATTTCCCATATCCCGCTGAAGGTATATAAATACCCTATAATTGGCAATATGGAGCATAGGGTGTTGGGTTCCTGGTGATAAAATACTTATATCTTTATTATAAACTAGCTAAACCGGCAAACGTTTTCCTGCCGTATAAATTATTTCTAGTGAAGCGGAATGTACACAAACGAACTAAACAGATCATTCCTACCATTTCCAACTATCAATTCGATACTATGCTCTTGCATTTCGGACGATACGGCTTGTGGGAAATTGTCAAAACATGCCCCTTTAGAACACCCGGAAATGCCTCGAATACAGTATTGAATATGAGCAATTTTAAATATATTACTACGTTCTACTTGCTTTATCTTTCTCTCTCGAAAAGTGCCAATTTTCATATTCGATACTCGGAAATGGTAGGGATGGTATTTTACTGTTAAATACACTAGATGTATTTTTTATTATAAGGTTTTTATATTTATTATTTCTTACATTTATTAATATGACTATATCCTATTTTTATGTGATTACTTAAGAGACTGGTATGCTTTCGTAGAGCATTATGTATGTTTAGTGAATTTTATTATACATTGAAAAATAAAAAAAAAATTTGCGCAACACACGCTTTTCATTTACCTCCGTTATTAATATTAATTTAAGAATTTTCAAACAAATTAAGAAACGAAAATAAATTGTTAAAGAATTATTGGATTTGGATTTTAAAATATACATGTGTTTTATTAAACAATCTATTATATTATTATCTACGACAATCAGTTTGGATTATCAGCTTTTCATCACTCTCCGTTAACTTTTGCAACAGTGTGTTTAAGATAGATAATATTTTTCTTAAAATCTTTGATTGTTTATTTATTTAACGTCACTTTATGCTACTATGGCTAATCGGACGATGCTACAGTGGGAGTCCTAAATTTTGCGTATCCAGGTTTTATTAGGATAGGGATCTTTAACGATTACCTGACATCGCACAGGCTCAGGACCACCTTTTAACGTCCCCTCCGAAGGACGGCGTAACTAAGGATTTTTTACTCCCATTAAAAAATACTAGGACCACCTGCGGGTTTGAACCCGTGACCTTTAGCATGGGAAGCTGTTACGCTAGCCACCCAGCTACAAGTGATCCCTGTCTTAAAATCTTTAATATTCATGCATATATATTACTGTTCTTAAGTTCAAAAACAAAACATGCATTTGCATATTTAGCGGTTATTTATCAATGCTTACAAGAAGATATGCCTGATTTTTTTTTTAAATCAATGAAATAAAAGAAAATTTAAAATATCGGCATTTAAGCCCTGCCAGACTATTTCAATCAGAATGAAACCTACGTGATATTAAAGCTCGTCCCATGTTACACTGATAAAGCGAGTTAAATTAAAACCGTTTGAACCGTTCTTGAGAAAATCGTAAATCTGTGCAAAATGCATGGTATAAAGTGGCTCTTCTAGTTAGCCGATTTTGATGAAAAAGTTGCTGTAACATTTGGACTCAGGGGACCCTGAAAAGTGTATTTCCGTTGAAAACTAGATTTCCAAAATTTTCATGATCGCAATACTTTCCCTTACTATATATTCCATATATTGTTAAGAGAAAGTAAAAAAAATCTGGTGCGGGCAACACACGACTTTCACTTACCTCAATTTTTAAAATCAATGAAAGGATTTTCAAATACAGTTAGAGATAAAAATACGTGAAATTATTAAGGAATTAATCAAATTAAATTTCTATAGAAACATGTGTTTTATTAAAAAATCTATTATATTATTATCTAAAATAATCAGTTAGTTTTATCTTATTTTCATCACTCTCTATTAACTTTTAAAAGCTTATGTATCAGATGATATTTTTTCTAAAATCTTTAGCTTACCAACGGTATATCATACATGTTATAATACTGCTCTTATGTTCAAAAACAAAAAATTGCATTAAAAAAATATTTTTCTGTTTTCTCCTTTAGTTGGGTATCGAATTTATTCAATTTATATATTTACCAGTTTTTCATCAGCGTTAACAAGATAATTTAGTTATTATTATTGAATCTACAAAATTAAAGGTACTTTAGGGGAAGACAATTTAAAATATCGGCATTTAAGACCTGTCAGACCATTTTTATCTAAATAAAACCTACATGATATTAAAGCCCATTAAATTTTACATCGATATAGCGAGTTTAATCAAAATCGTCGGAACCGTTTTTGAGAAAATCGAAAAAAGGTGCAAAATGCATGGTATAAAGTGCCTCTTCTGGTAGGCTCATTTTGATGAAAAAAGTTTTGTCACGTCTCGGGCGTATAGTTGTCTTAAATATGAAATTTCAGTTTCATAGGACTTACCGTTTCCGCCCGGGAGTTACCACACACACATAGACACACACACACACACACACACAGACCTATTTGCGGGACTTGGTTATTTGGACTCAGGGGACCCTAAAACGTGTATTTCCGTTGAAAACTGGAATTCGAAAATGTTCACGATCGCAATACTTCCCCTTACTATATATAGTAAGTGAAAGTAAAAATATAACGTTTAAGTTATTAGATTAAAGCCTTGAGATATGTAATTTCGTTACTGAATAATAACGCGCATCAATGGTGCCTTTATCCGGAACATTATGATCTTCTAGATTACATTTTTCCTTGTTATCATTAAACCTAAATACTTAAATTTCAGTACGTGCTCAAAGGTGTGTTCTGATACATCAATACCACCAAGATCGCCATCGTTTCTGCTACTAATCAGATATATCGTCACTCTCAACTTTTATTAAAATTAAAGCAAAACTTGTTAATAATGATTCCTTTAGTTAACGAGAGTGGTGTTCGGACTTGGCATAATGTTAGAACCCTACATTATCTCTGCTCTGTGGGCGATTGCATTTGAAATCCGCGCTGAGCACGTGGAAGATAATAGCCTATGGTGCGTGGGTGATCCCATAGCGGAATCGATTTGTCCCATGTTGGCGTGTTGAATCGAGTAGCCGTTATCTCTGACTGATAGCGTAGCTTCGCGGTGTAGCCACGCCGACATCAATGGTTATAGCTCTATAGGCAGTAAAGCTTCCTTGTCCTAATAGAGGAGAGTTTATATTGGATTCTTCCAAATTTATAGGGTTCTAAAAAGTTTGTGAGCGTTTGGTTTTTACAGAAAAGTGACGTGAGTTGAGTACCCTTTTTTATCGTAACTGGACTCGTTAAATTACTATAAAAAATCTGGTGCGGGCAAAAAACGACATTCACTTAGGTACATTTTTAAAATCAATGAAAGAATTTTCAAATACTGTTAGAGATAAGACATGTGTTTTATTAAAAAATCTATTATATCATTATCTAAAATAATCAGTTAGTTTTATCTTCTTTTCATCACTCTCTATTAACTTTTAAAAGCTTGAATATAAGATAACATTTTTTCTAAAATCTTTAGCTTTCCAACGGTATATCATACATGTATATTACAGTACTTATGTTTAAAAACAAAAAATTGCATTTAAAAAATATTTTTTCAGTTTCCTCGTTTATTTGCTTTTCAAATTCCCTCAACTTGCATATTTAGCTGTTTTTCATCAGTGGTAACAAGATAATGTAGTTATTTTTACAGATTTAACAAAATTAAAGGTACTTTAGAAAAAAAAATTAAAATATCGGCATTTAAGCCGTCAGACCATTTAAATAAGAATGAAACCTACAAGATATTAAAGCCCATTAACTTTTACATCGATATTGCGTGTTTAATCAAACTCGTCTGAACCGTTTACGAGAAAATCGAAAAAAGGTGCAAAATTCATGGTATAAAGTGACTCTTCTGGTAAGCTCAGCTAAAAATGAAATTTCAGTTTCATAGGACTTACCGTTTCCGCCCGGGGGTTACCACACACACACACACACACACACAGACCTTTTTACGGGACTTGATTATTTGGACTCAGGGGACCCTAAATTGTATTTCCGGAACTGATGGAAGTATGGAAGTAAAATAAGTTTTTTTCGTTTAACTGCTTAAAATTCTATTACACTAGAAAAATAAATTTTTTTCTCTTAAAACTTGATAATATCATTTCAACATTATATCTAAATACTAGATACAAATAATTTCCGTCTTCCGAAACTCGAATCTTTCAAGAATATAATCCAATATTTTTCATTACAATAATCTCTATATGAATTTTCTCACAAATATCTGAAAATTTTCGAATTCCAGTTTTCAACGGAAATACACACCTTTCCACACATAGATGGCTGCCGTAAAAAGGCTAATCTACCGTACCGGTCGTTGATCCCCTTCCCTTTCACACGTACACGACTGCCGTCCACTTGTAGTTGCCGAGATAGGAAATGTGCCGTACACGGCAGCTGCACGGCTGTTTTTTCTTTTCGATCGCTACATGGCTATAAAGAGGATTATAAACGTCCCAACGGCAGCCGTGTATGTGTGAAAGCTCCAACTATGTCCCTATCAACGACCGTTTGGACGGCTGATAAGCCTAGGATTATAAACCGTTTGGACGGCCGTCTACGTGTGAAAACGCCCTTAGAGTCCCCTGAGTCCAAATGACCTAGCCCCGCATAAGGTCCGTGAGTGTGTGGTAAGTATAGTACCAAAACGAAAAGCCTTACTATCCTGAAATTTCATATTTAAGACAACTATACGCCCGAGATGTTACAGCAACATTTTTATCAAAATCAGCAAAACCAGATGAGCCACTTTATACCATGCATTTAATTTAGCAATTTCTCTTTTTACGATTTTCTCAAAAATGACTCAATCTATCTCACACTCGAATATTCTCCAAATTTATAATGCCAATTTTTTACTTTCACTTATAAAATACTAGTAAGGGAAAGTATTGCGATCGTGAAATTTTTTTCGAATTACAGTTTTCAACAGTAATACACGTTTTAGGGGCCCCCTGAGTCCAACCAAGTCCCGAATAAAGGTCTATGTGTGTGGTAAGTCTAAAAGGAAAACAGAAAAGTCGAAACTGAAATTTCATATTCAAAACAACTATACGTCCGAGATGTCACAGCAACTTTTTCACTAACATCAGCTGACGGTAGTCTTACTTTGTGACTTTTTAAGATTTTCTCAAAAACATTCAAAGGGCTTTAATATCATGTATGTTTTATTCTGATTGGAATAGTTTGACAGTGATTAAATCCCGAAATTTCTAAATTTCTTCCTCCAAAGTACCTTTAATATTGTAGTTTTTATAAAATTTACCAGATCATCTGATTAGCAAATTACAAAAACAGGTAAATATATATGTTGAACGAATTCGATCGCCAACTTAAGGAGATAGTTGCATAAATTTTTTTTTAATGCATTTTTATTTTTAACTTAGGAACATTAATATACATGTATAATGAAATTTCATATTTAAGACAACTATACGCCCGAGACGTTACAAAACCTTTTTCACCAAAATGAGCTTACCAGAAGAGCCACTTTATATCATGCATTTTGCACCTTTTTTCGATTTTCTCGAAAACGGTTCCGACGATTTTGATTAAACTCTCTATATCGATGTAAAATTTAATGGGCTTTAATATCATGTAGGTTTCATTTGGATTAAAATGGTCTGACAGGGCTTAAATGCCGATATTTAAATTTCTTCCTCTAAAGTACCTTTAATTTTGTTGATTCTATAAAAATAACTATATTATCTTGTTACTATTGATTAAAAACAGCTAAGTATGTATGTTGAGCGAATTTGAAAAGCAGCTAAAGGAGAAAACTGAAAAAATATTTTTTTAATGCATTTTTATTTTTAACTTAAGAACATTAATATACATGTATAATATACCGTTGGAATGCTAAAGATTTCAGAAAAAATATTATCTTATACATACTATTGTAAAAGTTAACGGAGAGTGATGAATAGCCGATAAAACTAACTTATTGTTGTAACCCATGTTTATTTAATAAAACATGGTTCTTTAAGAAATAATTCTTTAACAATTTATTTTCGTCTCTAAATTTGTTTAAAATTCTTTAAATTGCTATGAATAACGGGAGTAACTGAAAGTCTTGTGTTGCGCGCACCAATTTTTTTTTTATTCAAAATTTAAATCAATAAAATGAAAGTTCACTTTGCACTCAAAGAATTGGCCTGGATCACGCTTCATAGAAGTCTGTTTTGCACAGGAGGATCTCCATACCCCAGTGTTGCCTCACGGTTAAAATTACACAATAAGTAATAATTCTGCTTGCTACAGCTCTGGTTCAAACAGGCCTGATGATAGTATTCTACTGCTATAGTGCTAAAACATGCCGCTCCCTTTACTGATAAGGGTCAAATATATTTAAAGCCCTATAAAAAGAACAAGTCTCCCGTATCTCCTTCGACCCCATATCCTGGAGGTACCAGCAGCACGCGAAGGACACAGAGAGAGGCTGAAAGATGGCTGGTGCCAGCAGTTCCGAAGGAGCGGGACCCCAAGCAGATATAGGACATAGCAGTAAGATAGCTGGTAGCAGCTCTAAGCCTCGCAGGTACCAGCGGGGGGCAAAAGGGCAAAGAGGGCAGAGGATGGCTATTTTTAGAGTGGCGTTGGGTTTATCGATCCTAGCCAATGACAGCTCGTGTTCTCTTCGGCTCTCCTCTTGGCCATTCCACAAGTCTGCGTGCACCTAGCTCTAGTATGTAGGCCGGTGGTCACTATCCGAGGGTGATGTAGGGAACTTGAAACAAAACTATCATAATGAGAATAAAACTATGTCAGTGGGACATATTATCTGAATATTATTGCTTTTATTTATTGTTATTTACTACAGTATAATAATGATGAAGCTAGTAAATGTGAAGGTGTTATAATTGGCGGGATAAAGTCTTGGAACTTTATATAATGAATAAACCACTTTCACTTAGGTCCATTTTTAAAATCAATGAAAGAATTTCCAAATACATTTAGATAAAAAACATGTGTTTTATTAAAAAATCTATTATTTTATTATCCAAAATAATCAGTTAGTTTTATCTTATTTTCATCACTCTCTATTAACTTATAAAAGCGTGAGTATAATATAATATTTTTTCTAAAATCTTTAGCTTTCCAACGGTGTATCATACATGTATATTACTGTTCTTATGTTCAAAAACAAAAAATTGCATTAAAAAAATATTTTTTCAGTTTTCTCCTTTAGTTGCTTTTCAAATTCGCTCAACTTGCATATTTAGCTGTTTTTCATCAATAGTAACAAGATAATATAGTTATTTTTATTGAATCTGCAAAATTAAAGGTACTTTAGCGAAAGAAAATATCGTCATTTAAGCCCTGTCAGAACATTTTAATTCGAATGAAACCTAAATAATATTAAAGCCCATTAAATTTTACATCGATATAGCGAGTTTAATCAAAATCGTCGGAACCGTTTTCGAGAAAATCGAAAAAAGGTGCAAAATGCATGGTATAAAGTGGCTCTTCTGGTAAGCTCATTTTGGTGAAAAAGGTTTTGTAACGTCTCGGGCGCATATTCGTCTTAAATATGAAATTTTAGTTTCATAGGACTTACCGTTTCTGCCAGGGAGTTACCACACACACAGACCTTTTTGCTGGACTTGGATATTTTGACTCAGGGGACCCTAAAATGTGTATTTCCGTTGAAAACTTGAACTCGAAAATTTTCACGATCGCAATACTTTCCTGTACTATATATAGTAAGTGAAAGTAATATACAAGTAAACGTCTCTTGTTTATTGCTGAAGGAATTAGTCCGGGTGGCGGTCATTAAATGAAACAACTGAATAGTTTCAACTATTTTATTGTTTGCCAACGTTTCGACCCCCATTGTGGGTCATCATCAGGGCTGGAGGTGTAGAAGAGATGGCTTGTTGAGATGAGAATGCCTGCTGTTGTTGAGTTGTAGATTGTATGTCCTGTCTGCGATTTTGTATTCTGGCACTGCGGCGGAGAGTTGAGGTGGATGTATCATTTTGTTGTTCCCGTGTTCTTTTCATCATTGTGGATATAATTAGTTGACCGTTGAGAATTACTGAAGGAATTAGTCCGGGTGGCGGTCATTAAATGAAACAACTGAATAGTTTCAACTATTTTATTGTTTGCCAACGTTTCGACCCCCATTGTGGGTCATCATCAGGGCTGGAGGTGTAGAAGAGATGGCTTGTTGAGATGAGAATGCCTGCTGTTGTTGAGTTGTAGATTGTATGTCCTGTCTGCGATTTTGTATTCTGGCACTGCGGCGGAGAGTTGAGGTGGATGTATCTTTTTGTTGTTGTTCCCGTGTTCTTTTCATCATTGTGGATATAATTAGTTGACCGTTGAGAATTACTGAAGGAATTAGTCCGGGTGGCGGTCATTAAATGAAACAACTGAATAGTTTCAACTATTTTATTGTTTGCCAACGTTTCGACCCCCATTATGGGTCATCATCAGGGCTGGAGGTGTAGAAGAGATGGCTTGTTGAGATGAGAATGCCTGCTGTTGTTGAGTTGTAGATTGTATGTCCTGTCTGCGATTTTGTATTCTGGCACTGCGGCGGAGAGTTGAGGTGGATGTATCTTTTTGTTGTTGTTCCCGTGTTCTTTTCATCATTGTGGATATAATTAGTTGACCGTTGAGAATTACTGAAGGAATTAGTCCGGGTGGCGGTCATTAAATGAAACAACTGAATAGTTTCAACTATTTTATTGTTTGCCAACGTTTCGACCCCCATTGTGGGTCATCATCAGGGCTGGAGGTGTAGAAGAGATGGCTTGTTGAGATGAGAATGCCTGCTGTTGTTGAGTTGTAGATTGTATGTCCTGTCTGCGATTTTGTATTCTGGCACTGCGGCGGAGAGTTGAGGTGGATGTATCTTTTTGTTGTTGTTCCCGTGTTCTTTTCATCATTGTGGATATAATTAGTTGACCGTTGAGAATTACTGAAGGAATTAGTCCGGGTGGCGGTCATTAAATGAAACAACTGAATAGTTTCAACTATTTTATTGTTTGCCAACGTTTCGACCCCCATTGTGGGTCATCATCAGGGCTGGAGGTGTAGAAGAGATGGCTTGTTGAGATGAGAATGCCTGCTGTTGTTGAGTTGTAGATTGTATGTCCTGTCTGCGATTTTGTATTCTGGCACTGCGGCGGAGAGTTGAGGTGGATGTATCTTTTTGTTGTTGTTCCCGTGTTCTTTTCATCATTGTGGATATAATTAGTTGACCGTTGAGAATTACTGAAGGAATTAGTCCGGGTGGCGGTCATTAAATGAAACAACTGAATAGTTTCAACTATTTTATTGTTTGCCAACGTTTTGACCCCCATTGTGGGTCATCATCAGGGCTGGAGGTGTAGAAGAGATGGCTTGTTGAGATGAGAATGCCTGCTGTTGTTGAGTTGTAGATTGTATGTCCTGTCTGCGATTTTGTATTCTGGCACTGCGGCGGAGAGTTGAGGTGGATGTATCTTTTTGTTGTTGTTCCCGTGTTCTTTTCATCATTGTGGATATAATTAGTTGACCGTTGAGAATTACTGAAGGAATTAGTCCGGGTGGCGGTCATTAAATGAAACAACTGAATAGTTTCAACTATTTTATTGTTTGCCAACGTTTCGACCCCCATTGTGGGTCATCATCAGGGCTGGAGGTGTAGAAGAGATGGCTTGTTGAGATGAGAATGCCTGCTGTTGTTGAGTTATAGATTGTATGTCCTGTCTGCGATTTTGTATTCTGGCACTGCGGCGGAGAGTTGAGGTGGATGTATCTTTTTGTTGTTGTTCCCGTGTTCTTTTCATCATTGTGGATATAATTAGTTGACCGTTGAGAATTACTGAAGGAATTAGTCCGGGTGGCGGTCATTAAATGAAACAACTGAATAGTTTCAACTATTTTATTGTTTGCCAACGTTTCGACCCCCATTGTGGGTCATCATCAGGGCTGGAGGTGTAGAAGAGATGGCTTGTTGAGATGAGAATGCCTGCTGTTGTTGAGTTGTAGATTGTATGTCCTGTCTGCGATTTTGTATTCTGGCACTGCGGCGGAGAGTTGAGGTGGATGTATCTTTTTGTTGTTGTTCCCGTGTTCTTTTCATCATTGTGGATATAATTAGTTGACCGTTGAGAATTACTGAAGGAATTAGTCCGGGTGGCGGTCATTAAATGAAACAACTGAATAGTTTCAACTATTTTATTGTTTGCCAACGTTTCGACCCCCATTGTGGGTCATCATCAGGGCTGGAGGTGTAGAAGAGATGGCTTGTTGAGATGAGAATGCCTGCTGTTGTTGAGTTGTAGATTGTATGTCCTGTCTGCGATTTTGTATTCTGGCACTGCGGCGGAGAGTTGAGGTGGATGTATCTTTTTGTTGTTGTTCCCGTGTTCTTTTCATCATTGTGGATATAATTAGTTGACCGTTGAGAATTACTGAAGGAATTAGTCCGGGTGGCGGTCATTAAATGAAACAACTGAATAGTTTCAACTATTTTATTGTTTGCCAACGTTTCGACCCCCATTGTGGGTCATCATCAGGGCTGGAGGTGTAGAAGAGATGGCTTGTTGAGATGAGAATGCCTGCTGTTGTTGAGTTGTAGATTGTATGTCCTGTCTGCGATTTTGTATTCTGGCACTGCGGCGGAGAGTTGAGGTGGATGTATCTTTTTGTTGTTGTTCCCGTGTTCTTTTCATCATTGTGGATATAATTAGTTGACCGTTGAGAATTACTGAAGGAATTAGTCCGGGTGGCGGTCATTAAATGAAACAACTGAATAGTTTCAACTATTTTATTGTTTGCCAACGTTTCGACCCCCATTGTGGGTCATCATCAGGGCTGGAGGTGTAGAAGAGATGGCTTGTTGAGATGAGAATGCCTGCTGTTGTTGAGTTGTAGATTGTATGTCCTGTCTGCGATTTTGTATTCTGGCACTGCGGCGGAGAGTTGAGGTGGATGTATCTTTTTGTTGTTGTTCCCGTGTTCTTTTCATCATTGTGGATATAATTAGTTGACCGTTGAGAATTACTGAAGGAATTAGTCCGGGTGGCGGTCATTAAATGAAACAACTGAATAGTTTCAACTATTTTATTGTTTGCCAACGTTTCGACCCCCATTGTGGGTCATCATCAGGGCTGGAGGTGTAGAAGAGATGGCTTGTTGAGATGAGAATGCCTGCTGTTGTTGAGTTGTAGATTGTATGTCCTGTCTGCGATTTTGTATTCTGGCACTGCGGCGGAGAGTTGAGGTGGATGTATCTTTTTGTTGTTGTTCCCGTGTTCTTTTCATCATTGTGGATATAATTAGTTGACCGTTGAGAATTACTGAAGGAATTAGTCCGGGTGGCGGTCATTAAATGAAACAACTGAATAGTTTCAACTATTTTATTGTTTGCCAACGTTTCGACCCCCATTGTGGGTCATCATCAGGGCTGGAGGTGTAGAAGAGATGGCTTGTTGAGATGAGAATGCCTGCTGTTGTTGAGTTGTAGATTGTATGTCCTGTCTGCGATTTTGTATTCTGGCACTGCGGCGGAGAGTTGAGGTGGATGTATCTTTTTGTTGTTGTTCCCGTGTTCTTTTCATCATTGTGGATATAATTAGTTGACCGTTGAGAATTACTGAAGGAATTAGTCCGGGTGGCGGTCATTAAATGAAACAACTGAATAGTTTCAACTATTTTATTGTTTGCCAACGTTTCGACCCCCATTGTGGGTCATCATCAGGGCTGGAGGTGTAGAAGAGATGGCTTGTTGAGATGAGAATGCCTGCTGTTGTTGAGTTGTAGATTGTATGTCCTGTCTGCGATTTTGTATTCTGGCACTGCGGCGGAGAGTTGAGGTGGATGTATCTTTTTGTTGTTGTTCCCGTGTTCTTTTCATCATTGTGGATATAATTAGTTGACCGTTGAGAATTACTGAAGGAATTAGTCCGGGTGGCGGTCATTAAATGAAACAACTGAATAGTTTCAACTATTTTATTGTTTGCCAACGTTTCGACCCCCATTGTGGGTCATCATCAGGGCTGGAGGTGTAGAAGAGATGGCTTGTTGAGATGAGAATGCCTGCTGTTGTTGAGTTGTAGATTGTATGTCCTGTCTGCGATTTTGTATTCTGGCACTGCGGCGGAGAGTTGAGGTGGATGTATCTTTTTGTTGTTGTTCCCGTGTTCTTTTCATCATTGTGGATATAATTAGTTGACCGTTGAGAATTACTGAAGGAATTAGTCCGGGTGGCGGTCATTAAATGAAACAACTGAATAGTTTCAACTATTTTATTGTTTGCCAACGTTTCGACCCCCATTGTGGGTCATCATCAGGGCTGGAGGTGTAGAAGAGATGGCTTGTTGAGATGAGAATGCCTGCTGTTGTTGAGTTGTAGATTGTATGTCCTGTCTGCGATTTTGTATTCTGGCACTGCGGCGGAGAGTTGAGGTGGATGTATCTTTTTGTTGTTGTTCCCGTGTTCTTTTCATCATTGTGGATATAATTAGTTGACCGTTGAGAATTACTGAAGGAATTAGTCCGGGTGGCGGTCATTAAATGAAACAACTGAATAGTTTCAACTATTTTATTGTTTGCCAACGTTTCGACCCCCATTGTGGGTCATCATCAGGGCTGGAGGTGTAGAAGAGATGGCTTGTTGAGATGAGAATGCCTGCTGTTGTTGAGTTGTAGATTGTATGTCCTGTCTGCGATTTTGTATTCTGGCACTGCGGCGGAGAGTTGAGGTGGATGTATCTTTTTGTTGTTGTTCCCGTGTTCTTTTCATCATTGTGGATATAATTAGTTGACCGTTGAGAATTACTGAAGGAATTAGTCCGGGTGGCGGTCATTAAATGAAACAACTGAATAGTTTCAACTATTTTATTGTTTGCCAACGTTTCGACCCCCATTGTGGGTCATCATCAGGGCTGGAGGTGTAGAACAACAACAAAAAGATACATCCACCTCAACTCTCCGCCGCAGTGCCAGAATACAAAATCGCAGACAGGACATACAATCTACAACTCAACAACAGCAGGCATTCTCATCTCAACAAGCCATCTCTTCTACACCTCCAGCCCTGATGATGACCCACAATGGGGGTCGAAACGTTGGCAAACAATAAAATAGTTGAAACTATTCAGTTGTTTCATTTAATGACCGCCACCCGGACTAATTCCTTCAGTAATTCTCAACGGTCAACTAATTATATCCACAAGTCTCTTGTTTATGTTTATTTTCCAAACGATTTCACATATTATGTGTTATTTTCGGGAACTGCCTAAAAAGGGTGAAATACATTATTGATATCAATATATTTTTATGTTTTACCTTCATCCTAAACGAGGTGTTGGATGGAACATTTTAGGCAGATAGTAAAAGATATAGATATGGGAAGATCCTTATGGCTTTTACACGAGAACTTGGGAATAGATCGTCCTATAAGGAAGGTAGTATACCAAAAGGTACAAAAGAACCCAATTGTGTACAAGAGTGTCGTAAAAAAAAGGTCAGTTTTTACAACGGTCATGAAATAGAGTTGTAGTAAAAATTTTATTTTATTTTAGGTCATCTTGTTCGACGTATTATTTTTGTTTTATTGCGTATTCGTCATAATGATATAGTATAGTTTTTATTTTGTGACTCAATGTTCTTTTTGAATCGAAAACTTCAAACTATCTATTAAATCTTAGTAAATTTATTAAGACTGAGCGAATCAAAATCGGATAAATAAGGAATTTAAAATTCAATATCTCCCTCTTAGGGGGGAAAAAAAAAGATCATTGATATGAAAATCAATTTCAGAACTATTAAATAATAAATAATAATAATAGGCTTACCGAACCCGAAGGTTCGATGCCGATACTACCAAAATTTCGCCTGCACTGACTCGTCCATTGTTCGCCGGTCAAGCCCAAGCCCTCGAAATCAGCCTTTAAACGCAATCCTCCCATCGCCGCTTCGGTTTACCTTTCGGGCGCCTACCAGTCGGATCAGCAAATACCAACTTTCTCGGAATCCGTTCCTCACCGAGCCCAACAATTTTACTCGCCCACGACGCTATTAACTCAAAGATATTCACAGGATACAAGTTCCGCAATTCCGCGTTGTGTAACCTTCTAAACTCCCCAGTGGCCTCATCTCTCTTCGGACTAAATATTTTACGTAATACCTTATTTTCGAAAACCTTAGGCCGTTGTTCGTTCCTCAATGTAAGCGACCACGACAGAACTATTAAATAAAATAAAATTTGAAAAAAGTTTTAAATTAATTTAAATACAAAGTTCATTCAGTTTCGTTGATGACCCATGATTTAGATTTACTAATATAAAGGTAGAACAGTAACATACATGTATGATATACCGTTGGAAAGCTAAAGATTTTAGAAAAAAATTATATTATACACAAGCTTGTAAAAGTTAATAAAGAGTGACGAAAAACCAATAAAACTAACTGATTATTTTAGATAATGATATAATAGATTTTACTAGACCCAGTAATATTTTGAGTATGGAAGAAGACACTATGAAATGGCGGGTACTCTAGGAAAAGAGTCACAAAACGTAGGAGCTGTTTGAGAATAGAGATTGATTTTGTGGGAATTTACAATTCACCAAATTTTGGTGTATGGGCTTAGCAGACTCTAAAATTTGTATTTCTGGTGAAAGCTTGGATTTAAAAGGGTGAACGATCACAATACTTTCCCTTACTATACATTTCATGATCAGTTGCTTGTAAGTATAATAGATGAAATGAAAAGTAATTTTATTCTGGGACGAGTAGTCCCCTAAGAATAACAAGAAAAGTACAATATACATGATAATTGTCTGGTCGTTTAAGACTTCAGTTTAACAATAAAATATGGATTTTGTGACAATGAATAGTATCATCTATAGATTTTATATTAAATATGTTAGGAAGATTGATACTTTAGGATATGGAGAAATAGTTTGTGTTTGAAAGTGGACAATGATAAGGATTTACGAATGAATACAGGCAAGGAATTCCAAAATAGGGTAGCACGAATAATAAAGGATTCTTTGAAGGAGGCAGATCTGTGAGAAGGTATATACAAGTTTATAGGTTGGGATCTTGTGTTTACTGAATGGACAGAGGAACAAGTGATAAGCATATCAAGAATATAAGGAGGTTATTTTGTGTTGAAAATTCGGAAGAGGCAGACACCAAGGAGGCACTGCCGACGGAAAGAGGATAGAGCCAATTCAACTCAGTATACCTTCTAGAATCATGGGAGCACCTAGAGACTCTACATGTGAATCTAATGAAACAATTCATAAGTATTTTGAGTCTCATATCGAATTTCTCAGACAGCCCGCCATATACGAGGCAACCGTAGTCAAACTGGGGGAAAATGAGCGAAGACACGAGTAGCATACGGGTTTTAGGTGGGATAGAGTCACGAAATCTTAGAAATTGTTTTAGGATAGCGATGGATTTTCGGGTGATTTAAGAAATATGATTACTCCAAGATAGGTTCTGATCAATAATAACTCCAAGATTTCTTACAGAGGTGTGGAAGTGGAGAGGTGAAGATGGTGCATAGTTCTTGACAGTTTATTTGTATTTAATTTATTTTTACGTCACTTTATGCGGCTGTGGCTAATCGAACGATGCTACAGTGGGAGTCCTAAATTTTGCCTATACAGGTTTTATTAGGATAGGGATCTTTAACGAGTAGCTGACATCGAACAGGCTCGGGACCACCTTTTAACGTCCCTTCCAAAGAACGGCATAACTAAGGATTTTTTACTACCATTAAATCATACTTTGAACCAGGTACCTTGGGCATAGGAGGCTGTTATGCTAACCACCATGCTACAGTCAACCCTAAGTTCTTGACAGTTTTTCTTCGACGTTGCCAAAAACATCGACATTCTAAACGATCGACAGGCGACTCAAACACAAGCGCTCGATATAAGCAATGAGGCGTAGCAATGACTAAGGACTGGCCCAACTCGCTGGACAAATCCCTCAATTACTCGATTCGCCTAGAACGCTAACTACCTTTATAGCCCACTTCTCTTTACTAACTCTTATCGGGGTCTTATTAACGCTCCAACCACCAGGAAACTTTCAATATTCCGTTGCTATCAAAGTCAATAACAGCAAGCTACAGTATTACGTAACAGGCAGTGAGTTCAATGACTTTTTCCTAATCGTGTCGTAGGAACGGAAAATTTTTGAGCTAATTATTATTATATGAGGAAGATGGTTGGGGGTGCGGTCATAAAAAAGAAACACACATTTAAAAAAAGTGCTATTTTAATTATGTGCCGACGTTTCGGCCTACATTGTGGGCCTTCATCAGGGCTAAAAGAAACAAGATAACAACCAATGTAATTATAGACTTAATGATGCGTCAGGTATATAATAATTATATGACAGTAATATAATATAATATGTTCATATTTAAAATTTTAATTGTTCAAGTATTTTTCCTTTGTCATTTTTTTCATTTGCTTAGTCTCTATTTATACATTCTTATTGCAATATTATCATCTTGATTTTGTTTACTTCCATACTGTACAACTATCATCTTATTAATTATTTTTATAACTGTCATCCATACTTTATAACTATCATCTTAATTTTGTTTATTTCCATACTTTATAACTGTCATCTTATTATCATTTTACATTTAATTTTATTTATGTTCCCATATTATATTACTGTCATATTATTATAATATACCTAACGCATTATTAAGTCTATAATTACATTGGTTGTTATCTTGTTTCTTTTAGCACTGATGAAGACCCACAATGTAGCCCGAATCGTGGGCACATAATTAAAACAAGTGCTATTGTTTTGAATGTGTGTTTCTATTTTATGACCGAACCCCCAACCATCTTCCTCATCTAATTTCTCAACGGTCAACAAAAACTCCATCCTTAGTATTTTTTTTTTTTTTTTTTTTTTAACCTTTATTTATTTAGAAATAATACAATCTGCCACAATCTTGGGCAATAAGTATTAGTGATATTAGAGTTCATTCATTCCTTATGTACACAAAATAAAGAAATAAAAATAAATGAATACAAAATAAATAGAAATAAATAAAATATAAAGAAGAATAAATAACCGTAAATAAAGATAAAAATAAAATAAAAGAAATAAATAATAATAACCTTGGTCACATTCATACATATATATACAATATTTACATACTGCCCCTGGGAACTCCGAATTAAACCCCGACTCCCACAAGTGGGCGTCGGGGCCCAAGGCTAGGAGATCCCAGCGCCTCTCAGTCAGTCGCGTCACCGGTCTAATAAGCCAGTGGAGACTGAGAGAGGGCGCTAGAGCCACAGACTCTCAGGCGTGAGTGGAGAAGCTGGCCATTGCCAACACTCAGCATTGCTTTGTTATAAGAGATCTCTAGGCCACTGCCGTTTCAACCTACGAGGAGGGTTATAGGGATGGCTGGAGCTAGATAGGGATTGGGATAAAGGATTAGGAAGGTGAGTTAGCCTCTGGTGGAAGTTTAGGAATTTAGATGGGATTAAATCGAGGACAAATGGGATATTCAGATCATTGTGTAAGGTCTTGTTAGTAACATAATAGGGAGCATTGACTATTGTTCTTAGGACTTTGGACTGAAAGGATTGGATACGCCTGATGTTCGAAAATTTAGTTGTCCCCCACAGTTCGAGTCCGTAGGTCCATATCGGTTTTAGAATCGTCTTGTAAATTAATAGTTTATTAGCAACAGAAAGTTTTGATGTTCTGTTTAGTAGTCTATATAGTTGGCCGTATCGTCTGTTGAGTTCTTGTCGTTTAAGTCGAGTGTGTGGGTTCCACGTTAGTCTTTTGTCTAGTAAGAATCCCAGATACCGGACTGTGTCAGAGCAGGGAAGGGGTATGGAGTTAAAATTGACTTGTGGACAGGATCTGCGGCGAAGGGTAAAGGTGATGTGCTTACATTTGGATTCATTAATTTTGATACGCCAATTAGCGCACCAAAATTCAATCAAGGATAGATGTCTCTGTAGAAAGGAAGATGCAATTTCGGGATCTGATTGGGTTGATAAAATGGCAGTATCGTCGGCAAAGGTTGCTAAGAAGGTATCAGGATCCGTAGGTATGTCAGCTGTAAATAGGAGATAGAGGACAGGACCTAGGACACTGCCTTGAGGTACACCAGCCTCGATCAGGTAACTATTGGAAAATTCTGAACCAGAGCGGACTCTGAAGGAACGGTTTGAAAGGTAGGATTGTAGGATTAGATACAAGGATTGTGGTAAATGGGTTTTTAGTTTGAAAAGCAAGCCATCGTGCCAGACCCGGTCGAATGCCTGAGCAACGTCCAGAAAGGCACCAGTGCAATATTGCTTGTTTTCAAGTGCAAAGGATATATGGTCAACCACTCGTAGGCCTTGTTGTACAGTGGAGTGCTGTGAGCGGAATCCGAACTGGTGGAAAGGAATTTCAATTAACTGTAGGATACGCTTGAGAAGGATTTTTTCAAAGATTTTTGAAAGGATCGGAAGGAGACTAATAGGCCTATAGGATGAGGTGTTGTTGGGAGGTTTACCAGGTTTGGGAAAAAGGAGAATGATGGAGTGTTTCCACACCAAAGGAAAGTGGGTTGTACGGAGGATACTATTATAGAGGTAGGTAAGGAATATAATTGCTTTTTGGGGCAGTTGACGAAGGATCTTAGAATTGAGGAGGTCGTAGCCAGGAGCTTTTCGAGGTTTTAGTTTCTTTATAAGGAATTTGACCTCAGAGGGGTTAATAGCTTTAGGGGGTGGAGAGAGAGGAATTGGAGAGGAGAGGAATTCCTTTACGTTAGCTGTATGAGCAGGATTGAGCTCGGGGTGTGGAATAAAAACTTTAGAAAGGTATTTGGCAAATTCTTCCGCTCTAGTCTCATCCGACAAAGCCCAGGATCCATCTTCACGTCGGATGGGATGGGAGATGAATTGGTATTTAAGAACTTTTTTGGTTACTTTCCAGAGGGAATTGTCGCAGATAGATAGTGAAGAAAGATAGGAATTGTAGGATTGGGATCGAAAGGTATCTAATTTCTTTTTAGCTAATTTGGTGTAATAATTGTAGGATTTACGATCGTCTGGGTGCCTGGTTCTTTGCCAGAGGGTTCTAGAGCGTCGTTTGGTATGGATTAGATCTAGGAGGTTTTGGGGTATAGGATTCTTCTGGTAGTATTTTGGGGAAGGAGAAGGTGAAGATGCATTCCAGGCTGCTTGTTGGATAAGGGTAGTAAAGGAATCAACCGCATCATCAAGATCTTGTGGAGATTTGAGGGATACTCTGAGGTCTATTCCATCCGTTATTATTTCGCGGAAGAGGTTCCAATTAACTGGGCCTCTTAGGAATGATGGTGGAGGGAGTTTCGGAATAGGAGATAATGAGAGAGTCAGGGTAAGAGGGCTATGATCGGAGGAAAGGTCATCGAGCCGGGAAACGGAATGATTTAAAGGTCCTAGCCCTTTGTGGATAAAATAATCGAGGAGGTCAGGGTTACGGTGAGGATCAGTAGGCCAGTAGGTAGGGGAATCGGGGGAGAGGATATTACAGTGAGTGGAATAGAGTGCAGACAGCAATGTTCGCCCGCGAGAATTTGTAGTTCTGGCTCCCCATTGCTGGTGTTTGGCATTTAAGTCCGCACCTATGAGGAAATGATGCCCTAAGGAATTAAGGAATAAATTAAATTGGAATTCGGAAATAGGTATTTTTGGAGGAGAGTATGCTGCAACTACTGTTATAGGAAAATGACGGGTTTGTATAATTACAGCAGTGGTTTGGAGGAAGTTATGTACTGGTAAGGGTAATAAATTATGGGAGAGGGAGCGATGGATGATGACAGCAGAGTGCCGGCATGAGCTGTTCCATCGGGATGGTCAGTTCGGTATATTTGGTAGTCTGGGATGTTGAATGATCGTTTGTTAGTTAGTCGTGTTTCAGTGATAAGAGCTATGTCAATACGTTTGTCGTGTAGTAATAAAGTTAGTTCATTAATATGATTTCGAACACCATTCGCATTCCAGAGGAGAATGGAAATGGAGTTGGATGGAATCATTTAGGGCTTTTTCAAGGCAGGAATTAAATTTGATACTAGGTTTGTTAGGACTGATATCAGAGGCATAACTATTGATTTTATTTCTGAGATGAATGATGTCATTAAACTGGTGAGGTCTGTGACATTTGATGGAGGAGGGATAGGAGAAATTTGATGCTGGGGAAGTTTTTGAGAATTAAAATTTTGAGGTGGTTGAGATTCAGGTTCGGGATGTTTGAGTGTATGTTGAACCGGCGTGGCCTCACACTGAGTAGACTGGTCGCCACCACCAAGTTGTTGGGCGAACGAAACTGTCGGGTCGACGAATTTTGATGGGTTTCTCCTCGGTCTAGTCTCCTCTTGGCGCTGGGGCTTCAGAAATCTTGTCTTGAGATTCTTGTAAATCTCGCAGCCTTTGTAATTTGCCGGATGTCCCTTGTGGCACAGAGCGCAAACTGCTGGGATTATACGTGATTTATTGCACTGCTCAGACTTGTGCTGTTCACCACATTTAACACAGCGCGGTATGTGGTGGCAATACGTTTTCGTGTGGCCGTATGCTTGACAATTGTGGCATTGTATAATGTCTCTTTTTACATATGGCTTTTCAATCTTTACTCTCGTGTAATAGAGTTTTTCCACTTCATAAATTTTTTCTACTCCTGGAGACGGTTCTAAGTCCACAAAAAATAGAGGTAAAGGAATTTTACTCCTGTCACCTGATTCTTCTATAATATCTTTCATGACATTAGTTATCTGACGCACTTTGAACCCAAGAGACGTCAGTTCTTCCTTTATTTCCTCAGCTGGTGTAGAGGGGTGTACATTTCTTATTACCACCCTTAATGCCCTCTCCCCTCTTAGCTGATAAGTGTGAAAATCAGCTTTTGTTTCAGTAAGATATTTTACTATTTTGCGGTACACATCAGCTGAATCGGGTGATATTTTTGTGTCATTGATTCGCGTTAGACATGTGTAGCTTTTGCTATCAATGATTTTATTTAATTGGGTACATAGGAGTTGAAAATTTCGTATATTTTTAACAAATATGGGAGGAGGGCGGGGATCTCTCGGTGTAGATTCTGATTCCATGACCTCTTTCTCGATATGGAGTACTTGGTAGGGGTTAGGAGTAAAAAAGGGAGACTCCTCAGTCATCCCTTGCGATGAAGTCCCGGGTTGTGGTTCCTGTTCGTTAGAAGCAGCTGATGAGGGGGGCGTAGGGCGTTTGTTATTACGTCTTTGCCTTTGCTTGACCGGGGAAGCAGAAGAGCCAGCTGACCTGGAGCGTTTAATGCTTGCCTTTCCCGCCATGACTTGGTGGTAGTATCTCATTGATACATAAAAATAAAAAATAAATAAAAAATAAAACAAAAAATACGTCCGCGCGACCTTGACCTTGTTGTCCGGAGCGCGACGTTGCCCCTCCAGGGGTCAGTGGAAGACTGGCAAGCTGAGGAAGCTGAGTGGGGATCGCAATATGGCGAAAAAGATAAGGCTTCTCAGCTCTACTTCATACGACAACTAAGTAATCGTAAATATTACTACTTACAGTCAGTAGGATTAGTCCATTGTTGACAACGAATGTTGTTGCACAATCACTAATTGTTTATATGTAATAAAAACAATTATTACACACTAAAAACTGTTCATAAAGAAGAGACGATATAACGACGTATGTTAATGAACCAGCGCAAGCGCAGAACCTCCGGTCATAATTACTCCGAGAGATTTTGATCCTTAGTATTAGATTAGATCAGGCAAGATTTTCCTTCTCATATTTAGCAAGTTCTTTGCTGGATCAAATACCATTATTCTATTAAAATGTGAGTTTCTGAAAAAATTTAAACCAAATTTGTGTTGCTGCAAAAAGAAATACTATGATCACTTGAAATTTGGGATCACTTGTAGCTGGATGGCTAGCGTAACAGCCTCCTATGCCAAAGGTCATGGGTTCAAACCCGCAGGTGGTCCTAGGATTTTTTAATGGGAGTGAAAAATTCTTAGTTACGCCGTCCTTCGGAGGGGACGTTAAAAGGTGGTCCCGAGCCTGTGCGATGTCTGGTACTCGTTAAAGATCCCTATCCTAATAAAACCTGGATAGGCAAAATTTAGGACTCCCACTAGCATCGTCCGATTAGCCATAGTAGCATAAAGTGACGTTAAATAAATAAAAAAGTAGAAATACTATGAAAAAATGTAATTTGATTGACAACCTACAAGAGCCAAAGCATAGGATCTAAGCTGATTAAATAGCATTAAAACTGATTATTAGGTTAAAACCAGTGATCAAAATAATAACAGTGATTCAAGATGTGCTAAACGAACTATTAAAAATACACAAAAATGAAGAAAACAATGAAGTAATGATAATATATTACGGGTTTAGGTGCTTCTGCCGTATAGTATGAAATGTAGTACCTTTTGGAAGGAAAGGTTAAATCTGTTTACAGAGGATATAGAACGTTTAGGAATGAAATGTAATTTTCAAATACATTTTTAAAGGATATTTATGTGTTTTTGAGGTAAAATCAGATGACGGATTTAAACAAAAGTAAACCATTAGTGTACAAATATGTCAAAATATCAATTTAGAAAAAATTGTACTTTAGCGCCTTTTGGAAATCAACGTCTCAATTGTAGTTACTACTTTTTGATAAATCTTTTCAAAGACATTATGATTGAGCGAGAACAGGCCGAAATAAAAGGCCAACTACCAATCAATCAGCCCTGAACAGCGATCGACCGCGAACTGTGATTTGCGCGCAATGAGCTGTGAAACCTATTCCTTAATGTGGGTCCGTGGACCGTGAAGTCTTTGATCGTCTTAACTTCTTAGAGGCTATCAATCGTAATATGATATCAATAAAAAGAGAGGTCATGGCGAGAGACGTTTGGAGGTAAAGTATCCAGGCTTCGAACGCACTATAAATAATTAAGAACTTAAAAAAAGTCGTCAAATGGGAGAAACAAATTTAGTACCTGCTACAAACACACGACTTTTACTTACCTCATGTGCTAAAACGAATTTAGAAATTTTAAATACAGTTACAAATGAAAGATTGAGGTAGGTGAAAGTAATGAAATTTGTTCACGCCATATGTTACGGCCTGATAAGGTTTTAATCGAAAAATGATAAGTTCATAATTTTTATGATATCTAGAATAAGATCATTTTTTTTGTTTAAATCTTTATTTTTTAATTTATTTTTAAAATAGTTATATTAAATATAATTAAAAGTTTTTAAACGAGAGCAGTAGAAGAGAAAGACAGACGACGATCGTACTTCAATTGTTTTTTGACTGCCTCGTGCCAGTCGAGTCTTAAGCTAGCGTCTGAGCGGTGAAGATGTGCCGTATATAGACCCAAGATTCCTCTCAACGTTTGAACGTTTGGAAACGAATTTCTTCATCTTCTCATCGTTCCCCTTGGAACTTGGAAGAGCCGCCTTGCGGTCATTTTCAACACCCAAGAGAACTTCGTCCAAGCCGCCCTGCGGTAATTTTCTTCAATACTCAAGACGACTTCGTTCAAGCCGCCCTGCGGTCGTTTTCTTCAACACTCAACTGGACATCTTTACGTGAATATAACCTATCTTTATCCATTAATGGAAACATTTAATTTCTTAATTCGTATTCAAGAAACTGTTTAATTTGATAACTTTTTTTTTACATATTTAAGCATTAATTAAGTTAAGTTTGTTTCTTCTATTTTTACAATATTTTAATTAGGTTTATTTTGTTTCCTACATTTTCTTACAGCTGTTTAATTATAATTAGGTTAATTTGTTTCTTATCATCTTTATATGTATTTCAGTGTATTAAATGTATTGTGATTCGTCGTTTGCTTTCATTATTTTTATTTATTTTAAATCTATACAGTCCACTTATTTATTTCAATAGAACCACCCTCAATTTTGAGTTGTCACTTGGAATTACTATTCTTTCACGGATAGCCCAGCGTATACAAAATTAATTAAATCAATTAATGTGGTTGAATTACATTTCTCTGCGATATCACTGTTGGGTATATTATATTATAACAATCGCAAAATTACTGTAAAACCTTTACCTCTACAACCCATGAAGGGTCTTGGACTCAGTACATACTAGAGATTTGTACTGTTTCTAGGCCAACGGCAGTGCAATGAGGTGATTAGGCCAATCATTTTAGGTACCCACTTTATAGAGGGTGGGAGTTACCTTTAACCAAAACCTATCCTGGAATAACCATGTATCCGAAATATCCTGATAATCCATTTCCATACTCAAATAGCTCTATAGATTCCGTGAATAAAAACTTGTTTCCTCTATTATCTTCCCAAACTTTGGAAACATAATAGAGGTAATATTTTTTTAAAAATCTTGAGTAGTGTATAATCGTAAAGGTACTATAAGGTGGCAACACTGAAACACCATAACCTCCCAAATGACTTATGTTTATGCTTTAATACCAACTTTTTATTAACTTGTACGACTGATTTAATGTTTATTTATTGTATTTTTCTAAAAGTCTGCGATCTCTAACGGTATATTATGCGTCTTCATTACTACACATAGTTCAGGTGTAATTTTTTGATGACTTGATTTCACAAAATTTAATTAATGAAAAATTTAACTGTAATGTATTTTACACTTAAACCTTTAGGTAAGACTGTACTAAATTTTAATGAAAACTGTATCATAATCCCTCACAAGGTTTAGAAGAAGCTCACGAAAACCTGCGCGTTATCATTTTTCATAGAGAAAGATTTATTTAAAAAAAACATGAATTTAGTATCCTTTTCAATTCGAAATTAGCTGGTGAGTACTCCTAGCATAGAATCAATTCATATGCTAGTAAGAGTAAATTAATCAGCGTGTGAGTATTTGTTTCTTTTTTACAAAACTGCTAAAATGAAGAGTGGGTTCGAAACCCCCCTAACCTATATTGGAGCCTTGTGTAAACTTTTCCACACTGCTGAGCGCATGCATAGGAATTGTCCATTTAAGTTCTCCCATCCTAACCTCTGCTCAAGATAATGTTTGGGCGATGTTTGTTTTGTTTTAGCGGGAAAGGAATTGTGTTTGCCTTGCAGATTCATAAGAGGGGAAAACTTACTGTAAAAATATCTAGGGTAAACGTTACATTGGAATAAAAACTATCTATGATTATAAAAACATCGCTATGAACAAAAAAAAAAAAAATATATTGGGCTGTTTCACATGAAATGTCCGTTTTTATAGTTTCTGAAATACATAAAGGATTTTACAGGTCTCTGTTGTTTTCTTCCGAATGTTTACGTATTTAAAGTAAACAGTTACTAATCCTCTCTCTACCTTTGTATTATAAACATTAGCTTCCTAATCAATTACCCACTTTTTAGTATACCTCCTAATATGAACATGGAAACACGTGATTTTCGAGTAATATTTTTGTACGAGTTTAAACTCGGCCATTCAGCAGCTGAGGCCGCTAGAAATATTTGCAAGGCGTTAATAAACGGACCATTCGCTGTTGGTTTGCTAAGTTTTCAGCTGGGGATACCGACTTGGAAAACTTGCCCCGAGGAAGACCTCCGTCCGTAATAGACAACGATGTTCTCAAACATACAGTAGAAAGAAACCTCTACCGAAGAGTTAAAGGACTCTCAGCACAACTAAATGCAAGTGCATCTACCGTTTCCAGACATTTAAAGTGTACTGGGAAAGTAAAAAAGCTCGATACATGGGTACTTCATGATCTCACTGAGCGGCAGCAAGACCCCATGTTTCAAAACATACCGTGCAAAAATTGAAAGAACTGGGCTACGAAGTTCTTCCGCACCCACCATATTCTCCCGACTTGTCTCCAAAAGATTACCACCTGTTCAGGAATTTAGTCAACTTCGTCAAAGGAAAACTTTTTGAAAATGATGATCAAGTGAAAAGTGCGTTTTCAGATTTTGTTTCACTTCAAAGCTCAGAGTTTTTCAGTTCGAGGATAAAAAAGTTGGTGTCACGTTGAGAAAAATGTGTAGAAAAAGAAGGTAAATACTTCTAATAAAATTATCTTGTTTTCATATCGCATTTTTAATAAAAATCCTTTATCTTGAAAACGGAAATTTCTTGTGGCACAACTCAATACAATTCAGGCTGTCATAGGGGCTGCCGGTAGTCGTACAAGTTGATTGAAAATTGTGATAATAGCATAAACTTATAAACATAAACTTGTAATGTGATGATGGAGGTTATGATGATTCAGTGTTGCCATCTTACAGTACCTGTACGATTACACTACTCAATAGTTCATAAAATAATATTACATACCGAATTGTATGTAAGTTGTTAAAATAAATTGAAAGATGTTATTAGTCTATAAAATGGCATTGATTTTAATTATTTCTTTTTTTAGATAATTATTTCATGGAAACAGATGCATCACTTTAAACTAAATAGGGTTTCCATGGAAATTAAATAGATTTTTTTCCTCTAAAGTTGGGATGGGTCAATTTGTATTAATCCGTGAGTTGTGTTACTTTATATCTGATACAAAAAGTAGTTGATACAGATAAAGTGAAAACCTTTATTTTATATTCTCAATTTGCACTGAAATTCCGTTGGAAAGAAGATTACGTTCGTCAAAGTAGATTATGTTGAGAAAGCATTTTGTTTTATTATTGTTTCATTCAATTGTGAAACATTATCACCCTGTAGAGATATATCATCTTGAGGAATTTCATCGTAATCTGAATGTGACTGTAGATTGTATGAGTTGGCGGTACGCCTAGCATTGACCTGCCATTTGTATCAAGGGAATTTAGACATTTAGGAATAAGCTTTATAGTTGTTTGACAGAGATAGCCTCAGTTTCTCTGCCAAGTAAACAAAAAACATATGTTCAACTAAACGATAAACTTTCGAAAAAAATGGAAAAACTACTACAAAAAATGGAATCTTATGCCGATAACACCTGCGTGTTAACAGTTCATAAAGATCCATTTGTTGCCTCAAATACCCTTCAAGCCCACATAAAAGAACTAGAAGTATGGTGTCAGAACTAGAGAATAAATATAAATTCCAATCAATCCCATCAAATAACCTTTACTCTTCGTCGTAAGCCTTTGACTTCCTGCCCTGCAATATCCTTTAATAGCACTCAACTAGCTCCTGTTAAACAGATCCGATACCTAGGTCTTCTTTTTGACAAACGCCTAACTTGGAATCCACATACACGACTAAAACAAGAAACTGCTCGCCGCTTTAGGCTACTTCAACACTTACTAGACAAACGATCAAACCTTCCTCTTAACTACAAAAGGCTCATCTACATGACTATTATAAGACCAATCTGGACTTACGGAGTAGAGCTTTGGGGCTCTACTAAACCATCAAATTCTTCCCGCATCCATTCCTTAAAATCCAAAATCCTTAACGCTCCTAACTTTGTCACGAATAAACTTATCCATAAAGACCTGAATGGTCCCTTTGTTACTGATTTGGCCCAGACCAGGTATCAATCCTTTCATGACAAACTCCATTCGCACTCTAACCCACTAGTTTTAATCCTTTCTTCCTCTTCAATTCCGGATAATCCTCCGAGGTGCCTGAAATGGAAATGGCCCCGGGACCTTCTAGTTTAGAATATTTTTAGAGTGCTGCCACTTAGTGTGTGTCTCTACATGTATATCATGTCATTGTATTAAATAACACATAACATTTACTTGATGTATTTTTTGTTAATACAGTTGTAAATACCAATAAAATGTTTTAAAAAAAAATGATTTCTGAGAATAAATCTAGAAAAATAAAACATAATGGTTTTTCGAAATGGTGTTAGGCCAGCGCGTAAAGAATAAAAGGGTCAGAAAAAAAAGAAGTAGTTACAAATATCTAGGGATCACTCTTACATCTACTCTTTCAATGTCAAAACACCTCGAAGAAAAACTGGATAAAGCTAAGATGGGTTTGAATTTGATTTGGAGCCAGTTTATGGAAAACAAGGACATAGGTTCTTACCATTAGTAGGGCAGTGATGTGCTATGGAGCAGAAGTCTCTGGAGTAGGGTTGGTCATGAAGCCGTGGAAAAAATACAAAGATTTTTTCTTAAAATCTATTTAAATTTCCAAAACATACTCAAACTCATTTTCTTCACTTTGAAACAACAATAGATTATTTATATATGTTCACCCTAAAGATGCATTTCGATTATATTATTAGAATTTAGAATCTACCACAACACAGGTATCCAAAAATATTAGCATTACAAATAATCAAGAAAAAAAAATAGCATGGTTCAAAAACATACTTCATCTGAAAGAATCGCATGGATTAAATTGTAATGGAAAACACCTGACGGCCAAGCCTGATCAAGGCCTTATCACCTCATTGCACACTCTGTTGGCCATGAATCATTACGAATCTCAATATATGCTGAACCCGAGATCCTTCATGGTTTGCAGTGGTACAGGTATTTTATTTATTTATTTAACGTCCCTCTCTGCTGCCATGGCTAATCGGACAAAGCTACAGTGAGAGTCCTAAATTTTGCCTATCCAGGTTTAATTAGGATAGAAATCTTTAACGAGTACCTGACATCACATAGGTTCGAGACGACTTTTTAACCTCCCTACCGAAGGGCGATATAACTAAGGATTTTTTACTCCCATTAAAAATTTCCTAGGACCACATGCGGGTTTGAACCCAGGGCCTTGGGCATAGGAGGCTGTTATGCTAACCACCATGCTACAGGTAACCCCTTAATTTAAATAATAATAAGATACCTATATGTTATTTAAGTATTCATATAGATGATTCATGATTTATTGTTACAACCCATAGGTCGCCTTGAACTTTTAACCTTCACCATAAACACAGAACGCGTAAAGTAGTAATGAAAGCATGATTATGGTCATACTCCAGAGTGACGTCATGTCCACAGACATAGTGCGTAGTGGTGTTCAGAGCCCCCTTGTTATCTAGACGACCACCGGTCGACATGAATGGGAGGGCAAAACCACCTACTATTGGTCGAGAGCTTCAACGTCAGAGGCCCGTCATCAGTGACGCTTTAGCACACGCGTTAGCCACTTCCCCCCTCGGAGATGATCCTATTTCATCGCGAGATTATTTGAGCCACGAGGCCTCCTCGTTACGTGCTTGCTTCGTGTTTACATTGGATTCCTATTAACTCTTAGCTAGATTGCAGAAATGTTACTTTCGTTTATCTGTCCACATATACTGTATCTCTATTGGGGTCACCTGTAGCATAACAGCCTTATATGCCCAAGGATACGGGTTCGAACCTGCAGGTGTTTTATTAAAGTAAAATCTTTCGCCAGATGTTGTATTTTGTTTCTGTTGTTTTTGTGCGCTCCTCATTTTGTCTCTCTTTATTTCTATCGTTTATTTTACCTGTTTATTTAACCTGTGTGTCCACAAGAAAAAAAACATCTGGTGAGTGCAACACACGAATTTCACTTGCCTCCGTTATTTATATCAATTAAAAAAAAAAAATAATAAAATAACGAAAAAAAAATTATTTACATTGAATTTTAATAGAAACATGTGTTTTATTAAATAATCTGTTATATTATAATCTACGACAATCAGTTTGTACTCTCCGTTAATTTTTACAATAGTATGTATAAGATTATACTTCAGCTTTCCAACGGTATATTATTCATTTCTATTACTGTTCTTATGTTCAAAACCAAAAAATGGCATTAAATATATTTTTTTATGCTGTTTTCTCTTTTTGTTGGATATCGAATTCGTTCAACTAACATATTTAACTGTTTTTTAGCAATCCTAATCAGATGATATGGTCAATTTTATAAAATCTACAAAATTATAGGTACTTTAGTGGAAGAAATTTTAAAATATCAGCATTTAAGCCCTGTTAGACTATTTCAATCATAACGAAGCCTACATGATATTATAGTCCGTCAAATTTAACATCGATATAGCGAGTTTAATCAAAATCATTAAAGCCGTTTTTGAGAAAATCGTTAAGAGGTGAAAAATGCACAGTATAAAGTGGCTCTTCTGGTTAGTCGATTTTGATGAATTTTTTTTTTTAACATCTCGGGCGCATAGTTGTCTTAGATATGAAATTTCAGTTTCATAAGACCTTTCGTTTCCGCACGGGAGTTACCACTCACACACACACACACACACACACACAGATCTTTTTGCGGGACTTGGTTATTTGGACTCATAATACCCTAAAACGTGTATTTTCGTTGAAAACTGGAATTCGAAAATTTTCGATCGCAATACTTTCCCTTACTATATATTCCATACATAGGTAAGTGAAAGTAAAAAGATAATTTTTATCATTGTTCTCTATATAGGCTACTGACTTATACTTACTAATTATATTTCACCTCCGCATTTTTTTTTTTTTCTTAGCCCCTTATTTTCTCTTCTAAAAGCTGCAATGCTGGTAAGTTCTCGCTTTTCTGCAATCGTGCATTTTAAGTAGTTGCAACTCTTCTACGTAACTTCTGGAGAGTAATAACATTATGAATAATAATTCAGATGATAAGGCTCACCTTCGTCTCAACTAAAACATTTTACAAAATATAAAATTTTAAAATATCGGCATTTTTAGTCCTGTCAGACTCTTAAAATGAGAATAAAAATTATATGATATTAAAATACCATTGAATTTTTCATAGATATAGCGAGAAAATCCTTATATAAATGTAAAATTGAATAGGCTTTAATATCATGCAGGTTTTATTCTGATTGAAATAGTCTGTCAGGGCTTAAATGCCTATATTTTAAATTTTCTTTCTCTAAACTACATTTAATTTTGTACATTCCAAAAGATTGACCACATCATCTTAATGACATTGGTGAAGAAGGTCTAAATATACAAGTTGGTCGAATTTTGTAACTAACTACAGGATAAAAGAGAAAAAATATTTTTTCTGTAATTTTTTTTTTTTTTTTTAATGTTAAGACAAGTAATATAGACGTATACCGTTGTAAATAGGAAGATTTTAGAAAAATATTAACTGATACATAAAGTTGTAAAAGGTAATATTAAGTGACGAATAGGGAATAAACTTATTTCTGATCAACAATCAAACGTAGCTATATTATTTAATCTAAACCGTATGTTTTCAACGAAAATGAATACACGTTTTATTAAAATCATTTTAGAATATTTTTCAAATTGAAGTTTTTTTTAAATTGATTTTAACAGTAGAGGTTAGTGAAAGTCGTGTGTTGTCCGCTTCAATTTTTTTTCATCTCTAAATTTATTTAAAAGTTCTAAAACTGATTTTAAAAACGGTGCTTTGTGAATCTTGTGTGTTGCGCGCACCACATTTATTTGTCAATTTTCATTTTGTGAGGAAAAAGGCGATATTTTCTCTTTCTGAAGTTGACTACTTCCTAGAATAGCCTGCCAGTTTCACTAACAAGATATATCTGATCCAATTTGAAGAAGTCCAAAGATAGATTCGGCAGGGAATGATTTAGGCGGCGATGTGAAAGGTGATCCTAGGTCAGTAATTGGGTATTGGGTGGGCGGAAGGTGTTCTGTCCTAATAACGAGAGCTCCAGGAACCCAACACCCAATGCTCCATATTGCCAATTATAGGCTATTTATATAACTTCAACGAGATGTGTGAAATATCAATTGGAGTTGTCTGCTTACTGTTCGTTCTAACAATTAATTAGTTCCTCAAATATAACCACTGACAACGTAAAAGCTTATTTTTTTTTTTTTTTAATTTAATAGAAAAAGAAATACTTAGGAGGTCTAGTATAAATGATTTAGGTTTATTATTTTCTATAATGAACCTTTGTGACAGAACTAAAAAAAAAAAATAATAAAAATACTCCTCTCTCCTCAAAATTTAACTATTTCGTTTCAAGATAACAGGACCCGAATGACCGTATAAAAAAATCCATCTACCCGGCGAACGAATTTATAAACACCAAATCAATAGAGAATATGATTCCCTACCAAACAAAAACATTTTGGTGCGCGCAACACACGACTTTCATTTACCTCCATTACTTTATTTCAATTCACTAAAATTGAAAAATAAATTGTTAAAGAATGATTTAAATTGGATTTTAATAGAAAATGCGTTTTATTAAATAATCGATCATATCTCTGGCGGTCGTGAATAACTGGTTAATTCAAAATCTTTCATTTTACAGGTGAGCGACTTAAAGTTTAACCAAGACCCAAAATAGAGTTATAACATACAGCTTTCTTTCCACCTGAAATTTCTTTTACCAAGAAATTTCTTTAACCAATTTAAAACGACTTAGGAGAAGGTCTGAGGGAGCGATACGTAGATTTAACTCATTTTTGATATAACTCGAGTGATCCAGTTTTTCACGACAAATATTATTATCTGCGACAACCAGTTTGTTTTATCGGCTTGATATTGATAAAACATAACTTTTTGATAATTGATTGAATATAACTTTTACAATAGTATGTATAAGATATATTTTTTTTTAATAATTAGCATTCCAACGGTACATTATACATGCATATTACTTGTTTTTAAAATTAAAAAAAAAAAAAAATAAAAAAAAATATGTTTGCAGTTTTCTGCTTTAGTTGGAATATCTAATTCGTTCAACTTTATATTCACCTGTTTTTTAGCAATGCTGATTACAGATGATAGGCCAATTTTATAAAATCTACAAACAGAACTTTAGAGTAGAAATTTTAAAATATTGGCAATTAAGCCCTGTCAGTCTATTTCTCGGAATGAAGCCTACAATATATTAAAGCCCATTCAATTTACATCGATATAGGGAGTTTAATCAAAATTGTTAGTGCCGTTTTTGAGAAAATCGTAAAAAATGTGGTTCTTCTTGTTAACTGATTTTGATGAATAAGCATACTGTAACATCTCCAGCGTACAGTTGTCTTAAATATAAAATTTCAGTTTCATATGACTTTTTGTTTCGCTCTGGAGTTACCTAACAAACACGGACACACAGACCTTTTTGCGGTTTATTTGGACTCAAGGGACCCTTCAACGTGTATTTCCTTGAAAACTGGAATTCGAAAATTTTCACGATCGCAAAACTATCCCTTACTACACTTTTCATAAGTAGGTAAGAGAAAGTAATATCAACTGTTATACCCTAATATAATATTTGGAAATAATAAACCATTGTGAGATAATTTGCAGCGTTTTTACATAGTGCATTCAAATTAACTTGTCTCTTCCCTGATTGTTATTATCAACTCTCGATACCCGAAACTGGTATCGTCCTTCGAGATCATTTTGTATCAGCCCTTCCCTTGCGATAGATAGGATGGGTATCGACAGAGACAAGACGGGCAGCCAGAAGGGGAGTCCTCTACTGCCACGGCAGTAATTAATCCTTTGCGACAGTACTCGGATCTGCTAATTACAGGAAGTGGCAAGTTGTGGATAACCTCATCAAAGTGGCGCCCCCTATAATAGAGTTTGCTAACAATAATATCTCCCTTGTCTCGTGTCATTAGTCCCTAAGGCCTAGGAAGGCTCTGGAATTAAAAGTTCCTTTGATAAATAGCCGAAGGGCCTGTTATTATTAAGTAGTTAGTAGTTGGATAAGTTTCTTTTATGATGGTTAAGGTACTCAACTTTTTTTTTTTTTTTTTTAATGGCTCATTCCAGCTCTAACTTACAAGACCTCTTAAACTCAGATTTTTTTTTTTTACTTTAGATAGTTATAATTAGACTTAATTACTTAAGTCTGTGTATGTAGTAAGTCTAATGCGAAAACGAAAAATCGTACAAAACAGAAATTTCTTATTTAAGACAACTATTAGAACGAGATGTTGCAACTATTTTTTTCAACTAATTAGGTCAACAAGAAGAGCCTCCTTAATTTTTATTAGCATTTTGCACTTTTTTATTGGGTTGTTGTTTATGGGTGCCCGACTTGGAAAACATGCCCCAAGGTAATAGACAACGATGTCCTCAAACATACAGTAGAAGGAAACCTCTACGGAAGAGTTAAAGGACTCTCAGCACAACTAAATGCAAGTGCATCTACCGTTTCCAGACATTTAAAGAGTATTGGTAAGTAAAAAAGCTCGATACATGGGTACTTCATGATCTCACTGAGCGGCAGCAAGACCCCATGTTTCAAATCATATCGTGCAAAAATTGAAAGAACTGGGCTACGAAGTTCTTCCGCACCCACCGTATTCTCCCGACTTGTTTCCGACAGATTACCACCTGATAAGGAATTTAGACAACTTCATCAAAGGAAAAATTTTTGAAAATGATGATCAAGTGAAAAGTGCGTTTTCAGATTTTGTTTCACTTCAAAGCTCAGAGTTTTTCAGTTCGGAGATAAAAAAGTTGGTGTCACGTTGGGAAAAATGTATAGAAAAAGAAGGTAAGTACTTCGAATAAAATTGTCTTGTTTTCATATCGTATTTTTAATAAAAATCCTTTACCTTGAAAACGGACATTTCATGTGACACAACCCAATGCGATTTTATCAAAAACGCCACAACTGATTTTGATTAAACATGCTAAATCGATGTAAAATTTAATAATATTTTTAATATGATGTAGGTTTCATTCTGACAGAAACAGTCAGACAGGGTTAAAATGTTGATTTTTTTCCTTGGTTAAAAAATTAACGATATCATTTTATCAAGCTTTAGAAAAAGAGCTCAATATATTATAAGTTGAACGATTTTGAAACCAAATAGAGGATAAAGAGCAAAAACATTTTTTTTCCCCCGAATATAATGTTTGTAATTTAGATGTATAATAAACCGTTTAAAAGCTAAAGAATTGAGTTTTTAAACAACAAAGGAGATAAGAAAAGATGATGGGATCACTTGTAAAAGGGTGGCTAGCATAACAGACTTCTATGCCAAATGTAACGGGTTCAAACCCGCTGGTGGTACTAGAATATGTTAATGGGAATAAAAAATCCTTAGTTATTCCGTCCTTCGGAGGGGAGTTGGTCCCGAGCCTGTGCGATGTCTGGTACTCGTTAAAGATCTCTATACTAATAAAACCTGGAAAGACAAAATTTAGGACTCCCACTGTAGCATCCTCCGATTAGCCACAATAGCATAAAAGTGACGTTAAATAAACAAACACATGTTTATATCCAAAATTAATCCTTTAAATTCTAAAATTATTTAAAAATTGAGACATTGATTTCCACAAGGTACTAAAAGACATTTTTTACGAAATCGATATTTTTACATATTTAAATTCTCCTAATTTAGTTTTATCTAAAACTTCTATTTGATTTTATCTAATGAACTATCAAATTATTTAAAAAGTCAATTTCGAAATGCAGTGAGTTTGCAGTTTCATTCCAAATCATACTAAAATAAGTCTACATTTTAATGGGAAAACAATCAAATAAGTGTTTTTAATAATGCAGTAAACCCTCGTTTTAACGAACTCCAAGGGACCAAAACATTCGTCTGTTCGTTATAAAAGAATTCGTTATACTTATCTGAAAAATATATATTATATGTCTTGGTATAAATTCAGGTGGTTAAAAAGAAACATTTTCAATACAGCATTCGCTTTCAGGCACATGTTTATTTAGAAACTACAAAAGCATTTCATGCTTTGCACTATGTACATATATCTGTCTTATTTCACATTTTACATAATACTTTAAGATTAACATGAACCATCATTCAAAATACAAAACATAAAAAGGAACTTACAATGTCAAAATCACAGCAATTCGTATAAAGTTGAAATGATAACAAATTTTTTTTTTTTTTTTTTGCACATCCCGATGAAGACGCAACGGAGGCATCGATTTTATCTTTATTAGCGATAATCGTTGATAGAGGAGATTTTGATATCCCTTATTTTTAGGCAATTTTCGATTTCGACTCAGTTTTTTTATCCACTGCTTGGAGAATCGCCAATCTTGTATTTAAATCAATGGATTTTCTCTTGACCTCGTAGGAAACTCGAATTAAAGCAAGTAATAAAAGCAATAAAAACAGAAAACCTAGCTGAAACACTAGAAACAAGAAGCTATCACAGACTGTGAACCACAGAATTGAGCTTAACAGAAGCAAAAGGTAAGGATTTGGGCAGAAAGGCGCCACTCTTTACTGGGAATTAAGACGTTTCGTTATTTTTTATTTATTTTTCGTAATAACCGAACAAATTCAATTCTGAGGTCCACAAAAGTAGTTTGTTAATTCGTTATAAGAGAATATTTCGTTACAAACGAGGAGAAAGCATAGTTTTCTATTTATTTTTCAAGGGACCGCAACGATAGTTAGTTATAAACAGGTGTTCGTAATAATCGTGTTCGTTAAAAAGAGGATTTACTGTATAGTAATGAGAGGTTTTTGAGATTCCTGTAAAATATCCTAGAATGGATATAGTACCTTTTGCAATTCATCCTAATTCTTAAATTGATTTTAACAACCGAGGTATGTAAAGGTCGTGTGTTGCGTGCACCAGATTTTTTTCTTGAAATATTTTTTTAGTATATTATATGAATATGAAACACAAGTCAACTGCCAAATACTCGTATATTTAACAGACGAAATGAGCCATATAATTTTATACTTCAACATAAATGGCTTACCTTTGCATACACATCCCTAATGTAAACACGATTTTCATCTTGCGAGAAGAAAACAAACATACACTTGGATTTTCCGGGTCAGAGGATACCTTGGCCCTAAGGGACCTTGCTATGTATGTGCTCAAGGTAGCGGAAGGAAACACACAGCCCTACCTTGTTCTAGTCCCTTTTACTACTTACTCAGTTCAACCAAAACTGGAGGGCAATCTGATTATAGATGATGAGACATGAAGTTAAAGTGTATTGTATAAGTCGGAGTTTCTGGGATTTTTTTTAATTTATTTATATATTTTTTTATCAAAATTATAAATTGCTCTGACACCCCACAGCATCCAAAAACACTTTTAGCAACCTTTGCCGACGATTTAGCTGTCCTGACATCCAACAAAGATGCCTCTAAGGCTTCTAAGACACTTTAAGAACATCTGGACGACATAGCTTGGCGGGCAAAAACATGGAAAATCAAAATGAATCAATCAAAGAGCATGTTTGTCATATTTCTTTAAAACATAACTCCTGCCCCCAGGTCTTTAACGATGATATTCCAATATTTTATTTATCTATCTTACGCAGTTTGTTACATCTTTTGTTAGCATATTTGCTTATTGCATAAGCAAATACAATTTTAATGCCAAAACTCTATGAATAAATAAATAATATTTTTTTATTTATTGGAATTTACAACTGTATAATGGAATACAAATAAATTGGATTGAAATGTAAAAAAGCATGAAACAAATATAGAGAAGCTTCCCAATGGAAGCACTCTAAAAATGTTCTAAACTAGAAGGTCTCGGGGACATCTTCTTTTCAGACGCCTTGGAGGATTGTCAGGAACTGAAGAGGAAGACAGGATTGAAACCAGAGGATTAGGGTGGGAATGGAGTTTGCCATGAAAGGAATGGTATCTAGATCGGGCCAAATCAGCATTATACGGAACATTAAGGTCTTTATGGATGAGTTTATTTGTGACAAAGTAAGGGACATTGTAGATTTTACGAAGGATTTTGGATTGTAGGGATCGGATACGGGAAGAATTCGATGGTTTAATAGAGCCCCAAAGCTCTACTCCGTAAGTCCATATCGGTCTTATGATAGTCATGTAGATGAGTCTTTTTTAGTTAAGTGGAAGATTAGAAAGTTTGTCTAGTAAGTAGATTTATATATTTTAAATTTGTTGTCAATGAGTGACAATGGTAATTTTTTTTCCGTGGCGCGACAGATCGTGTAGGTCCTGGGCCTCGCGGTGTAATCTCCTGGGAGGTTACATTTTCTATTTATTTTCTAGTGTAGGGTCATTACTCCCCACGCCTAATTTTGTGAGTGGCCACCATTTGGCTGACAGGTCTCAGATATCCGGGGGAGAGTCTGTGAGTGAATCTCCATATAATTACATGCTTATAAAAGCCCCGTTGGGACTGGGATTCGAACTCACAACTTTAGCATGAGAGACTAGCGCACTAGCCACTCAGCCACGCGCTCCTCGACAATGGTAATAGCAAAACAAAATAAATCAGAGCTAAAGGTGTTCTATTTTGTTTTTATATATGTACACATGTATAATATACCTTCGTAAAGCTATATACTTAAAAAAAATATATTATCTTATATACTAGGTTGTAGAAGGTAATGGAGAGCGATAAAACTAATTGATTGTTTTAGATAATAATATTGAGTAATAAAACATGTTCGTGGCGCTTTTTAAATTTCAATTTAATCATCTTTGTTTTTATGAAATCATGTTCACTTGGGACAATAATTTTTACTTATCCCAAAAAACGGTGCAAATTATTACACAATGGTTTATTATTTCCAAATAACAATATTAGGGTATAACTATTTATATAGGTATTAATTAAGTAATATAATAAGCAATAAGTCAAAGGATAATATCATATCACTACCGCTGATTCCAAAACGCAATATCTCAGCTATTTCTTAACCTACTTCATTGATTCTTTTTTCATTCTGTCAAAAATTTGATTCTCTATCGAACTTTAATAAAAGCAAAAATTGTATTCGTTATTCGGATTCTACGCATCTTGAAACGTAAGCTCTCAAATTTTGAGCAGAGGTAATTTTTTTTTTGGTCGTTAAAAATAATAAACCAAAAGAATTTATACAGGACTGCGTTACTATTACCTTTTGTTTTATTTCGATTTTCATTCAAATAATTCAAATAAAATTTCCTGATTCCAGAACACCTTACATTTTATCTTATCATCAATAATAACCGAGTTGTCAGGGAATAACACCTCTTTTAAGTCGTGGATTGTTTCAATCTTTTTTTATTTTAATTCATCGCATTGTCGTGATCTAGAAAATCTTTTCGATTTTTCTCTATCTTCAATAATAACCGATTTTGTAGAATTACATCTATTATAATTTGTCACTTGAATATACATAAGGATTTTGTTTTTAAATATTTATCGCCCTTTACTGATTCTAAAACTCTCATACATACTTTTCTCCATTTTCAAAAATAACTGAGTTATTTATTTATATAGTATTTATGTGTAAAATTTCAATTTTTTTTCATTTTTTTTCTTCTATTTTATGTTTAGCGCGCTCTACTGATTCTAAAACTCTTTACATTTTTTGCTCTATCGTCAAAAATAACTGAGTTATGAGCGTATTTATGAGTAAGATTTCAATTTTTTCTTTTATTTTTTCTCTTTTTATAATTAATCGCGTTGTTTTTTGTGGTTAATAAAAATAATAAATTTTGTCTTTTTCTTCAAAAATAACGGATTTATTGAATTAAATCACGTTTAATTGACCGCCATTTCAAAAATACCAGCTGATATCAAGGTCCTTGGTGTTAGGATCATCGTTGCATAGACTAGTATTTTTGGGGCGAATTAAAAAAAAAAAAAAAATGGTCCAGTAGTTTCTGAGAAGTGCCTGCAAACGGATTTTTGAATTCGTTATTCGTATTCTACGCATCTTGAAACGTTAGCTCTCAAATTTTGAGCAGGGGTAATAATATAATAAGAATAATAATAATAATAATAGGCTTAGCTGAACCCGAAGGTTCGATGCCGATACCATCAAATTCCGCCTACACAGACTCGTCCAATGTTCACCATTCAAGCCCAAGCCCCCGAGATCAGCCTTAACGCAATCTCCATCTCCGCTTCGGCCTACCTTTCGGACGTTACCAGTCGGATCAGCAAATACCAACTTTCTCGGAATCCGCTCGTCATCGAGCCCAACAACTTTACTCGCCCATTTGAGTCTCCGCGATGCAATCAGCTCAATTATATTCACAGGATGCAAGTTCCGCAATCCGCGTTGTGCAACCTTCTAAACTCCCCAGTGGCCTCATCTCTCTTTGGACCAAATATTTTACGCAATACCTTATTTTCAAAACCTTAAGCCGTTGTTCATCCTTCAAAGTAAGCGGCCACGTTTCACATCCGTAAAGAACCGTTGGAAGAATAATAGTTTTATAAATTCTAATCTTTAAGTTTTTAGATAGAAGTCGCGAACGAAGTAACTTAGCAACTGAATAATAACACGCATTTCCCACCTTTAACCGGGACTTTATTTCTTCCTGGATTTCATTTTTTCTAGTTATAATTGAACCTAAATACTTGAATTTCTCTACGTTTCAAAAGTATGACCTGATACATCAATATCACCAAGATCGACACCGTTTCTGCTACTAATCATATACTTCGTCTTATCGGTATTTAATTCGAGTCCTATTTCTTTACCGGTTTTTATTAACACGCTTGTATTTAGTTGTATGGTTTCCGTGTCTTCACCTAGCAGTACCAGATCATCGGCATACCCCAAAACCGGAATCTTGTCACCCATATTTAAGCCTTTCTCGGAGCAGGGGTAAATTTTTTTTTTTTTTTTGGTCGATTACAAAGATTGAATATTGAAAATAATAAACCAAAAGGTTAAAAAAATGTGCTTTAACGATTCAGTTTCAACCGAGACTCCTTATCTTAAAGTGGTATTTTGCTTGCTAAAAAAAAGAAGAGAATAAAATTTGTTTTCTTCATTTAATGAGTTTTTATTTCCGAAAAGGAAAATCCGCTGTACTGACGGTTAGCAAAATTTGCAACGTGTGATGGCGACGATGTCTTAGGAAAAAGCACCTTCCGTAAGCGATTTCCTCGGTTCAGAAATGGAAAATTTGACTTGAAATACGGAAAGTGCTAGGGACGTCCTTTCACTGTTGGTTACCAAATTCAATTGTTGGTCACAGACGAACCTCACTATACGACCCAAGATATCGGAAGATATACTTGATTAAAAATATATACAAGAGTCTGAAGTATTTATGGAAATCATCAGTAAAAAAGGAAACAAACTTATTTTACTACCCAAAAAAGCGTATTATACAAACTTAGAGAGAACACTGAGTTTCATTCACAGTTTGTCGTATATGTATAGTCTATATAAGAAGGACACTTTTTTGTCTTAAATTAGCATGAATTTGAGAACGATAAATTCTCGAAACGTAGAATGAATAAAATTAATTATTTCTTGACTGAATCTTACGAGCAGTAGATTACTTTAATTATTAACAGTCAAGAACTAATCAAACAATAACGAGTATATTGGGTTGTGTTACATGAAATGTCCGTTTTCAAGGTAAAGGATTTTTATATAAAATACGATATAAAAAAAGATAATTTTATTCCAAGTATTTACCTTCTTTTTCTACACATTTTTCCCAACGTGACGCCAATTTTTTTATCCCCGAACTGAAAAACTCTGAGCTTTGAAGTGAAACAAAATCTGAAAACGCACTTTTCACTTGATCATCATTTTCAAAAAGTTTCCTATGACGAAGTTATCTAAATTCCTGAACAGGTGGTTATCTGTTGGAGACAAGTCGGGAGAATATGGCGGTTGCGGAAGAACTTCGTAGCCCAGTTCTTTCAATTTTTGCACGGTATGTTTTGAAACATGCCGACGGTAGATGCACTTGCATTTAGTTGTGCTGAGACTCCTTTAACTGTTTGGTAGGGGTTTCCTTCAACTGTATGTTTGAGGACATCGTTGTCTATTACGGACGGAGGTCTTCCTCGGGGAAAGTTTCCAAGTCGGTATCCCCAGCTGAAAACTTAGCAAACCAACGGGAATGGTCCGTTCATTAACACTCCCTTCCCCAAACGCCTTGCAAATATTTTTAGCGGCCTCAGCTGCTGAATGGCCGAGTTTAAACTCGTACAAAAATATTACTCGAAAATCGCGCGTTTCCATGTTCTTATTTGGAGGTATTCTAAAAATTGGGTAATTGATTGGGAAGCTAATATTTATAATACAAAGGTAGAGGATTAGTAACTGTTTACTTTAAATATGTAAACATTCGGAAGAAAACAACAGAGACCTGCACAATCCTTTATCCTTTCAGAAACTATAAAAACGGACATTTTATGTGAAACAACCCAAATATATATAAATATATATATATATATATATATATATATATATATATATATATATATATATATATATATAGAATATTTAAAAAAAATAAATAAAAAGGAACAATTTGTATAAGTGTCAAGTTTGAGCCCTGATGTTTATTTAGCACCGAAGGCGGTAAATTGTGAGCGATGGTAAAGGAATTGTGATCTATAGAAGTTGTTCTGCCTTCGATAATAAATGGTTTCCCCTCTGAGATAAACAGCTTCTCCAGATTAAATTATCTTTTATTGTTTTTCGCTCCAAGGAATAATAGTATTACTAAACGAACATAATAAAAGTCTATAAATAAGATAATATAAATTTTATTATTTTTCCGTTAGTTGTAATAAAACCTATATAAATGTATTATTAGGGGAACGAATCATTATTTGTGGATGCGATTTCATTAGCTTCCCAATTAACTAATTACGGATATGATTAATTATGCAAGAAGATACTTTCTTATAATTTCTAAATTAAAGCTTTTGTTAGAGATAATTGCTTTATTTAATTAATCAATCGCTGTGTTAATCATTATATACAGTCTAATTTTTCTCTTGAAAAATAATTATCCCAATGTTAAGCATCATTAAAATATGGAATATTGAATTATTGACCGTAATTATATAATAAAAGGTGACATGATTCGGGTGGTGGTTGATAATTTATTACAAAAATATTAAAATATAATATTTTGGAAACAACATTGCTGGTCTTCATTGGGAGTTTGAAAAATATGGTGCGGGCAGCACACGATTTTCACTTACCGCCGCACAGTGAACAATATGACCGATTTAGATGGACAAAATTCTGAAACTTGTCTATATTTAACATTTAGGGTCACAGATTACGGAAACAAATATTTTAAAAATTTATACCTTATTGGCAGAACCTTTAACTTTTTCAGTAACTTTTCCTACTCATCCACATTTTCCCTATCTGCTGGAGTGCCTCAAGGTAGTATCTTAGCTCCTATCCTCTACTCCCTTTATACAGCTGACATTCCACTCCATCCTCGCACTGTCCTCAATACTTATGCTGAAGACACGTGTGTCTTATCCGTCCATAATGATCCAACTACTGCATCCCAAACCCTTCAGTCCCACATTGAACCCTTCAAAGCCATTGAAGAATGGTGTCAAAATTGGAGGATTAAAATAAATCCCACCAAATAACCTTTACCCTTCGTCGCAAACCTATGACTTCCTGCCCCCCAGTATCCTTTAATAACATTACCCTTACTTCTGTAGAACAAATCCGATACCTAGTTCTCCATCTTGACAAGCGCCTTACTTAGAATCCTCACACAAGACTGAAACGACAAGAAACTGCTAGAAGATATCTATTACTACAACACTTACTAGACAAACGTTAAAACTTCCAGTACATTACAAAAGACTCATCTATATCACAATTATCAGACCTATTTGGACATATGGAATCGAGCTTTGGGGCTCTACGAAACCATCTAATTCCTCCCGCATCCAGTCCTTACAATTCAAAATCCTTCGCAAAATCCTGAATGCTCCTTATTTTGTCACAAATCAACCTCCATAATGACCTAAACATCCCATTTGTTGCAGACATAGCCCGTGATAGATACTCCTCTTTCCATTCTAAACTCCCTGCCCATACAAATCCACTTGTCCGTAATTTATCTCCCTCAGATATCCCTGATAACCCTCCAAGGCGACTGAAAATAAGGTGGCCTCGGGACCTACTGTATTAAAATAGTTAGTGAAGTGCTACCACTGGGTGGTTCTTTCTCAAGACATTTTCATGACTTTTTATATTCATTCTACATATTTACTTATTGTATTCTTTAGTACAGTTGTAAATTACTATAAATAAATTAAAAAAAAAAAATTATAAGAAAAAAATATAAAAACTAATTAATTTTTTGACACGATTAGCAAGCTTTCAGTGATCAAACACCAAATTTATTTGCTAAAATCTAAAACTTACCTATATTTTACGTTTGAAGTCCCAGAATACGGAAAAAAGTAATACAAAAAATCTAATTATTGCTCGGAGTTGCTAAACCCTGCTAAGAGATGTATTCTATATCATTTAGGAAATTCTTAAAATTATATATTGCAAAACTTTTTATTCGGAGTGTTGTGTTTGAAAAAAATTATGTATCACCCAAAACGCAAAAAAATCGCAAACATTCTTTGAAATGATGAAACAATCCTTGGGGTAACTCGGGAGTTATATAGTTTTTCGTTATTGAATAGGGGCATACATTTACAAATTGCTAAATTAACTCTACAGGTGAGATTGCAACGTATATTCAACAACGAATTTAGAAATATAATATCTTACCTGTCTTTACAATGTCCATTGTTAAATAAAAGCAAAAAGACTTTGCTCTAAATACACCTTGAACACAATAAATGGCCATCGAATAAAGATAGTCCCACCGCCGGTTATAAAGCACTTGTGAGAACAGGAATGATTCATTCATTTACTATTTATCTGTAAACACGGTATGGCGGGAAATATTAGTATTAAGGTAATTATATTACCTTATTAACCTAGCCAACTAATAATGAAAAGGTGAAGCAATGAACCAAACTTTTGACTTGACTTTCGGGGATTTAGCCTACTGTGCGCCGTTGTTAAAATCTATTAAAGAATTTTTAAATACAGTTAGAAATAAAAATCAGTGAAACATGTTTGATATTTATTTAACGCCATTTTATGATACTTTGACTAATCGGAAGATGTCACAATAAGGGTCCTAAATTTGGCCTAAATCTAATTTTAATTAGGACAGGGATCTTTAACGGGTACCTGACATCGCACAGGCTCGGGACCACCTTTTAACTTCCGTACTGAAGGGCGATATAACAAAGGATTTTTTACTCCCATTAGAAAATCCTAGGGCCACCAGCGGGTTTGAACCCGAGACCTTTGGCATAGAAGGCTGTTATGCTAACCAACCAGCTGCAAGTGATCCCAATCTCAGTAATTAATCCTCTAATAGCTTCTTGAGTAAAAAAAAAAAACTTATCAATCGTGGAGCTTTTAATTATATTTTAGCAAGACATTCTTAATTTAAAGTTCTTTTAAATATTTATATTTCTTAAAGGAGAAGGCAGAGAATAAAAAAGTAAAATAAAAAGAAATTTCCGATTGGTTTTGAATTTTCTATTTTAATATCCTGGTTCCTTAAAGAAAGCTATCAAAAAACTAATTTCAGGATAAATGAGATATTGATATTTATATCACTCTTTTTCCTTACTTCAATTTAAAAAATAAAATTACGTTTTCATTTAGTTTTTAATAAAAATGTTTATTTGTTATAAAAGAAAATGAAACAGATGAATGTCGTGTGTCACAAGATTTTTATTTTATTATAATTTATTTATGAAATGTGAATCTGCAACTGATTCGTCTTAATTTAATTACAAGTTATAATTATCTATTTTACCCCAACCCTAGTGCTGTGGAATAATTAGTTGATTTATTTTATTTTATTTTTTTTAATAATTTCTTCAACCGTTAGGAGAATTCTTTACTTTCTTTCCTTTTTTTTTTTTTTTTTGTGTGTTTATTATCCATATTTTTTGTACATAAATGTACAAAGTCTTAGTTGTGTTTAATTTTTTTTTTTTCTATTTTCGCACATTTGTAAATAAAGACTAATTTTATAGTTATAAATAATTTGTTGAAGAATGAATTAAATAGAGTTTCAATAGAAACATGTGTTTTATTGAATAATATGTTATATCATTGTCTACATCGATAAGTTTGTTTTATCGGCTTTTCGTCACTCTCCGTCAAAATTTACAATTTTTTGTTTGAGATCAGATGTTTTCCAAAATATTTAGCTTTCCAACGGTATATTATATATATATATATATATATATATATATATATATATATATATATATATATATATATATATATATATTACTGTTTTTACTTTCAAAAACACAATAATCATTTTAAAAAAGGAACTTTAGAGAAAGAAATTTTGAAATATCGGCATTTAAGCCCTGTCGAACTATTTCAATCAGAATGAATCATGTAAGTATATAGCCCATTAAATTTTACATCAATATAGCTAGTTCAATCAAAATCGTTAGAGCCATTTTTAGTTATTTTCAGGTCGGAACTAAAGTAAATTGTTTCGTTTCGGCACGTTCCAAACTCAATCTAGCCTACTTCAGTTTTAACGATTCTTTTTTTAATATACATATTTATATACATATATATATATATATATATATATATATATATATATATATATATATATATATATATATATATATTACTGTTTTTTACTTTCAAAAACACAACAATCGGTTTAAAAAATATTTTTGCCCTTTTCTCCTTAATTGGGATATTGAATTCGTTCAACGTTTACATTAAGGCACTTTTCGTCAGCCCTAATAAGATAATATGGGTATTTCTTCTTTATTTATATAATTAAAGGTAGTTTAGAGGAAAGAAAGTTTAAAATGTCGGTATTCAAGCCCTGTTGGACTATTTAAATGAGAATGAAACCTACATGATATTAAATTTTACATCGATGCGGCGAGTTTAATCAAAATCGTTAGAGCCGTTTTCGAGAAAATTGTAAAAAGACCTAAAATGCATAGTATAAAATATTTCTTCCGGTCAGCCAATTTTAGTGAAAATTTTGTTGTGACATCTCGGGCGTATAGTTTTCTTAAATGTAAAATTTGAGTTTTTCATGTATTTTTGTTTTTGCGCTAACCACATACAGACACACAAACCTTTTTTCGGGACTTGGTTATTTGAACGCAGGGGAACCTAAAAATTTTATTTCCGTTGAAAACTGGAAAGTAAAAATGTTGCTATGTGTACCACCAACTCATACAGCCTACAGTCACATTGAGATTACAATGGCATACTTCAAGATGATATATCTCTACAGGGTGATGAAGTATTACAATTAAATGAAACAATAATAACGAAACATGGATTCTCAACATAATCTACTTTAACAAACCTACTCTTCTTTCCAACGAAATTCCAGTACAAATCGCGAATTTATAAGAAGTATATACTTCTATAGCCAGTCCCTATGTATACATTTTTATTGAAAGGGCCTAGCCGGATAAGCATGTGAAATCTGCCCCCGCGTGTATTAGAACCAAATTTATACCATTGAGTCACACCTATGAGAAACAACCTTACGCAAATTTTTAGCCCCTTAATCCTAACGGGAGGGAAGTTATGGAGGGGAAAAAAAATTGTTGGTGTACCAATCCACAATAATTTAATAAAATAAAAATTAATAAAAAAATAAAAATTTTGACTCAGGTTTTGGAAATAAAAAATTTAAAAAAATGTTTTTTTGAAACTCTTTTAGGAAACTATTAACATATATTTTTTTCGTGAAATTCGGTTGATCCGTTCAGGAGAAAAAATTGTTTTTTTTATTTTTCACCATGGTGTACACTTGCAATAAAATTGAAAAAAAATATATGTTATGGAGGACCCTCCAATGAATTAAAGTAACGAAAAATTGGAGGTGTAGCAAACCATCATAACCAGAAAATATATTTTTGAAAAATTCAAAAAAAAATTTTTTGACCAGCATTTTCGTAGAAAAAAAAATTAAAAAATTTTTTTTTTGAAACCTATTTGTAAAGTCCATAACATATATTTTTTTCGTGAAAATCGGTTGAGCTGTTCAGGAGAAAACATTTTTTTTTTGTTTCCCTCCATAACTTCCCTCCCGTTAAGATTAAGGGGCTAAAAATTTGCGTAAGGTTGTTTCTCATAGGTGTGACTCAATGGTATAAATTTGGTTTTAATACACGCGGGGGCAGATTTCACATGCTTATCCGGCTAGGCCCTTTACAACTGTATATTATAATGCTTCTACTTCTTTTGATTCTCCTTATAGTGCCGTATCAGCGTAGGAAAATATTATAATACAACAAATATGCTGCTAAAAGATAGGGTACATGAAGAGAAACTGCCCATTGGCAGTACTCTAGCAGTCAATCTAAACAAGAAGTTCTCGAGGCTTCTCTTAAGACTCCTCGGTGGATTATCAGAAATTGAAGAGAAAGAAAGGATTGAAACTAATGGATTAGGGTGAGATCGGAGTTTGTCATGGAAGGAATGATAGCTGGTACCGAATCAGCTACATGTGGAATGTGAATGTGTTTATGAATGATTTTATTCGTGACAAAGTAAGGGGCGTTGAGGATTTCACGTAGGATTTTGGATTGTAAGGAGTGGATACTTGAAGAATTGGATGGTTTAGTAGAGCCCCATAGCTCCAATCCGTAAGTCCAGATAGGCCTTATGATAGTCAGGTCGATGGGTATTTTGTAGTTAAATATAAGGTTAGAGCGTCTGTCAAGTTAGCGTTGGAGTAGTCGAAAACTTTGAGCATTATCTTGTCTCTTCATTCTTTTATGCGGATTCCATGTAAGGCGTTTGTCAAGCAAGAGTCCTAAAGAACGGATGGTAAGTAAAAGTAAAACAAATAAGAGATAATAACCAAATAAAGATAAAAATAAGATATCTTTTTACTCGAACGATCAGTGAAATTGATAGTGATGGTAGTAGTAATAACAGTTGCGGTACATGACAGCTTTAGAGATGTTTGAGAGGGAACAGTTAACGCTAATCCCAACCGTCGGCATTTTATGGGAGCTTTAGCTGTCTGCACGTTATCTTTATCGTCTACTTTCATCCTGTCTCTGATAGTTCGTCATGCCTCGTATCTTAAGATTGATAGTGATAGTAGTTGAGTATTATACATTCAATGAAGTTTGTATGATAAATTATCTTTAATTAGTGAAAAATTCATGGCCTTAATTTATTTTAAAAATAAATTACAAGCAAATAAGCTATTGATAATAAAAATAAAATGTTTAATTGAAAATCTTAAATACATATTTTAATGAATCAATATATTAGGACTTGATATTTTGATCGGATTCATATACATACATATATATACATGATAATTAAAAAAAAAAAAGAAAAAATCTGGTGAGTGCAACACACGACTTTCATTTACTTCCGTTGCTAAATCAATTAATTTTTTTTTTAAATACTTCTAGAGAGAAAAAAACAATTGTTTTTCAATTCTTCTAGAGCGGGGGAGGGAAGGGGTAGCTGAGTGGGCTAGCGCGCGTTGTTTTGAATCTGCGTCGCCCTAGCAACAACAGATGGCCAAACCTTATGAGACCAAATAATTACGGGTTCGAGTCTCAGTGATGAGGGGATTTTATCTCGGCCTTTACCACCCGGCGCGATAAACCCCCGTACAGCAGTTAAAGGCGATGTGATGGAGAGACAAAAAACATAGCATCTGATTGGCGTTGCTTAAAACGGATAAATATATAAATTGAACGAATTCTATTATCTAACTAAAGGAGAAAACTGCATAAATCTTTTTTAATGAAATTTTTCCTTTTTGAGTATAGGAACAGGGATATAGATGTATAATATACAGTTGGAAAGCTTAAGATTATAGAAAAACTATTATCTTGTACATAATCTCGTAATAGTTATCAAAGAGCGATGAAAAGAAGATAAAACTAACTGATAGTGGTTACCTATAGCATGGTGGATAGCATAACAGCCTCCTATGCCCAGGGTCTCGGGTTCAAACCCGCAGGTGGCCCTAGGATTTTCTAAGGCGAGCAAAAAATCCTTAGTTATGTCCTTCGGAGGGAACGGTGGTCCCGAGCCTGTGCAATGTCAGGTACCCGTTAAAGATCCATATCCTAATAAAACGTGGATAGACAAAATTTAGGACCCTTATTGTGACATCTTCCGATTAGTCATAGTATCATAAAATGACGTTAAATAAATATCAAACAAGTTTCACTCATTTTTATTTCTAACTGTATTTAAAAATTCTTTAATAGATTTTAACAATGACGCACAGTCGGCTAAATCCCCAATTTAGGTGGAAAAAAGTCAAGTCAAAAGTTTGGTTCAGTGCTTCACGTTTGTATTATTAGTTGGCAAGGTTTACCTTAATAAGGTAATATAATTACCTTAATACTAATATTTCCCGCCATACCGTGTTTACAGATAAATAGTAAATGAATGAATCATTCATTATGTCCTGCGGAGGGAACGTTAAAAGGTGGTCCCGAGCCTGTGCGATGTCAGGTACCCGTTAAAGATCCATATCCTAATAAAACCTGGATAGACAAAATTTAGGACTCCCACTGTAGCATCGTCCGATTAGACATAGTAGCATAGGGTGATCTTAAATAAATAAAAAAAAAAAATACTCAGATTCCATTAAGAAACCCTTCAAAAATGACATTATACCTGAAGATCTCTTAAACAAAAAAACTTAAAAAGGAAATAACAGATGTGGCCTAACAAAAAAAAAAAAATAGAAAAAATCTAAAAAATTAGTCCGACAACACACGACTTTCACTTTACCTCGGGTGTTAAAATAAATTTAATAACTATTATATGCAGTTTATTGAATCATATTCTGTTGGAAACATATGTTTTAGATAAAATAATATAACAATAACAAATTGTTGTCTACAATAATCACTTAAGTCCTTTAATCACGTTAAGTTCCTTAATCACTTTACTTTACCTTTTAAACCTTTAAATTTAAGATAACATATATTCTCAAATCTCTAGCTTTCTAAATTTTAAATATAGCTGCTTTTTATCAATTTTAATAAGCTGATGTGGTTAAAATCTTTTTTAATCTATAAAATCCAAGTTGTATTTCCGTCGAAAACTGGAATTTAAAATGTTCACCATCGCAATACATTCCCTTAGGAAATATTTCATAAATAGTTAAGTGAAAGTAAAAATACTTAAAACTTCTTTGAGTCGAATAAATAGAAAGAAATGATTAAAAGATTTTTTTTATTCTTCATATTTGATGTAATTAGGTTGATATTGAATACATTCAAAAATATGTATTTGTCGCCTCCTCTTTCAATCCTTAAAAAAACTTGTACCACTGCAACCCATGAAGTGTTTTGGGCTCAGTACACATAGAGATTCATACTGGTTCTAGGCCAACGGCCGTGCAGTGAGCTGATTAGGCCTTTATCACGCTCAGCCGTCAGGTTTTTTCCCTTACAATTTACCCATGTGATTCTTTCAGATAAAGTATGTTATATGTTATATTTGAATTTATTATTATGTATGTTATTATGTATGTTATATTTGAACTATGCTATTTTTTTCTTGATTATTTGTAATGCTAATATCTTTGGATATCAATGTGGTGGTAGATTCAGAATTATAATAATACAATCGAAATGCATCTTTAGGATGAACATAAATAATAGATCTATTGTCGTTTCAAAATGGATAAAATGAGTTGGAGTATATGTTGGAAATTTAAATAGTTTTTAAGAAAAAACTTTGTAGTTTTTCCGTGGCTTTATGACTAACCTCACCCCATACTTGTGCTTCATAGCACATCACTGCCCTAGGTCTCCATATTATAGGGTCGCTCGCGAAATAGTCAACAGAATAAATAATATTCTGCCACAGCCGAGATCCGAACCCAGGACTCGGAGAACAGTAGACTAGTGAACTATCCACTAGACCACGCCACTCTTTGTTTTTAATCCTGAACGGTATCGATTTTTTTTTTTTTTTTTTTTTTTATCGTACTGAAATTTAAATATATTTAGTCTGGCATCCAGGACTGCTGTCCAAACTCCGAAAATTCCTCCCTCCAACATACTTTCTCATCATCCAGTCCTACCTCACTGACAGATCCTTCAAAATAAATCACAATGGGTCCTATTCATCTCTTTTTACTCAGTCCGCTGGTGATCCTCAAGGCAGTATCCTAGGACCCATTCTCTGCACAGTGTATAGAGCTGATACCCCAACCAATCCTAACACATTCCTTTCCACTTATGCTGATGACACTTGTGTTATCAGTCAATAACGATACAACTGTTGCCTTTCAAACCCTTTAATCCCACATCAGAGACCTTGAGATATGGTGTTAGAATTGGAGTATTAAAATAAATTCTAACAAATCCCACCAAATTACCTTTACCCTTCGTCGTGAACCAATGACATCCTGTCCCACAGTATCCTTTCGTAATATTCCACTTGTCCCTGTTGAACAGATCCGCTACTTAGGACTCCTCCTTGACAAACGTCTCACATGGAATCCACACACAAGACTGAAACTACAAGCAACTGCTCGCCGCTTTCGATTACTACAACACTTACTAACAGACGCTCAAACCTTCCACTTAACTACAAAAGGCTCATCTACATGACTATTATAAGACCAATCTGGACTTACCTAGTTGAGCTTTGGGACTCTACTAAACCATAGAATTCTTCTCGTATCCACCCTTACAATCCAAAATCCTTTGTAAAATCCTCAACGCTCCTTACTTTGTCACAAATAAAATCAACCATAAGGACCGAAATGTTCCATATGTTGCTGATTTTGCCCGAACTAGATATCAATCTTTCTGTGACAAACTCCATTCCCACCCCCAACCCACTAGTTTCAACCCTTGCTTCCTATTCGATTCCTGATAATCCTCCGAGGCGTCTGAAAAGAAGATGGCCTCGAGACCTTCTTGTTTAAAATAGTTACTGGAGTGCTTCCATTGGGTTGCTCCTCTACAAGTCTGTATCATGTGATTTTTCTTTTAGCATGTTTACTTGTAATATAAATTACAGTTGTAAATTTCAATAAATAAATATTTTAAAAAAAATATATTTAATTTAAATATTTTGACATACATTACGTCTACACAGCCATGTCTCGAGATATAATTCTGTTTTTAATAGTCTGATCCGAATTGTGTTTATTGCGTCATTTTTTCTCTTTCGTATTTCATCCGAATAAAAAAACCAAATGGTGATGTACACGAAACACCGTTACCGTTAGAAGAAGTTAGTACTAACTCTCCAGAGATGAGAACAACATAAGAACTACAGCAGGTAACCTTAAGGCAATCCGTTTTTGTCTCTTCAACTCATCAACAATTGTTTTTCCTCTTACGCCTTGAACCAATGTTGCAAAACGTGATTTTAGTGAGAGAGCAGTTTGTGGATAAAATATACCGAATTATTTTATCCTAGATAATTACAATCAATTAATTAAGGAATTAATTAATCGTCGAACTACGTTTAGAATTTTCAGCTTTATTCGTAATTTTATTTTTGGGGGAGATTTTATTTTATCCACTCCCTCATTCATTTTTATTATTCATCAAATCATACTAAACCTCATTATTTTTTTTTCAATATTTTACTTTAAATTGGAATTTACTACTGTATTAACACTATCTGCCGGGCATCCAAAGAGCTAAATGCGAGATTGTTTTGATATGATGTTTTCTTGAGCAAAAGTGTTAAAGCAGGTAAAATTATCAAAGAATTATAAAATTTTAGAAAATTCTTAAATAAGAGTTATCGAATAAAATTAGCCGATAAGAGTCCTTTGAGGGGGAGGGGAGGGGGCTGAAGGTTACAAAATAAACCCTTTTATGCTTGTTAATTAATACAACATGTAATGTTGAGAAAAAATAAACTTTTCTGAAAACAAAAGTGACTCCCACCGGTAGGTCACTCCATCCCACAAACAGTCCAGTGTGACCCACCAGTGGATTCTTTAACGAGTACCTGATATCGCACAGACACGGGACCACCTTTTAACCTTCGAAGGACGGCATAACTAAGGATTTTTTACTCCAATTACTATATAGTAATCGGTTTATAAGGGTTTGTCGACTTATAACAACTATAGAAGCATTAAATTTATTCTTAGATCTTAGTTAAGCGGAACGGTATGAAGAGATACTGTAGGTAAGGTCAAGATTTTATCGAGGAAAGTTTTCTGATGTTAAAATGCATTTAAGGCGGATTTCAACTTCTCTGGGACTATTAATATTTTATTAACTAGAGAAATTGCTATCTAAACCTTGTTTTTACGAATAAAATTATTGGGTTGTGTCACATGAAATGTCCATTTTCAAGGTAAAGGATTTTTATTAAAAATGCGACATGAAAACAAGATAATTTTATTCGAAGTATTTACCTTATTTTTCTACACATTTATCCAAACGTGACACCAACTTTTTTATTCCCGAGCTTTGAAGTGAAACAAAATCTGGAAACGCACTTTTCACTTGATCATCATTTTCAAAAAGTTTCCCTATGACGAAGTTATCTAAATTCCTGAACAGGTGGTAATCTGTCGGAGACTATTCGGGAGAATATGGTGGGTGCGGGAGAACTTCGTAGCCCAGTTCTTTCAATTTTTGCACGGTATGTTTTGAAACATGGGGTCTTGCCGCCGCTCAGTGAGATCATGAGGTACCCATGTATCGAGCTTTTTTACTTTCCCAATACACTTTAAATGTCTGGAAACGGTAGATGCACTTGCATTTAGTTGTGCTGAGAGTTCCTTAACTGTTTGGTAGGGGTTTCCTTCTACTGTATGTTTGAGGGCATCGTTGTCTATTACGGACGGAGGTCTTCCTCGGGGCAAGTTATCCAAGTCGGTATCCCCAGCTGAAAACTTAGCAAACCAACGGCGAATGGTCCGTTCATTAACATTCCCTTCCCCAAACGTCTTGCAAATATTTCTAGCGGCCTCAGAGCTTCTGAATGGCCGAGTTTAAACTCGTACAAACATATTACTCGAAAATCGCTTGTTTCCATGTTCATATTTGGAGGTATACTAAAAAGTGTGTAATTGATTGGGAAGCAAATGTTTATAATACAAAGGTAGAGGATAAGTAACTGTTTACTTTAAATATGTAAACTTTCGGAAGAAAACAACAGAGTTCTACAAAATTTTTGTTTTTGTGAACGCAAGGATAGTAATATAAATGTATAATATACCGTTGGAATGCTAATGATTTTAGAAAAAATATTATCTTATACATACTATTGTAAAAGTTAAAGTGATGAAACTAACCGATTGTCCTAGATAATAATATAATCGATTATTTAATAAAACACATGTTTCTTTTAAAATACAACGTAAATAATTCTTTAACAATTTATTTTCATTTCTAAATTTGTTTCAAAATTCTTAAATTGATATAAATAACGGAGGTAAGTGAAAGTCGTGTGTTGTGCCCACCAGATTTTTTTTGATCAATTAATGTTTATAATATCTGATGTGAATGAATATACATTTTAAAATAAACATAATATTTGGTTGCTAAATAAACTTTTCGCATAGATGAGCTCATAATCTCAAGTGATAAACTTTTAATTGGTCAAACATTTTAAAACATAAATGACAACACCTTATTCAAATTGCATCGTACAGCAGGGGCAGACTACTAGTTAAATATTAAAATAAGAATCGTTTAAACTGAAGCAGGCTAGATTGAGTTAGGAACGTGCCGAAACGAAACAATTTACTTTAGCTCCGACCTGAAAATAACTAGCTGAGACTTTATACGATCCGCCCACACCTCCCGCTCGGGACTAATATCGACACAATAACTTGGCGAGTTAGGAAGGTCGGCGGCGGGATATAATGTATTACTTTCTCCAATTGGATTCGGCCGGAGGCTACGTGAGAAGGTTGCGCAATATGGAATCGTCTGATAGTAAATATTATAGAAAGTAAAGAAAGAGTAGAATAGGAAAGAAGAACTTCATAGCTCTGCCTCTGGTAAGAAGATATATGAAAATAGATAACTTCTAGCTCATACACAACAAAATAAAATAAAATCCGTAAACAATATTTTGGAGGTATCCTGTGGGGAAGGACTTCCTCTGAGAAAGGTGACAATGGCAACGGAGAAAGTTCATATTCGAAATATTTTTTCAAATTATCATCAGACTCCTTAGCGAGGATCATTCTGTGGAAAAGTATCAGCAGATTCAGGGCTGCTTTTCCTTTGCTCGTATTTACGTGACCACCAACCGTTGCAAAGGAAACCTCTACATCTTTACATCGGAAAGGAACGTTCTCAAAGTCGTTTGCAATTCCCATCCTATAATATGATTTCCTGTGAATGCAAAGAGAAGTGTGGTAACAGATAAAACTGCAAAAAAGGTAGACTTCAATGTTCTATTATCTATCTTTATCGCGGATTCGAATCCTGCAATAATAGACCAAATATTAAATAAAACATGGAAGAAGACGGGTTTGACGATACACAGCATTTCGATCAAAATGATGCATTATACACATCAAATACATTTAAGTCTTCAAAAAGAAACAACAATTACGAAAATGCTTTACATTTTATTTAAAGTTGTTTTTGTATAATTAAAATGGTTTTTTTAATCTATTGGGTTGATGCAAAATTAATGCAGGTTTTTAGTAGGTATTGTAAATACGCCATATCTTTACTTTAACCATATATATTTAATCAAAATAATTTCCATCTGAATCAATGCACTTTTGCCAACGTTCAACAAGCTTTCTTATTCCACCAGAAAAAAAATCCGAATCCCTGGACTCAATGAAATCACGAAAAGAATTTTCAATGTCGTCCTGGTTTTGAAAATTTTTCTCCCTCAAAAAGTTGTCCAGATGCCTGAAAAAGTGGAAGTCTGTAGGAGAGAGGTCAGGTGAATAAGGCGGATGTTGGAGAACTTCGTAGCCCAACTCGTGCAGTCGTCGAAGCGTTGGTTGTGCAACGTGTGGTCTGGCGTTATCGTGGAGCAGGATCGGCCCCTTCCGATTCATCAATGCTGGGCAAAGACGTTGCAATTTTTGAGTTCCGAGTTCCGCCGCCATTTCTCGTGTGGTTTTGGTTGGGTCTTCTTCCACTTTTGACCTCAGCTGGTCGTTGTCCAGAGCAAGATGACGGCCCCGACCTTCCTTGTCTTCGAGGTCGAAATCTCCTCTGCGAAACTTCTGGAACCAACGCTGCACCGTGCACTCATTAATAGCCCCCTGACCCCACACTTCATTAATATTACGAGCCGTTTGCGCAGCGCTGCGCCCTAATTTAAATTCGTAAAAATAAATTTGACGAAAATCGCACTTTGACATTTTCGATTCAAGACCTTTGAACACACTGAACAAAACGATTTTACTAAACAAATTCATGGTGAAAGAGAGGGTATTAGATAAGGTTTGTTTTGGTATAATAATGATCAATGTTAGGATTAGCTTTGTTTACACAATTGGAATTAAGATATTGCAATAGAGGAAACCTGCATTAATTTTGCATCAACCCAATATTAAAATAAAAGTAATATATTAAAAATTTGTTCTTATTAGTTGCTAAAACGCTTTTATTTTCCTATAATATACAAATGATATAATATACACACAAAAATAATGGTTTTAAGATAATATTACGTTTAAAAGATCTAATTAAAACGTAGTATTTTATTTTTTACTAACCGAGCGCTTTCAGTAAAAACGTTATTTCAACATTTCTTGTTCGTTTAATTAGGAGTAATTAAAAATCGTATACATCTAACTTGTTAGAAATTTATTGCTCTAAAAGATTGTCTCATGTATTTTTTAATAAACTGCACACTAAAATAGTTATTGACGCGAAATTACCGACTTGTTGGCATTTTGTTTATTTTGACCATTTGGCCGATATTGACATCTATGTATCTCAGTAGCTGTTCCGAATTTTCCAACATTTTACATACCAAACATGTAGTAAATTTATTTTTCTTTAAAATTGATAACGAAAAAAATTGCTCTAAAATGTCCAGGAATAGATTTATAAAAAAAAACTGAAAAAAGTGATTTTTTAAGAGCTTTTTTCAAAATGGTGAAAAACGCACAAGGGTGAAAAGTGTGAAAACTTAGGTTTTTAATGAGAGGAGTAGTAAAAACAATCGTGCCTGAAAATTAAATTTACCCTACCTTTTTCTAGCCAAAATCCTATTTCTACTGGGGTATAGAGGCTATACGGGAGTTTCACCAACCACGGGTTAGGGTGGACTTTTTGTTAACAGCTAAGTTCATAATGTTATATTTTTTTTATTTTTTCAATATTTTTTATTTATTTTAGGGAAGCGAAGTGATCTAGTAGATAGAGCACTAGACTACTGTTCTCCGAGTCCAGGGTTCGAATCTTGGCTATGACAGAATAATATTTATTCGGCTGGGGTGACCCTAGGGTACATAGCTCTCCCGGGGCAGACCCAGCCCCTATAAAGCGGTGACCCAAAAAAGTGGGGGGAAACCTGGCGACTGAGCGTGATCTCGACCTAGACACCTCATTGCACGGCCGTTGGCCTAGAAACAGTACGAAACTCTTTATGTACTGAGCCCAACACCCTCCATTGGTTGAAGAGATTCAGGTTGTTTATTAATGTTTTTACTTTATTTTATTTTTTGGGGGGAACTTAATCCACCATCAATTAGAAATAGCGAGAAGTTTAAAAAAATAAATATACAAAAATCGTGGTGTCCTGATACAACAATCATTACATTTTTTTCTCTACCCTCAAAAATAACTGATTTGTTTATTCACTTAACGATCACTTTATGCTATTGTAGCTAATTGAACGATGCTACAGTGGTGCTAAATTTTGACTTACCAGGTTTAATTAGGCTAGGGCTCTTTAACGAGAACCTGCCATCATACAGGCTTGAGTTCTCCATCTAGAATAGAATAGAAAATAATCTTTATTCTGGGACATAGTCCCTTAAAGAAACAACAATTAAAGTATACAGTGTATCTGGCCAAAAGACCAAATGATCATGATTAATTCTTATTTACAATGGTGTAAGAAGTAATAAAAAAAAAAAAAAGAATATATCTATACAATAAAACAAAAGAGTAAAATAAATAAACTTCTTCAGATGCATACTTTTGCTGAACAAAACTAAATTTCTAATTAAAAGATTAATAAATTAAATAAGGTATGATCAATAAATAATATTTCCTTTTTACATTCAAAATCTGATTTTTGATATAAAACATCATTGCTGTTGAGCGTCTGCTTGGGAATACAGGAGGTATTGGAACAGTTGGGACTTGAATGATGATAGAGATGAAGCATGGCGGATATGAGTAGGTAGGGAATTCCAGAGATTTGCAGAGCGGACAAGAAAGGAATGATCAAAAGTTGTTGTTCTATGGGTTGGAATGTTAAGGTCAGAATGACGGGACCTTGTTTCGAGGGAGTGGATTGACGATTTAAATTGTAGAAGACTGTGGATATAAGGAGGGAGCTTGGTGTTAATGGTTTGGTAAAGGAATTATCCTAGGAAATATTGTCTACGAATTGGAGGGAGGAGCCACTTTAACTCGCCGTATAAATGGGTCACATGAGACCGCTTCGGAGTGTTGAGGACAAATCTTAAAAATATCTTACGTTCCTTCCGGCAGACAGCGTAACCATAAAATACTCCCAGGGACATTTGCTGGGTTCGAACCTACGACCTTAGACATAGAAATCTCTTATGCTACCCATTATACATAAGGTGACTGACTAGCTGAGTGATTGAATTAAAGCATTGCTTACCAATCACCATTTCGAAACTAATCGGCTGATATCCATTTCGGAGTGTTAGGTTCATTGCTGGATGTCCTCATATTTTTTAGCTGTATTTAGAAAAAATATATGGTGCGGGCAACACACGACTTCCACTTACTTCGCCAGTTAACAACTATTAAATAAACGAAAGTTGAAAAAAGATTTAAGTTAATTTAATTCAAATGTGTATTCAGTTTCGTTAGAAACATATGATAGAACGTATGGACAGTCAATATTGTAGCAATATTAAATTGCTACGTATAATAATCACTAATAGGCTTATATGCAATATTCGTCCTTTTACATAACCTTTTAAAGCATTGTGTATATTGTTATGTCATTAATATTTAAGAATCAAAGAACGTACTATTTGTTTTGAACATTTAATAACACTTGGATAACCTCAATACACATTCTAATAATATTTATAACATATGTTTCAATAATCGATATTAACACATGTGCTTAGAGATATAACAGTCCTCCTCCGCTAATCGGCTCCCTCACATACGAAACCAGTCCGGTGGCCTGCGCTGCCTCGTAGATCTCCTCAATGGTGGGTACTCATCATTCCATTCTTTATTCCTCGTACGATCCAAAGCTGGTGTCTTCGGTGAATTTCCTTCTTCTCGGATTGACGTTATTAGAGATCCGTCTCTCCCCTCCTTATCTTGCGTTCGATCTAGACGGACATCAACAAGCCTGAAAACAGGGCTTCCATCAGAGGAGCTAAATATGGGTCCCGGCTAGTTGCTTCTTTAAGCATCTTTCGAGTAACGGGCATAACCTCAGCCTGTTTCAACTGGAAGATTGTAGTTTCATCCATTGTGTCCTGTAGAACGTTTTCTGCTGGAAATCGGGATAAATAGTCTGCGTTAGCATGATTCTTCGTGCTTCTGTAGACGATATGATAATCAAATCCGGACAAAAATATAGCATATCGTAGCATCCGTGTTGCTGACAGAGAAGGCAAACATTTATCTGGACTAAGAATAGACGTTAGCGGGAGATGATCAGTTACAAGAGTAAAAGGTCTACCATAACAGTATAGAAAAAATTTCTGCAAACCCCAGTATAATGATGTAGCCTCTTTGTCGATTTGACTGTAATTCTTTTCACTTGAAGTGAGGGTTCGAGAAGCGAAGCTGATCGGTCTCTCTGACCCGTCTGGCATTCTGTGTGACAATACTGCTCCGAGGCCGTAGGGTGAAGCGTCTGTACTTAGTATAAGTGGTAGTTTTGGATTATACGGAATCAAAACCTGATCGCTGGTTACTTCTTCCTTGATTGTCTTGAACGCCCGTTCGCATTTCTTTGTCCATTCGAATTTAGTTCCCTTTTGAAGGAGAGCATACAGTGGTTCCAGAATAGCGGCCAAGTTTGGAATGAACTTATTGTAATATTTCGCCATTCCTAAGAAGGTTCTTAGCTCAGAAACGTCTTTTGGGGGTCTAGTCATAACGATGGCGTTAATCTTGTCTGAGTCTTTGTGTAAACCATCTTTGTCTATTATGTGGCCCAAATATTTGATGGATTTGGTAAAAAATTTACATTTTTCTTGATTTAACTGGATTTTGTTTTCTCGTAGCCGATCGAAAAGTAACTTAAGTCGTGCCATCGCTTCTTTCTTGGTACTGCCTTGCACCTTAATATCATCATAAAAACAAGAAACGCCTTCTAAACCTTGTAAGGCCTGGTCGACGGCCTTTTGCCAAGTTGCTGGTGCTACTTTTACGCCAAACATAAGCCTCTTGACTTTGAAGATACCTAGGTGGGTGTTTATAGTCTGGAGTAATGCGCTCTCTTCATCCATGGGAATGTGTAGATAGGCCTGTCGAACGTCCAGCGTGCAAAAATACCTTCCGCCACTCATACGTGCAAATATGTCCTCAATTCGGGGAACTGGGTAATGTTCGTCCTGGAGTAGGGGGTTTAAGGTAGACTTATAATCAGCGCAAAGTCTGATTGTTCCATTTGGTTTAACAATAGGTACCACAGGAGTTGCCCAATCTGAATGGGTTATTTTCTCAATAATTCCTTCAGATTCTAATCTCTTTATTTCGTTACCAACAGGTTCTAGAAGCGCGTAAGGAACTGGTCTAGCCCTCTTAAAAATAGGTTTTACATTATCTTTTAATTTAAGTGTACATGTGGCATGAGAGATTTTCCCCACCTTATTAGCAAATATATCTGAATAAGAAGATAACAGTTTATTTAACTCTAACTCAGGTGTTTGATATGTTTTAACCGCCCAGATATCTGCTAAGTTGACTCGAAGTTCCCGGATCCAGTCCCTTCCCATGATAGAGTCCACTAATTGGGGAATAACTACTAAGTTACCTGTGATTTTCTTGCCTTCACATTGAACCTTGACCTGACAGACGCCTAATGGTCTAATTATTTCGTTGGTGAATGTTCGAAGTCTTATGTTAGTAGGTTGGAGTTGTTTGCCCGGGAGTAATCTATCGAAAGTCTTTTTCGAGATGGTCGTAACGGCGGCACCGGTATCTAATTCTAGTTCCAGATGCTTACCTTCGATGATGACATTGATCATCATTTTACCATCGGGCCGTCCCTGAAACTGATGAATTTCGTATACATCTCGAATTTGATGAACTTCAAAATTCTCTTCTATCTCCGAGTCGTCCTCCGCTGATGACATGACGTCTATATGGTTCTGATTATGTTTTCCCTGCCTTTCGGTGCTAAGGCATACGCGGGCCAGGTGTCCGATTTTCCCACATTCTCGGCATTTTGTTTTCTTGGCATTACAATCCACGCTGCGATGGCTCTTCTTCCCGCATCGATAACAACAGCCCCGAAGTTGTTTCAGCTTCTCCCTAAAACTAGCCTGTACTGTGGGAGACCCTCTGTACTGTGATCGATTCTTCTCCTTGCTCACTTTATTGACAGTTAAATGTGAGCTTCTCATTTGTTGGCTTTCTAGTTTAGCAGTCTCTGTAGCAAGAGCTAAGTTAACAGCGTCATGGAATGTCATATTTTCCCCTTGCTGTAATATTTTTTCTCTAATGTCATTATCACTGATTCCCCGTACAAATTGAGCTCTTAAATGAGTGTCCATTGTGGACTCCTGACACTTTTGACAGGTGAAGTCACAATTATTGGCAATTTGCCGCAGATTAGCAACATATTGACCGATTGTTTCATCAGACTTCTGATGTCGAAGGACAAATCGATGTTGTTCTGCTATTTTGCTGGCTTGAGGACACAGATGTGTTTTTAAAATCTTAATTGCTTCTTCATAAGCTAGATCTTGCGGCTTCCTAGGTGCCGCTAAGGAAATTAAAGTTTGGAATATTTTTGGACTTAAGCTATTTATAAAAATTTGTAACTTACGAGTTTTGGAGGCTTCATCTGCACCATCAAGTCCTTTTAAAGCCAAGAAGTTCTCGAGCCGCAAAACGTAGGCATCGAACGTTTCCTCATGGTCATCAAAAGTTGAAAATTAAGCCCGTGAACTTGGTGTTTGGACTGTTCTGTAACCGCAGTTTCTCGGACTTGAATCCGTTGAAGAGCTGCCACCAACGACTCGATAAGTTGTTCGGACATCGCGAGTTTAGAAGTGTAAGTCAACCATCCTCGTCGCCAATGTTATGTCATTAATATTTAAGAATCAAAGAACGTACTATTTGTTTTGAACATTTAATAACACTGGATAACCTCAATACACATTCTAATAATATTTATAACATATGTTTCAATAATCAATATTAACACATGTGCTTAGAGATATAACATATATGATAATATTTTTCTAAAATCTTTCTCTTTTCAGCGGTATATTATACCTCTATATTACTGTTCTTATGTTTAAAACCAAAAATTGCATTTTAAAAATATTTTTTCAGGTTTCTCATTTGGTTGTTTATTAAACTCGCTCAACAGAAAATATAGTTATTCTTATAGAATCGGCATTTGAGCCCTGTCGTACCGCTCCAATCAGAATGAAACCTACATGATATTAAAGCCCATTAAATTTTACATCGATATATTGAGTTTAATCAAAATCGTTAGAGATGTTTTAGAGAATATCGTAAAAAGGTGCTAAATGCATGGTATAAAGTAGATCTTCCGGTCAGCTGATTTTGATGAAAAAGATTAGCTTAGAAATTAGAAAAAGATTAGCCTGTAAATTACCACACACACACACACACACAGATCTTTTTGTGGGGCTTGATCATTTGGCCTCAGGAGACCCTAAAACGTGTATTTCCATCGGAAACTGGAATTAGAAAATTTTCACGATCGCAATACTTCCCCCCTTACTATATATTTCATATATAGGTAAGTGAAAGTAAAAAAAAAAAAAAAAAATTAAAAAAAAAAAAAATATATATATATACATACATACATACATATATATATATATATATATATATATATATATATATATATATATATATATATATATATAGGGCATCCTCACACCAGACTGAAACGACAAGAAACTGCTCGAAGATATCGATTACTACAACACTTACTAGACAAACGTTCAAAACTTCCAGTATATTACAAAAGACTCATTTACACCACTATTATCAGACCTATTTGGACGTATGGAATCGAGCTTTGGGGCTCTACGAAACCATCTAACTCCTCCCGCATCCAGTCCTTACAATCCAAAATCCTTCGAAAAATCCTGAATGCTCCTTATTTTGTTACAAATCAACTTATTCATAATGACCTTAACATCCCATTTGTTGCAGACATAGCCCGTGATAGATACTCATCTTTTCATTCTAAACTCCCTGCCCATACAAATCCACTTGTCCGTAATTTATCTTCCTTAGATATCCCAGATAATCCTCCAAGGCGACTGAAAAGAAGGTGGCCTCGGGACCTACTGAGTTAAAATAGTTAGTGAAGTGCTACCACTGGGTTGTTCTTTCTCAAGACATTTTCATGACATTTTTTTTTCATTCCTCATATTTACTTATTGTGTTGTTTAATACAGTTGTAAATTACAATAAATAAATAAAAAAAAAAAAAAAAAAAAAATATATAGGGTAAGTGAAAGTAAAATTCAATCCAGTAGTTTTGGAGGAAGTTCTTTGATTAGGCCAAATCTTGGATCTGGGGTTGGAGAAGGGAAACTATAGCATTATAGACATAATAGATTCAAATCCCAGCTATTCTACATTCTCTCTCTCTAACGGTCGCCTTTCCTTCCTATCAAGATAAACATAGTTTAATCTTTCGAAAAGCGGTGTATATATATACATAAACTATAATTAACTCTAAGACCAGAGGAAGCCAGGGAGGGAGAAAATAAATTAACTTAGGGATTTGTTGGACTAAGGAAGTTCTATTATCGGGAGCGATCAATGGGTTGCCACGTGGCTCTTCTGACTTTCAATGTCTTTAACCCATTTTCTTTAAAATGTTTTTACACGACCATCATATATATATATATATATATATACATATATATATATACACATATATATATATATATATATATATATATATATATATATATATATATATATATATATATATGTAGAATGGAATAGAAAATAATCTTTATTCTGGGCCAGGGTCTCTTAAGAACAACATATATGTACAATTAAGGTATACAATGTATCTGGCCAAAAGACCAAAAGAACATGAATTAATTCTTATTTACAATAGTGTAAGAAGTAAGAAAAGAAAGAAGAAATATATCTATACATTAAAAGAAAAGAATGAAATAAGTCAACTTCTTCAGATAAGTACATTTGTTGAACAAAACTATGGTCTTAGTCGCAAACCGATGACTTACTGCCCCACTGTATCCTTTCATAATACCTCTTGAACAAATCCGATATCAACGACCCCATCTTGACAAACGTCTTACATGGAATCCTCATACGAGTCTAAAACGACAAGAAACTACCCGAAGATACTGATTACTACATCACTTACTCGACCAACGTTCTAAGCTTCCAATTCATTACAAAAAACTCATTTATGTTACCGTCATCAGACCCGTCACGACATATGAAACCGAGCTTTGGGACTGCCATGTAATTCCTCCCGCATCCAATCCTTACATTCCAAAATCCTTCGCAAAATCCTAAATTCGGTTTATTTCTCCACAAATAAAATCATCCATAATGACCTACATTAACTATTTGTTGCAGACCGTTCTCATATCAGATATACCACTTTCAATTCGAAACTCCCAACGAGAAATAGCGAGAGATGTTACTGATAAAGACGGAGGTTGTGATAGTTCAATGTTGCCACTGTCGTACAGAATCGTACAAGGTTAAAAGATTTTTACGCAATGTTTCAGAAAAAATGCAAAGTATCGAATTGTTACTAAGTTGTTAAATTAACTGGTGAATAGTTAGAAAACTATAAACTAACATTGTTATTTTTTATTTTTTTTATTCAAAAGAAATTTACAACTGTATTACAATAAAATACCATAAGTAAATGTGCTAATAGATCAAGTGGGCGTGATACAGGCATGTGAAGAAACTACCCAGTGGTAGCACTTTAAAGTTTATTCAGCTAAGTAGGTCTCGAGGCCATCGTCTTTTCAGCCGCCTAGGAAGATGGTCAGGAATAGGAGATGAGAGTTTGCGGACGAGTGGGTTGGAGTGGACGGGTAATTTGGAATAAAAAGAGGAATATATAGTTCGGGCTAGATCTGTGACTAATGGGATATTTAGGTCTTTATGGATTATTTTATTGGTGACAAAGTAAGGGGCGTTTAGGATCTTTCGGAGGATTTTGGATTGCAAGGATTGAATGCGGGAAGAATTGGATGGTTTGGTGGATCCCCATAACTCAATCCCATATGTCCAAATAGGCCTAATGATGGTTATATAAATTAATCTTTTGTAATATGTGGAAAGTTTTAATCGTTTGTCCAGTGTGTTGAAGTAAGCGGTATCTACGAGCTGTTTCTTGTCGTTTCAGTCTAGTGTGAGGATAACATTGTTATTAATTAATTAATATGTAAATATTTATTTGAGTAAAACACATATTTACGAACATATGTTCAATTGTTTAAAGATTTTATGTTGTACAGTTATAGCTTATCAACATGTAAATTAATTATATATATATTATATATAATATATATATATATATATATATATATATATATATATATATATATATATAATATATATAAATATGATGAGAAGAGCTGACACGTGTCCGCAATCTCTTACACGTGTCCTACTTGTACGACCTAGAAGGTGGGGTATTGTGTTCACCCTCTGGGGCTTCTTCTATTTTCGGGGCGAGAAAATTACGAGCTATCGTTACCGGCCCTTATCGGGCCCATTGGGGTCGCGGGGTGTTTATGATACAACGGTTCGATTCCACGTAGGTCCAAAATAGCTCTGATGTTTTGAAGCCAGCCAATTATATTTATATATTTAGGAGGAAGGATACCCGAAGGTTTTTTTCTGATTAGAGGATTGTCATAGCCGTGGAGTAGATAATTATAGCCCAATCAAGGCGCCTATTGACTCTGATAATTCTATTTTTACAAGGACTGAGTTAGTGGAACCCTTTCATTGTTAGTAAAAGCTCGAGAGCTAATGCAATTAGGGATTAAAGTGAGGAAAACAACGGATTGAATTGTTCTTTTCTTTGAATGTCTTAAAGTTTAAACTCTAAATTTAAGGCAGAGATTAAGTCGATTTAATCATAAATATCTATAGACTAGCCGACCCAACTGACGATGTATTATTATATTAACTATGAATATCATAATTGGACATTGGCTATGACAGGTTCCTTATATTTCATAATATATATATATATATATATAATAATATATTCATATATATATATTCCTATATTATATTCATAATTCCAAAACGTCGTGTGTTACGCGTACCAGATTTTTTATTTTAGTATATTTGATTAATAATTTGTAGATTTTACTTTCACTTACCTGTATGTGAAATATATAGTAAGGGAAAGTATTGCGATCGTGAAAATTTTCGAATTCCAGTTTTCAACGGAAATACACGTTTTAGGGTGCCCTCTCTAGCGCAAAAACGAAAAGTCGTACACAACTGAAATTTCATATTTTACTATAGGCTCGAGTTTTTACAGCAATTTTTTCATTGAAATCGGCTGACCTGAAGTATTCCCTTGTATTCAGCACCTTTTAACGATTTTCTCAAAAACGGCTATAATGATTTTGATTTAACTCGCTACATGGATGTAAAATTTAATGGGCTTTAACATCATGTAGGTTTCATTCTGATTGAAATAGTTTGACGGGGCTTAAATGCAGATATTTTAAATTTTCTTCCTCTAAAGTACCTTTAATTTTGTAAGTTATATAAAAATAAGCATATCATCTTATTACCATTGATAAAAAAAAGGTAAACATATAAATAGAACGAATTCGATATTCAACTATAGGAGAAAACTAAAATATATTTTTTTAATGCAATTGTTTCACAGCTTGGTCACTGAATGGGCGCTGTCATCGCCGTACGCTCCAAGTAGTTCTAACACAGAGTGACTAAAAAAAAAACTTACTGAATCTGATAGATAATATTATAAAATATTATTAATAAAATACATCTTTCTATAAAAATCAAATGTAAATAATTCTTTGACAATTTATTATCGTTTCTAAATGTGTTTAAAAATTCTTAAATTTAATATTAATAACAGAGGTAAGTGAAAGTTGTGTTTCACGCGCACCAAATTTTTTTTTTTTCATTTACCCAATTTAATATATATATATATATTGATTGATTGGGTTGTGTCACATGAAATGTCAGTTTTCAAGGTAAAGGATTTTTATTAAAAATACGATATGTAACAAGATAATTTTATTCCAAGTATTTACCTTCTTTTTCTACACATTTTTCCTAACGTGACACCAACTTTTTTATCCCCGAACTGAAAAACTTTGAGCTTTGAAATGAAACAAAATCTGAAAACGCACTTTTCACTTGATCATCATTTTCAAAAAGTTTTCCTTTGACGAAGTTGTCTAAATTCTTGAACAGGTGGTAATCTGTTGGAAGTCTGGAGAATGTGGTGGGTACGGAAGAACTTCGTAGCCCAGTTCTTACAATTTTTGCACGGTATTCTTTGAAACATGGGGTCTTGCTGCCGCTCAGTGAGATCATGAGGTAACCATGTATCGAGCATTTTTACTTTCCCAATACACTTTAAATGTATGGAAACGGTAGATGCACTTGCATTTAGTTGTGCTGAGAGTCTTTTAACTGTTTGGTTTTCCTGTCGTTTCCTTCTACTGTATGTTTGAGGACATTGTTGTCTATTACGGACGGAGGTCTTCCTCGGGGCAAGTTTTTCAAGTCGGTATACCTAGCTGAAAACTTAGCAAACCAACGGCGAATGGTCCGTTCATTAACACTCCCTCCCCCAAACGCCTTGCAAATATTTCTAGCGGCCTCATCTGCTGAATCGCCGAGTTTAAACTCGTACAAAAATATTACTTGAAAATCGCGTGTTTCCATGTTCATATTTGGAGGTATACTAAAAAGTGGGTGATTGATTGGGAAGCTAATGTTTATAATACTAAGGTAGAGGATTATTAACTGTTTACTTTAAATATGTTAACATTCGGAAGAAAACAGCAAAATCCTTTATGTATTTCAGAAACTATAAAAATGGACATTTCATGTGAAACAACCCGATAGTTGGACCTAAGCTAACAAGTACTGTATAAAGTTGAGAAGAGAGTGGAAACATATTCGAGAGGGGTAGTAATGTAGAAACAGGACCTCGCCCGAGTCAACACCAACTCTACGAATTAGGTTTCGCCCTTGTAAGAGTGCACAAGAGTCTTAGGGTATATTATATACACTCTTCCATACCATTTTCTACTAAATTTATTATAATTAAATTTACATATACGTAATATTGGGTCGTATGTAGCTTTTTTAAATATTAAAAATTTAATACTCTCTTTGTTTATAAAATCATGTTTACTGAATCAATAATGTTAAATATTAAAAAAAATCTGGTGCGGGCAACACACGACTTTCACTTACCTCCATTTTAAAAATCAATGAAAGAATTTTCAAATATAATTAGAGAGAAAAATAGGTGCAACTATTAAAGAATTAATTAAATTGAATTTATATTGAAACATGTGTTTTATTAAAAAATCTATTATCTTATTATCTAAATAATCAGTTAGTTTTATCTTCTTTTCATCACTCTCTATTAACTTTTAAAAGCTTGAGTATAAGATAATATTTTTTTTTTAATCTTTAGCTTTCCAACGGTATGTCATATGTCATATGTTACTGCTCTTATGTTCAAAAACAAAAAAATTGCATTAAAAAAATATTTTTTCTGTTTTCTCCTTTAGTTAGGTATCGAATTCATTCAGTTTTTATATTTAACTGTTTTTCATCAGTGGTAACAAGATAATATAGTTATTTTTATATAATCAACAAAATTAAAGGTACTTTAGAGAAAGAAAATTTAATATATCGGCATTTAAGCCCTATCAGTCCATTTTAATCCAAATGAAACCTAAATGATATTAAATGCCATTAAATTTTACATCGATATAGCGAGTTTGATCAAAATTTTCGAAACAGTTTTCGAGAAAATCGAAAAAAGGTGCAAAATGCATGGTAATAAGTGGCTCTTCTGGTAAGCTCATTTTGATGAAGAAGGTTTTGTAACTATAAGGCGTATAGTTGTCTTTATAATGAAATTTCAGTTTCATAGGACTTACCGTTTCCGCCCGGGAGTTACCACACACACACACACACAGACCTTTTTTCGGGACTTGGTTATTTGGACTCAGGGGACCCTAAAACGTGTATTTCCGTTGAAAACTGGAATTTGAAAATTTTCATGATCGCAATACTTTCACTTACTATATATAGTAAGGGGTTACGACGGAAGGTTTCGGAAATATGATTTTTGAAAGATAGTGTTTGGTCGAAGGTTACTCCTAGATTCCTGACAGTCGGGTGGAACTTTAAAGGATTAATATTTAGGTACAGGGTCGGGATATATGTGGAACAATTATCAGGAGGTGATGAGATCTTATTAGAATTGCTTTTGTTTTTTCAACATTCAGTATTAACTTATTGACTACAGCTCAGTGACTTATTCGATTTAAGTCCCCTTGTAGTCTTTTTGTAGCTTGTAATAGATAGGTAATCAGAGCGATACAGACTGCTAACCCTGAAAGCAAACTGTTTACTTGAAGCCCTGCTATCGAAATCGATACCTCTGTTATATTGAAGATCGTGCTAATTGCGGTGATGTATTTAGTTAGGGATTAACTTCGGTTAGTTTCTTGTTACAACCTTATCCCGAAATAGTCCCGTAAACATCTGGGATCTATATCCAAGCCATGTTTTGTAGCTTGTTATAACTGTGAGTAGTGTAGTCAGTTTTTTTTTTTTTTATTATTTTTGTTGAGATATATTACAATTTGTTACAAAATGAACAATAATAATATTGATAAGAGACCACATTCATACTATATATACAGAAAATAATAATAATGGTCAAAATAGTCAGTTATCTGATATATTTAAGCAAGCCGAGGGATGTCTTATGAAATTGGTTAATTAACAACTTTATCATAGCTAATGTTTGTGATAATTATATAAAACCTCAGACTACCTTAAATATATATATATATATATATATATATATATATAATATATATATATATATATATATATATATATATATAATTGCTATGTTTTTGCCCGGCTGCTTTTCTAAGACAGCGGTAGCTTCAAAAACTAGCTTACTAGGATCTCCTTTCCAAAGGTATCGTTTTTACCAATCCAATAGGTGGCATGCAGGGTAAGATTAAAGTAAACAAGATTCAATTAATACATTACTATAATTATTAATTTACACATATAAGTTATATTAACACATTGCCTGGAACTCTGATTGAGAATACTGAGGGACATTTTATTACCTTTGCCATACAATATTACAAATAACGATATACCTTTGAAACCCTTAACCGGCTGGCGAAGGTGAAAACAGTCTTAGGTTAGGTCCCCTTTCTCGTCATCATCCTCCAGCTGCTCTCAGAACCCCGACGGCCACCTCCTCTTCTTGTAGGTGGAACCCGACTCACTCTTCTTGAGGATAAAACTTGACTGCCTCTTCGGTTCTTCTCTCTCATTCTCGTCACCTCGGGTGGGCCGAGATGGGAAGTGCCCCGGTTGGCGGTATAGCCTTTGTGCTATTATTCTTATCTTTTCACCAATCTTAATATTCTTGTTGGCCGCCGCTGGGGGGAAACTACCAGAGGTTTCTGGTACCGCTGGGGGGCCCATACCGATGGGAAATCTAGGGGGCTAGGTAAACACCTTTTGATGTTTTGCCGACAAAGGTTCGTTATCATTAATTGTTTAATATTAAAATTATTTAATAATGAACTCCCCTCAGTATACTCAATACATTACAATATATATATAAAATGATAATGCGATTCCTGATTTACATTTCTGAACAAAAGAAATATAACACAGTGTATAATATACTATTGAAAAGCTGAAAATTTTAGAAAAAAATATTATCTTAAATACAAAGTTGTATAAGGCCAATGGCGTAGATGAAAAGCAGATAAAAATTAAAAAGATTTTGTATACAATGGTTTCTATTGTTAGATTAGTTAATGTAACGCACATGTTCATCGAGGCTCGATATATTTTATTTTACTTAATCGACTCTGACTTAATTTAAAAGTTCTTAAATTGATTTTAATAACGGAGGTAAATGAAAAAGTCGTATGTTGCTCGATTTCTTACTAGATTTTTAAAATACGAACAACAGTTGAATTAATTAGGTATTGTTCATACAAAAATACTAAAATGGCGATAAAAATGGGAGATTGAGGGAAGGAGGGTGAGATTTTGGAGTTATATGTATTTTTACTTTTACATACTATATATAGTATTGCGATCGTGAACATTTTCGAATTCCAGTTTTCAACGGAAATACTCGTTATAGGGTCCAAATAACCAAGTCCCTCAAAAAAGTCTGTGTGTGTGTGTGTGCGGTAACTCCCGGGCGGAAACGGTAAGTCCTATGAAACTGAAATTTCATATTTAATATACGCCCGAGACGTGACAAAACTTTTATCATCAAAATGAGCTTACCAGAAGAGGCACTTTATGCCATGCATTTTGCACCTTTTTTCGATTTTCTCGAAAACGGTTCCGACGATTTTGATTAAACTGCTATATCGATGTAAAATTTAATGGGCTTCAATATCATGTAGGTTTTATTCTGATTAAAATGGAATGACAGGGCTTAAATGCCGATATTTAAAATTTTCTTCCTCTAAAGTACCTTTAATTTTGTAGATTCAATAAAAATAACTATACTATCTCGTTAACGCTGATTAAAAACAGGTAAATATATAAACTGAATAAATTCGATACCCAACTAAAGGAGAAAACAGAAAAAATATTTTTTTATGCAATTTTTCGTTTTTTAACATAAGAGCAGTAATATACATGTAAGATTTACCTTTAGAAAGCTAAAGATTTCAGAAAAAATATTATCTCATACACAAGCTTTTAAAAGTTAATAGAGAGTGATGAAATGAACATAAAACTAACTGATTATTTTAGATAATAATATAATAGATTTTTTAATGAAACACATGTTTCTATAGAAATTTAATTTAATTAATTCCTTGATAGTTTCGCGTATTTTTATCTCTAACTGTTTTTGAAAATTCTTTCATTGATTTTAAAAATTGAGGTAATTGAAAGTCGTGTGTTGCCCGCACCAGATTTTTTTGCCAAATAAAAAAAAAAAAACTTAAAAAAAATCTGGATAGGCAAACCCACATTACCTAGCTGTATGATATAAAATTTCATAACAATCGGTCTAGCCGTTTCTGAGAAGTGCGACCACAAACAACACGTCGCTTTATATATATTTATATATTTATATATATATATATATATATATATATATATATATATATATATATATATATATATATATATAAAACATTATATTAATTATAAAAAAAATATTATAATATGTTATAATATTTTATATATATATATATATATATATATATATATAAAACAAATTATAATTATTTTTTTTATAATTAATATAATGTTTTATATATATTTATATATATATATATAATATATATATATATAAAACATTATATTAATTATAAAAAAAAATAATTATAATATGTTTTATATATATATATATATATATATATATATATATATATATATATAAAACATTATATTAATTATAAAAAAAAATAATTATAATATGTTATATATATATATATTAAACATATTAATATTGATGTCAAGTGGATTTTTAAGATACGTTGGTTAGTTGTTTTTACTCCTTTTTTTTTTTTTTTTTTTTTTTTTTTTCTTTGTTATTTCTTCTTTCTGTAAACAAACTATGGGAAGGGATCAGGGATAATATTAAAGAGGTCGGTAATTTATGTCTTGGAAAAATTGAAAATAAAAAGAACAAACCTTGGTTCGACAGGGATTGTCAAAATATGTGCGAAAAAAGAAAAACCGCTAAACTGAATTCCTTAAATAATCCAAGCGATAATAATGTGGCTTATTTTCGGTTAGTAAAGAATGAAACTTCAAAACTCTTAAAAAATAAGAAAAGAGAGTATCTTAAAGGCAAAATAATAGAAATAGAAAAACACAGAAACGAAAATGACGTAAGAGATGTACAAAGGTATAAACAAATCGCGTAAAAGATTTGAACCTCTATTGAATGCGATTAAAGATGCAAATAACAATATAATTGCGGATCCTTCTGAGATATTAAATAAATTTAAACAACACTTTGACGGCATCTTAAATACGGAAAATAATAATCAATCTCCTCTCTCTGAATATCAGAGCGCTGAACCATGGATAGACGCACCGAGTAAAGAGGAAGTCGAAATGGCGATAGGAAAATTAAAACGTTATAAGGCCGCAGGAAATGATAATATCACGAGTGAATTAATCAAGGCGTGTGGAGAAGCGGGCGTTTCCAAAATACATTTTTTAGTTAAAAAGATCTGGGAAACTGAAAAAATGCCCGAGGAATGGAAAGAATCAATACTTATTCCGATTCACAAAAAAGGACCGAGGTCGGATTGTAACAACTATCGTGGGATCTCTCTTCTCCCGGTATGCTATAAAATATTCTCGTCAATTCTAACTAGTCGAATCACGGAATACGCTGAGGAAATTATCGGAGATTACCAATGTGGTTTTAGGCGGAATCGCTCGACTATTGACCAAATATTTTCCCTACGTCAAATATTAGAGAAAAAATTGGAATACAACGGTGTAGTCCACCAACTTTATATCGATTTTAAAAAGGCTTATGATTCAATAGACCGTCAGAAGCTATATAACATCATGATTGAACAGGGAATACCTAGAAAGTTAGTAAACCTAGTAGAGATGTGTTTGTCGGAAACATTCCATAAAGTTAGAATCGGTCATAATTACTCCGAGAGATTTGAGGTGCGATCGGGTTTAAAACAGGGTGACTCCCTTTCACCTGTGTTATTTAATATAGCTTTAGAATATGTCATAGAAAAGGTGATGTGTACCGAGAAAGGCTTAAATATGGGTGACAAGATTCCGGTTTTGGGGTATGCCGATGATCTGGTACTGCTAGGTGAAGACACGGAAACCATACAACTAAATACAAGTGTGTTAATAAAAACCGGTAAAGAAATAGGACTCGAATTAAATACCGATAAAACGAAGTATATGATTAGTAGCAGAAACGGTGTCGATCTTGGAGATATTGATGTATCAGGTCATACTTTTGAACACGTAGAGAAATTCAAGTATTTAGGTTCAATTATAACTATAAAAAATGAAATCCAGGAAGAAATAAAGTCCCGGTTAAAAGTGGGAAATACGTGTTATTATTCAGTTGCTAAGTTACTTAGTTCGCGGCTTCTATCTAAAAACTTAAAGATTAGAATTTATAAAACTATTATTCTTCCAACGGTTCTTTACGGATGTGAAACGTGGCCGCTTACTTTAAAGGATGAACAGCGGCTTAAGGTTTTCGAAAATAAAGTATTGCGTAAAATATTTAGTCCAAAGAGAGATGAGGCCACTGGGGAGTGTAGAAGGTTGCATAACGCGGAATTGCGGAACTTGCATCCTGTGAATATAATTGAGCTGATTGCATCGCGGAGACTCAAATGGGCGAGTAAAGTTGTTGGGCTAGATGACGAACGGATTCCGAGAAAGTTGGTATTTGCTGATCCGACTGGTAGGCGTCCGAAAGGTAGGCCGAAGCGGAGATGGGAGGATTGCGTTAAGGCTGATCTCGGGAGCTTGGGCTTGAATGGTGAGCATTGGACGAGTCTGTGTAGGCGGAATTTGGTGGTATCGGCATCGAACCTTCGGGTTCGCTAAGCCTATTATTATTTATTTATTTATTTCTTCTTTCAAAACTAAAGTTTAACCCTATTCGTGACTTTAGATTACCTTACACAACTTACTATAGGGGTACTCACTACGTTTGCTATAGTATGCTATTTGTGCTATTGTGCTAAACCCATCAATTTTATACAGGAAATAACTGTAGAAACTCGACGGGTTTAGCAAAATAACACAAATAGCATGCTATAGCAAACGTAGTGAGTACCCCTTATATAAAATAACATTTTTCTAAAATGTTAAGGAGAAAAATCATGTAAAAAAATACTAAATCCAAACTCATCTTGGCCTGTTGAGGTAGAGGCAGAGCTGTTATTTCTTGTTACTATTTAGTACCCAAATTATAGAGGCTGTATTGATCCTTAATACCAACTTCAAATAACATTGATAAGATATAATTAATAATTATAATAGCTGCGATCGAAACCGGAGTGGGAAGATCAGTAGACAAGATTGTACTTCACATAAATAATAAAAGAAGAGATAATAATAGCGTTATACGGAATCTTAGAAGTCAGTTCGAAATTAAACACGGAGCTCGAACAAATTTCTCAAGATACACAGAGTAAAGTTTCAAGAAATTAAACAGACTCTACAAGTCGCGAAATTACTCGGCTCTAAAAGAAGAAGGTTCATCACCAGACACAATACAAGTTGATCAAATAGCGCGCACGGTACTATATCGACACACCCGAGGTATACTCCATTGTTTTCCCTACCCTATCTCCCCTCCCTTTCCTGACTAAACATAGAACTCCCGAGTTTTAGGAACTCGCTTTGGAGGAGAAGAGGAAAGTTTTCAAGAGATAACTCACTCGAGTGAGCTGTTACTAATTAAGAGTAACTCCTGGGCCATCTTTCCACGGCTCGGAGTTCTTTTGACGAAACGCTTTTAAAGGAGAAACGGCTCTGGCTTAATTTGTGTTTTTTTTTCTTCTTTTCTCTTTTTTTCTTTTTTGTTTTTCCTTTTTTTTTTTTTTTTTTCCTCTTACTCCTGTTTCTCCGTCATTAACTCGAGCCCCTAGCTTATCCTCTTCGCCTTCATTACTTCTTGACAAATTCTCAACTGCGTCACTTTTACAATTAGCTTTTTTTTTTTCTGTGAAAGCAACGATATTATGCTGACAAAAAGACATGTTATAAACAATGTTATGTTTATTGTTAGAAGTTTTTTTTTTAAATTCATTTACTAGCGGCCCAATAGACGATGTCCTGTATTAACTATAGCAGATTTTTTTTCTTTCTAAGCCCCATGGAAGTAGGGGTTGGAAATCGCGAAATAAAGGAATATGGGATCTCTTTTTCTGCATTACATGCATTCTAAGAGGGGACGGAGGATACGAAAATGTTCGGTATATGGGAGCGAATGGGAGTCACGTTAAGTGATGGGGCTCACTAGACTTTCTGAGTTAGTTAGTCAGGTTATGAGAGGCGGAATAATCAGGAATCAGTCATTTTTTGAAAAATTTTAATTTTAATTTTTAAGCCAACGTTTCGGCTCAAGCTTGTGAGCCATCATCAGGGCTACAAACATCAGAACAAAACGAAATACATATTAATATGATAATGAAAATTTTCTTTTGAATGTAGTGACAATGATAACATTTGCAATAAAACAGAAAATATACTTAAATATTATAGATACAAATAATGATAATATGATACACAATCTGATGATAATAAACATAAAAACAAAACTTTAAACTTCAATATAGAAGTAAAATATATAAAAACACATAAAAAGTAAATTTTAGTTAAAATAAGCGAGAGAGATAAAAAATACAGCTGGAAAAACGTAATCAAAGCCCCCCGAAAGCACAATAATTATTCCCTATATCAATAAAAAATATTAAAAGTGAATTAAAGATAAATGCGTGGGAGCGATAATAAAATAAAACGCAAAATACGTAATTTCAAGACCCGAAAATACAATTATAGATCCTTGTAACAATAAAAAAACATAAAAAGTAAATTTTAGTTAAAATAAGCGCGAGCGATAAAAAACGCAGTTGAAAAATGTTAACGCAAGACCCGAAAACACAATAACTCCTATATCAATTAAAAACATTAAAAGTTAATGCGAGTTAACATGCACGCGAGCGATAAAAAATACAGCTCGAAAAACGTAATTATAGTACCCGAAAACATATTAATTATTCCCAAAAACCAACCCTCCCCCTCTAAAAACTCAAAATTAATTACAATTTTTAAAACTAAACAGACGATAATTAATTTGTTTAAATATTAACTAGCAGAAAACGGAAGTCGATATCAAATATCTGAAAAACAAAAAAATGGCGATAGGATATAACAAAATTATTAAAAAAGTCATAATTTTAATTTAACTAATTATTTTTCAATAAATAAAACGGAATATTTAAGGCTAGAAGTGAAGAAAAAGGTGACAATAGCTTTGGAAAAGGTAAGATTTGAAATGGAAAAAGTTACATTTGACTTGGAAAAGGTTACAATTGACTTGGGAATGCTATAGTTTTTCGTTATTAAATAGGGGCACACATTTACGAATTGCTAAATTAACTCTACAGGTGAGATTGCAATGTATATTCAATAACGAGATTGGAAATATAATGTCTTAACTGTCTCAGCAATGCCCATTGTTAAATAAAAGCAAAAACACTTTGCGCTAAGCACACCTTGACCATCGAATAAAGATAATCCCACTGACGGTTATAAGGCACTTGTGTGAACAGTAATGATTCGCTCATTTTCAATTTATTTGTAAACACAGTATGGCGGGAAAAATTAGTATTAAGGGTCTTGCCAACTAATAATAAAATGATGAAGCACTGAAAAATTCCAAACTTTTGACATGACTTTAGTCCACCTAAATTGGTGATTTTCCCCACTGAGCGACTGGGAAATACATAAGTTCATGACTATCTCTATATACAATCAACTGCTCAGGAACCCAGTCAGGAAGAAATTGAGTTCACAGCCGGACTGGCGGATTGATGAATTAAAAAATATAAAGAAAGAATGAAATCTTATACTAACAAAATTTATTTGATTTAAAAAAAAAGTTATACAGCCGTTAGATTTTCTTCAATTTTCTACGGTAATAATAACTCGACCGATCTCACTAATTCTATTTTGCTTCACTTTAACTTAAGGCTTCAATGATTCCCTTGGTCATAGTTCAAGTCCTATCGACTAAATCATATACTAACGTCGCAGAATCTATCCCTCCGCCTGAAAATATTAATCTATAAATCATTAATTAGAGGCATACTTCTCTACAGAGGACGAAGACAGACCAAATACACGACACCTTCGAACTTCCGACCGTGACAGAGTTCATCTCCCGAAGACATATCAAATTCTTTGATAGTCTCCGGTACCGCACGAACCCACTGTTTAACACACTGAGTCCGACAGGACGGCCACAGCGCTGGCAAGACTATGTACGGACCCTCAGACTAGACTGAGAAACCATTTAGTTTTAAAAATTGTAATTAATTTTGAGTTTTTAGAGGGGGAGGGTTGGTTTTTGGGAATAATTAATATGTTTTCGGGTACTATAATTACGTTTTTCGAGCTGTATTTTTTATCGCTCGCGTGCATGTTAACTCGCATTAACTTTTAATGTTTTTAATTGATATAGGAGTTATTGTGTTTTCGGGTCTTGCGTTAACATTTTTCAACTGCGTTTTTTATCGCTCGCGCTTATTTTAACTAAAATTTACTTTTTATGTTTTTTTATTGTTACAAGGATCTATAATTGTATTTTCGGGTCTTGAAATTACGTATTTTGCGTTTTATTTTGTTATCGCTCCCACGCATTTATCTTTAATTCACTTTTAATATTTTTTATTGATATAGGGAATAATTATTGTGCTTTCGGGGGGCTTTGATTACGTTTTTCCAGCTGTATTTTTTATCTCTCTCGCTTATTTTAACTAAAATTTACTTTTTATGTGTTTTATTGTTACATATGCTATATGATGTTAGAACACTGTAATCTCGCTAATCGTGAACAAAAATTAATTAGTTTTTTAAAAAAAAATTTTCCGTATTCTGTAACCCCAAAGAATTAATAAGAAAGAGTTTCAGAATTTTGTCCCCCTATATCGGTCATATTGTCCACTGTGAGTCGGGTAAAAATATCAAAGTCTTTTTTTTTTCTTCTTGAATGATCTTGGTAATTCGTAAAAAAAACAAAACCATTTGCTATTTAGCAATGTATTACATACATCTAATACATCAATAAATACATCAATACATCTAAAATTAAATATAATAAATAAAGTAGAAATCGTTGTGGGTGACTGTATCGAACATACCCTAAGGCACTCTTGTGCACGCGTAACCTAATTTGTATAGTTGGTCTTGCCTCGGGGAAGGTTTCGTTTCTATATTACTAACCCTCGAATATCTTCCAGCTCTTCTCTCGAATATCTATCTCTTCTCAACTTTATACTCTGCCTGTTGCAAAATTTCCAACTATATCCAGGCTCAAGCCAGAAAAAAATTTCTGCAAATTATTACGCAATGGTTCAATATTTCCAAATAATTAAGTTATGGTATTAGCTGTATCCTGCGACATAGCTCACGAATGTTTTATTTTATGTTGATTTGTATATTATTGCTAAGAGTAACTATAATACATACAACTTCGCTATATGTCAATCAGTCCCCCTTTAAACTATTAAAGACAAATAAGAGGTCATCTGTAGCAGGGTGGCAAAGTTCACGTAGATAGTCTTACGATTTTTTAATGGAAGTAAAATATCCTTAGTTATGCCGTCCTTCGGAGGAGACGTTAAAAGGTGGTCCTGAGCCTATGCGATGTCAGGTACTCGTTAAATATCCCTACTCTTATGAAACACGGATTGGCAAAATTTAGGACTCGTCCGATTAGCCACAGCAGCATAAAGGGACGTTAAATGAAATAAACAAACTTTAACTTACCTATATATTTCATTCCTAATTGTATTTGAAAATTCTAAAATTGATTGATCCCACTGTAGCATCGTCCGATTAGCCATAGTAGCATAAAGTGACGTTAAATATATTTAGAAATAAAATACAATTGTTTGTTTGTTCTCTATTGCTACTTGCCATCTGCAATTTTTTTTTTTTTTTTTTTCACCCTTATCTCGCCTTGGGAAACTATACAGGGTTTCTCAGGCCAGGGAATGAGATTGGGAGATAAATTCTGAGTTAAAAGGTCACCAGCACTGAGACTAGAACTCGTAATTGTTGAGATTCAAATTAAGGTCCTCTGTAGTTGCGCAAGCAACGCGCGTTCAAAGCAATGCGCGCTAACCCACTCAGCCATCCCACCCTCTCTCCCCAAAAATAACGAATAAAGTTATTCATTACTAGATCTTAGTTTTATTCAGTCAAATTTACAATAGGACTCCAGTAATAGTAGATTTTCTTAGAGTAAGCCTTCTACCTGAAATATTATTTTGAAGAAATATGTTCTATTAATGAATCCCTTTTCCCCTTGGTCATCGCGTCACGCGTAAACGACTTGACCGATTTCGCTAATTCTTTTTTTGTTGTGTTTATAACAGTCAGGAAAAGGTTCTTATGAATGAAAAGTTAGTACAGTCGTTAGATTTTCTTTAATTTTCTACGGTAATAACAATCTCGACCGATCTCACTAATTCTATTTTGCTTGGACTTTAACTTGAATACAGGACATCGTCTATCGGATCAGCTAGTAAATAAATAAAAAAAACTTCTAGGAATAAACATAACATGTTTTTTTGTCAGCATAATATCGCTGACTTACACAGAAATAAAAGCTAATTGTAAAAGTGACGCAGTTGAGAATTTGTTAAGAAGTACGACCTGAAAGTGCCAAATGTTTTCGGGTTTCAACCTAAAATTATTTTTTTAGGTTGTTCTAAAAAACTTTGCGTCGCTTTGGTTCTTTTAGATTCTCAGTTAATTTTTTTTTCATAGAATATCTTCCTGCCACAAAAATTTGGTTTACAAATTCTCAAAAACTCACATTTTTAAAAAATATTAGCATTTGATCCAGAATGCTAGAGATATCATTATCTCATCTTTGCTAAATATGAGAAGAAAAACCGTACCTGATCTAACTTTAAATGAATTATTATTACTTTTTTTTCGAATTATGAAAAATAAAATTTTAATAGTTAATCATTTATTAGTCTTGTTAGTTAAATGTTGTTTACACGTAGTTAATTATATTAATATATTTGCTAAATTCACAGATATCTTAAATAAAAGTTTAATACAAACTTCATAATTAAATACTTTCTCATGACAGTACCATCAATAAATAAAAGATCCTTGAATATTTGATTTCATTATGAAGTTTATATAATCAAATGTAATTAACCAACATGGGAAATATTTCTCAGAGGAGAATAAGGAAATATACGTAACTTAATAATTATAAAAACGTTAGTTATCGGTAATGTTGTATGAGGAAGGTCATAGTGACTGTTACCAACTAATCGAGCGTTATATTCTTCCAAAAAGTACTATATCCACGTTTCATTAAAAAAAATATATACTTATACCACTAAAATCCATGAAGGGTCTTGGGCTCAATAAATATAGAGATTCGTACTGTTTATAGGAGTAACAGTGGTTTGCAATGAAGGTAATGAGGCCTTTATCACGCTCAGCCGCCGGGTTTTTTCCCCAATTTTTTTGGGTACCCATTTTATAGAGGCGGGTCTGCTAAAGGAGGGTCTCCATACCTTAGGGTCGCCCTCCGATAGAATTAACAAAATAAAAAATATTCTGCCACAGACTGGATTCTAACCCAGGACCCGGAGAACAGTAGACTAGTGCTCTATCAGCTAGACAACGCCGCTCCCCATTCCCAAAATACTATATCTGTATTTTTGCATGGTAAAATTGCAATAATAACAATAAAACACAGTAAAAATATTAAATTTAGATTATAACAAAATAAAATTGGTCCAGTGATAAATAAATGACAGATTTCTGCGTTTCCTGTAGAATTGCCTAAATTAGATATAGTAAATTTTGTAAATTAGCGTCTCGATGGTTTTTAATGTCCCTAAGTATTAAATTATCTTGCAAATTTACTGATTTTACTACAAGCTTTTGGTAACTGATCCATTTTGCTAACAGTTTGCCCGAACATGGTCCATGAACCTAAACTCTTATCCATTATACCAGTTGATTATGAAGGGTTAACAATAAGATGTTCATTTAGGAAATCTATTCATGCCGGGGTTTTGAATGCGCTATCAGATCGGGGAGCCACTATCGATTATAAGATCTGTATTTATCGAATTCTCAGAATCGATTCAAGTCATTAATTCACTTTTCAACTCCAGCTTCAAGAATGCCTTTCCATTTCGATAGTTGAGATCGTACGAATAGATAAAGTGCTCTTGACCGTGAACAAATGTCTTTTCCTTTTGAAGCCTTAGTTAACACACTTCATTACTTAGGACTCACTTCGGCAGAAAGATTGTCATGCGGGCTTCAAATTGAACTCTCAACAACCGACTAGACATCCTAAATTCTCTGCTGCATAAACGCTCCTGTTTAAAAAAAAAAATCTGTTGTAGGCAATACACAACTTTCACTTATCTCGACTGTTAAAATCATTATAAGAACTATTACATAAATTCAAAGTTTTATTTTTAGTGAAACAGATTTAAATTAATTTACGAAACAATTTTATTGAGCTTTGTTGGAAACATATGATTTAGATGTTTTTCTTAAAATAACTTCTTTATTTAAATCAAAATACATAAATTTTACTGTGCAAGTAGAAGCCACTATCCCACTAAGGCGAGCCCGTGTGTGGGAAAGGAGTTCACCTGCGGCAATTCAATAAAAGTACGATAACAAACAGTAACACAGTTCACAGTATAAAGCAGTAATTGACTAAGCTAAAAGCTATAAGGGATACATATACATATATACAAGATATAAAATTAAGGCATGCAAATACAAAATTGAATTATATAATAACTAATTTTTTTTTCTTTTTTTTTTTTTTGAGAAATAATACAATTTGTTACATAATCAACAGTAGTTATAGTGATGTAATACATTCATACAATATATACAGAAACTAATGATAAAGTCAAATCACATAAAATCGGAAATAAATAAATTCAAATATATACAAAAAAAATAACAATTAATAAAATCAAACAAATCAAAACAACAACCTATAGTAGAGATAAATACAAGTTGGGAAATAAATGAAAATTCGTACAGGCAAACTTAACTATATACAATCTGCTAAAGGGACCCTTGACTCGGTTGCTCCCTCCACAAGTGGAGAGAGAGGCCGAATCCAAGAGATCCCAGCGCCTCTCACTCAGCGCTTCGCTGGTGTAAGCCAGTGGAGGCCGAATAACTAATTAATACAAAAAAAAAAAAAAAAAGAACAATTAGAAGAAACAGTAATACAGTACACAGTAAAAAAAACAGTAATTGAGACGTTGATCTCCAAAAGGTACTATATCCATTATAGGAAATATTATAAGAAGCGCCAAACTCTCTCATTACAATATTATTAAACCAATTGATTTAATTCTTATCGCATTAAAATCGCGAATTATATTTTTACTTTATTAATAACACTAAATTCAAGTTATGGATTGAAATGTTTTAGTATGATTCTGTCGAAGACTGGTGTAAAGCTTGGCGAATTAAGGTAAACGAAAGCAAATGCACACACGTTACTTTCACCCTTCGACGTAAATCCTGTACAACAGTTAGATTCAATTCCATAACGCTTCCTTCCTCAGACGCAGTCCGGTACCTTGGCTTTTTACTAGACAAAAGACTGACTTGGAACCCACATACAAGACTTAAAAGGATAGAACTCAACCGCAGATTCGGCCGGTTATACAAACTACTAAACAGAAAATCTCATCTTACAGTCGACCACAAATTACTAATATATAAGACAGTACTGAAACCTATATGGACCTACGGACTTGAACTCTGGGGAACAACTAAACATTCTAACATCAAACGTATCCAATCCTTCGATCCCAAAGTCCTCCGAACAATAGTTAATGCTCCTTATTACGTTACCAACTGTACCCTACACCATGACCTTAATATTCCATTTATTTTAGACCTGGTACCATCCAAATTCTCCAAATTCCATCACAACCTTCTTCATCATCCTAATCCTCTTGCTCAATCGCTCTCCAGCTCCACCCATCCCTACAATCCTCCTCGAAGATTGAAACGGCAGTGGTCCCACGACATTTATTCTGGAGTTCTGACACTGGTCAGATCCTCCACTCATGCACTGTATGTTTGTGGCTATTCCGCCCTAGCTCGGCCTCCACTGGCTTACACCAGTGAAGCGCTGAGTGAGAGGCGCTGGGATCTCTTGGATTCGGCTTCTCCCCCCAATTGTGGAGGGAGCAGCCGAGTCTAGGGTACCTTTAGCAAATTGTATATATTGTATATAGGTAGGTTTGCTATTTTTATTTTTATTTATTTCCCAACTTGTATTTATCTCTACTACAGGTTGTTGTTTTGATTTGTTTGTTGTTGTTTTTTTGTTTTTATTAATTGTTATTTTCTTGTATATATTTGAATTTATTTATTTCCGATTTTATGTAATTTGACTTTATCATTATTCTATATATATACTGTATGAATGTGTACTACATCACTATTACTACTGTTCATTATGTACCAAAATTGTAATATTTCTCAATAAATAATTAAAAAAAAAAAGGAAAGTATGATTTAGATCGAAATTGAATGCGTAATTAGCACCTTTAGAAAATAACCGCATTTCTAAATCATATTTTCAAAGGACTTGAGAGTTCATTAGATAAAATCAAATAAGAGATTTGGCTAAAACTAAATGATGGAAACACAAATATGTAAAAATATCAATTTCGTTAAAAATGTCCTTTAGTACCTTTTGGAAATCAACCTCTCAATCGACTCACAGACCTTTCCCCACGACTTAGTCATTTGGACTGGGGACCCTAAAACGTGTGTTTTCTTTAAAAACTGGAATTAGAAAATTTTCATGAACGCGATACTTTCTTTTACTATATATATGACATAGAGGTAAGTGAAAGTAAAAACTTATTATAAGCCTTCAAGAGGGTATGTTAACGAGAGTTGTGAACTGCGCGCACTGGATTTTTTTCTTTTATTTTCTCTTGTAGAGCGATTTAGCACGTGGCTCAGGTATAAATTTAATTAAGAGAGACGGGAATTAAGGAATCTAATTAGACGGGATGAAGACAGGTAGAGAGGTGGGTTAGAGTTAGCTACAGTTGCTCCTGGATTGGGACCCTATTCAATCAGCCCCTCCAAAGGGCTCTGGATTAGGTATGGAACCCTTTTCGTGGTTAGCTCAATAAGGCCCTAAGAAGGTCGGTGGAGATCGTGTGTGGGAGGCGCCATGAAAAGAAAATCTTCAAGGGTCGGAGAATTACCCCCCCTCCATCTCTGAAGGGGTAAAGAAAGATACTCAAAGGAAAGATAGATCTAAAGATATGGTACGGGCAACACACGACATTCACTTAACCCGGTCATTACAACACAGTTCAAATTAAATTCCTACTTGAGTGGAAAACCAGTAGATTATAGATATACCTAGTTCTGCCATAAATACTGTTACAAAAGTTGAACTTTGTTCACATCCTTGTGTATTATTTAAATAATTCTCATCTCTCTTGGATTATTTTCTTTTCATGTCAGGGTAATAATCCCGATTAATTGGTATTTTTACTTTCACTTACCTATATATAAAATATATAGTAAGGGAAAGTATTGCGATCGTGAAAATTTTCGAATTCCAAATAACCAATTCTCCCGCCCATCCAGTGACCAAGCGGTGAAACAATTGCATTAAAAACATATTTTTTTAGTTTTCTCCTTTAGTTGAATATCGAATTCGTTCTATTCATATATTTACCTGTTTTTATCAATGGTAATATGGTAATATGCTTATTTTTAATGAATATATACAATTAAAGGAACATTAGAGGAAAACAATTTAAAATATCTACATTTAAGCCCCATCAGGCTATTTCAATCAAAATGAAATCTACATGATATTAAAGTCCATTAAATTTTACATTGATGTTGCGAGTTTAATCAAAATCGTTAGATCCGTTTTTGAGAAAATCGTAAAAAGGTGCTAAATGCATGGGATCAAGTAGGACTTCCGGTCAGCCGATTTAAGTGAAAAAATTGCTGTAACATCTCGAGCTTATAGTAAAATCACTCTGTCAATAGCACTTGCATAAAAAGTGTTCAGGTTGTCAACGTCTGTTTGGTGGTTAACTGATTTTTCTAAATTTTTTGTTATATAAATTGATTCAATGATTCTCCTCTTATTTATATTATCTTTCTTATGTAGGACCGAGATATTATCAAAATCAAAAATATGTTTATATTTATCGCAGTGTTGTTACAGGTCTGTCACAATTTTGCCAATTTTGATTTTGTGCATTTTGAGTTACAGTTTTGTCTATGTTGTTGTATTCTCTTATGAAGCCATTGTGACGTTTGTCCATAATATGATTTATTTTCACAATTTTTACAATCTATTTTATATTTGTTTTGGTATTTCGTCCTTGGTTTTAGTATAAAGTTTTCAATTTTATTTATAGTTTTTTTCCCGAATTTAATTTCGGTTTCATCATATTTTTTTAAACGTTTTATCTACTTTATTAGTTAGATTTTTTATATACATTACTGAATAATATTTTTTAGGGTATGCATTGTAAAATTTATTGCATTCTTTATTATTTTCTGGCTCATTTATTTTGATATATTTTTCTTTTGGTTTTATTTTGTTATCTATTTTAAAATAATTCTTGATCAGATTTCGTTATTTTTTTTTTTCCATCTATTATAATATCTTGACTTTTTTTATTATTATCCTGTAAATTTTTTATGTCAATATTTTGTCCATTGGTACTATTGTCTTTATTCACTTTATTTTTGTACCATAATTTTTTAACCATTTTCATCGGATAACAATTTTGTTTTAGTATGCCATATATTGGGTTGATGCAAAATTAATGCAGGTTTTTAGTAGGTATTGTAAATACGCCATATCTTTACTTTAACCATATATATTTAATCAAAATAATTTCCATCTGAATCAATGCACTTTTGCCAACGTTCAACAAGCTTTCTTATTCCACCAGAAAAAAAATCCGAATCCCTGGACTCAATGAAATCACGAAAAGAATTTTCAATGTCGTCCTGGTTTTGAAAATTTTTCTCCCTCAAAAAGTTGTCCAGATGCCTGAAAAAGTGGAAGTCTGTAGGAGAGAGGTCAGGTGAATTATGCGGATGTTGGAGAACTTCGTAGCCCAACTCGTGCAGTCGTCGAAGCGTTGGTTGTGCAACGTGTGGTCTGGCGTTATCGTGGAGCAGGATCGGCCCCTTCCGATTCATCAATGCTGGGCAAAGACGTTGCAATTTTTGAGTTCCGAGTTCCGCCGCCATTTCTCGTGTGGTTTTGGTTGGGTCTTCTTCCACTTTTGACCTCAGCTGGTCGTTGTCCAGAGCAAGATGACGGCCCCGACCTTCCTTGTCTTCGAGGTCGAAATCTCCTCTGCGAAACTTCTAGAACCAACGCTGCACCGTGCACTCATTAATAGCCCCCTGACCCCACACTTCATTAATATTACGAGCCGTTTGCGCAGCGCTGCGCCCTAATTTAAATTCGTAAAAATAAATTTGACGAAAATCGCACTTTGACATTTTCGATTCAAGACCTTTGAACACACTGAACAAAACGATTTTACTAAACAAATTCATGGTGAAAGAGAGGGTATTAGATAAGGTTTGTTTTGGTATAATAATGATCAATGTTAGGATTAACTTTGTTTACACAATTGGAATTGAGATATTGCAATAGAGGAAACCTGCATTAATTTTGCATCAACCCAATATTTCTGCTTTTACCTTATCCATGTGGGTGTCATCAGTTAGTATCTTTGCTCTATTAATCATATTAATTTTTCGTCCCGTACTATGATTGCTATGCCAATTTAATAGTCAAATTGCCAATGTTGTCTCTAATTATCTCTATATCTAAAAATCGGATTTTATTATTAAGCTCTAATTCTTTTGTAAATTTTATCTTTTCAGATATTGTATTTAAATTTTTTAATAGGCTATCTATTTCATTTTTATTTACTATGGCTAGAATATCGTCAACATATTTCACGAGCAATTTCGTCGTTGTATTTATTTTATTTAATGTTACGTTGCGATGACTGGAAATTAAATAAATTGTTTATAAAAAAGTATATCCAAGATTTGTTTTGTAGAACGGCCTAATATTTATCGAACAAATATTCAACCAAAAGAACAATTACGGCAATAATGAGAAAATCAAAATATTCACTATAAATAATTTATATGGTAGAAAAACGTTTGTCAGGTCATCTAGTAATATTATATTATAATAAATTAATTAGAACAAACAGGAAACATTTTCATTCATTCTTAAAATGTAGGGTGTTGCCATAAGAGAAGGAACTGGGTCAGGGAGGTTGGACTAAATTCCTGGTCCGCTCCCGTAGCAGCTATGGGGAAGCTGTAACTTTAACTTGTTGAGTACCAAGGCAGTCCGCTTTACCCGCATCTCTTCCTTTTTCTTCAACTTTATTTCAATGTGTCTCTTTTTTATTTTGTTTATTTACTTAACGCCACTTTATGTTGCTTTTTAATATAGCTTCAGAATATGTCATAGAAAAGGTGATGTGTATCGAGAAATGCTTAAATATGGGTGAAAAGATTCCGGTCTTGGGGTATGCCGATGATTTGGTACTGCTAGGTGAAGACACGGAAACCATACTACTAAATACAAGTGTGTTAATAAAAACCGGTAAAGAAATAGGACTCGAATTAAATACCGATAAGACGAAATATATTATTAGTAGCAGAGACGGTGGCGATCTTGGTGATATTGATATATCAGGGCATACTTTTGAACTCGTAGAGGAATTCAAGTATTTAGGTTCAATGATAACGAGAAAAAATGAAATCCAGGAAGAAATAAAGTCCCGGTTAAAGGTAGGAAATGCGTGTTATTATTCAGTTGCTTAGTTACTCAGCTCACGGCTTCTATCTAAAAACTTAAAGGTTAGAATTTATAAAACTATTATTCTTCCAACGGTTCTTTACGGATGTGAAACGTGCCCGCTTACTTGGAAGGATGAACAACGGCTTAAGGTTTTCGAAAATAAGGTACTGCGTAAAATATTTGGTCCGAAGAGAGATGAGGGCACTGGGCAGTTTAGAAGGTTTCACAACGCGGAATTGTGGAACTTGTATCCTGTGGATATAATTGAGTTGATAGTGTCGCGGAGACTCAAATGGGCGAGTAAAATTGTTGGGCTCGATGAGGAACGAATTCCGAGAAAGTTGGTATTTGCTGATCCGATTGGTAGGCCGAAGCGTTGATGGGAGGATTGCGTTAAGGCTGATCACGGGGGCTTGGGCTTGACCGGTAAACATTGGACGAGTCTGTGCAGGCGAAGTTTGGTGGTATCGGCATCGAACCTTCGGGTTCGCTAAGCCTATTATTATTATTATGTTGCTTTGGCTAGTCGGACGATGCAATAGTGGGAGTCCTAAACTTTACCTATCCAGGTTTAATTAAGATAGGGATCTTTAACGAGTACCTGACATCGCACAGGCTCGGGACCACTATTTTACCGAAAGACGGCATGGCCATGGATATTTTACTTCCATCAAAAAATCCGAAGTCCATCTGTGGGGTTTGAACCTGCGACCTTCTGCTCAGAAAGCTACTATGCTAGCCACTACGCTATAGATGACCCATGAACTTTAATCGTGTACGTAGTATCCTTTTAGCTTTCTAGACTTTGAATCAATCAAAGAGTTTATTTAGCGTTTTCACGCTAAATCATTTGCATTGTCCAGCCGTCTATTTCGAGAATAAATCTATTCAAACGTCAGATGAAGTACGATATTTGGGACTATACTTAGACAAAGGAATGACATGGAGGACCCACATTAAACTTAAAAGACAACAACTGAACAGACGATTTGGACTACTATCCCGTCTGCTTGACAAACGATCAAAATTATCCGTGAACACTAAAATTACTATCTCCAAAGTACTGTTCAAACCCTTATGGACACATGGGATGGAGCTATGGGGATCTGACAAAAACTCTAACATCCAAATAATTCAGTCTCTTCAATCGAAAGTATAGCGAAAAATCGAGAATGCACCGTTTTGTGTAACCAACGAATTACTTCACAAGGAATTGGACATACTCACAGTTTCAGACACAGCCACATAATATTATAAAAGATTTCATGACAGACTGACTTACAACATGAACCCATCGCCACTTAAATCCAACAGCAACCTGTACAACCCACCCCGACGACTTTTGAGGCAATGGTCTTGAGATGCCTTGATTTAACATTCTTTTTCGGGAAGTTAACATATTTGTTTATTTCGATTTTTTTTTTTTTGAGAACAAACAAAAAACAATTGTAAATAAAAAACTTTCTATACCGTGTTTTTAAAGGACAAATAAGTGTTCTTTAGAAGAAATCGATTGGCAGATTTTGATTTTTCTAAACAACTACTGTACCATATATTGGAATTTGACTTAACGCATGGTATTTCTATTATTTCCAACAACGAAAAGGCTCTTTCAGTACTCAAACGTGAAAAGTTAGTAGACCCTAATGAATGGAAAAAAAAGTAATTGTTATATTGGAACATATCAATGGAGAAACTGCTTAAAAAAATATTACACTGCCACTAAAACGTTTTTTATTTACTCAATTGATAATATGTAGTAATAATAATTCGATATATCTAAATCATTTTCATATTTCTTTACCCTTCGCCGTAAACCAATGACTTCCTGTCCCACAGTATCCTTTGATGACACTCCACTAGCCCCTGTTGAACAGATTCGATACCTAGGACTCCACCTTGACAAACGTTTAACTTGGAATCCCTATTCTAGACTGAAACAACAATAAACTGCCCCACGTTTTCGACTACTTCGGCACTTATTGGATAAATGTTCCAACCTTCCACTTATTTATATGACCATCATAAGACCGATATGGACTTACGGAGTAAAGCTATGGGGCTCTAGTATACCATCGAATTCTTCTCGTATCCATGCTGACCTGACAATCCAAAATCCTTCGTGAAATCCATAACGCTCCTTACTTTGTCACGAATAAACTTATCCATGAAGACCTACATGTTCCATTTGTTACTAATTTAGCCCGAACCAGGTATCATTCATTCCATGAAAAACTCAATTCCAACTCTAATCCACTAGTTTCTATTCTTTCTTTCAATTTCTGATAATCTTCGGAGGCGTCTGAAAAGAATGCCCCCGAGACCTTCTAGTATAGAATATTTTTATAGTATTGCCAATAGGTAGCGTCTCTACATGTATTTCATATCAATATACTATGTCCATCACATTTACTTGATGTATATAATACTGTTATAAATATCAGTTAGTATGTTTAAATAAAAAAATAATATTTATTTATTCATTTTCAGATCCGGGAGAGAGTGAGAAACAGGGGAAGCCACCGGAGGTAAGTTTTTTAAAGTCTATTTTAAAGTTTGGTGAAGTTTTTACTTTCACTTACTATATATAGTAAGGGGAAGTATTGCGATCGTGAAAATTTTCGAATTCCAGTTTTCAACGGAAACACACGTTTTAGGGTCCCCTGAGTCCAAATAACCAAGTCCCGCAAAAAGGTCTGTGCATCCGTGCGTCTGTGTATCCGTGTGTGTGTGTAAACGAAAAGTCGTACGGAACTGAAATTTCATATTGTGTGTGTGTGTGTGTGTGTGTGGTAACTCCCGGGCGGAAAAGGTAAGTCCTATGAAACTGAAATTTCATATTTAAGACAACTATACACCCGAGACGTGACAAAACTTTTTTCATCAAAATGAGCTCACCAGAAAAGGCACTTTATACCATGCATTTTGCACCTTTTTTCGACTTTCTCGATAACGGTTCCGACGATTTTGATTAAACTCGCTTTATCGATGTAAAATTTAATGGGCTTTAATATCATGTAGGTTTTATTTGGATAAAAATGGTCTGACAGGGCTTAAATGCCGATATTTTAAATTTTCTTCCCCTAAAGTACCTTTAATTTTGTAGATTCAATAATAATAACTAAATTATCTTGTTACCGCTGATGAAAAACAGGTAAATATATAAATTGAATAAATTCGATACCCAACTAAAGGAGAAAACAGAAAAAATATTTTTTTAATGCAATTTTTCGTTTTTGAACATAAGAGCAGTAATATACATGTATGATATACCGTTGGAAAGCTAAAGATTTTAGAAAAAATATCATCTCATACACAAGCTTTTAGAAGTTAATAGAGAGTGATGAGAAGAAGATTAAACTAACTGATTATTTTAGATAATAATATAATAGATTTTTTAATGAAACACATGTTTCTATATAAATTCAATTTGATCGATTCTTCAATAGTTTCACGTATTTTTATCTGTAACTGTATTTGAAAATTCTTTAATTGATTTTAAAAATCGAGGTAAGTGAAAGTCGTGTGTTGCCCGCACCAGATTTTTTTTTCTTTATTTGAGTACTTTCGATGGGAGGAGGAGACGATAAAATATATTTTGAAATGATTGGACATAACAAAAACAACGTTCTTTTAGGTGTAATGCTTCACCCAAGAATGAGATTAATTTAGATTTCTGTAGCAAATTACTTGTGACAATATACAACTATGATTAAAAACTACAAAGCATTAAGTAATTATGGGTATGACCAGCTATTTGTCATGCTGAGGCTTTTTAGGTAACTGTAAGGTTAGAGCGTCTGGTAGCTGTTGAAGTAATCAAAAGCAGAAAGCATTTTATTGTCGTTTCAGTCTTCTGTGCGGATTCCATATTAGACGTTTGTCCTTGATATCGTATTATTTTATCTTAGTTTTTACTTACACGAGGGCAGTTATCTGATATCTCATCTACCGCCCTACGGATTCGCCACTGCCTGTTTATATATTTAAATACATTGAGGAGTTTATATTTTGCATTAAATTAAGGAGTAGGATTAGGCTGAACGGACAGGAGTCTGATGTCTTCAGCATAGCAAGGGGGGGTCGAACAAAGGGACAGTTTAAGCCCTTTGCTATTCTTGCTCTAGATGGATGGAGTGGCCACCGTATGCAAAAGAAGAACGGAGAGGACCTTCCTGGACCGTACAAACCTTCGCCCAGTGGTGATTCAACTTCTCCCTTACTCGGACGATACTGTTCTTTTTGCGGACACGGTTGATAAATTACAACAAGCGGTGACTGAATGTCTAGAAGAGCTCAGCCGAAAAGGAATGAAAATAAATACTAGCAAAAGCAAGTACTACAAGTGGGAATCCAAGTGGAAGATTTCCATATACTCTGTAATGGAGAGGAAATGAAAGTGGTTACGGTTTTCACCTACCTCGGCACAGTAATAGAAAAATCTGGGAAAGTAGACTCAGAGATATCAAACAGAATCATGAAGGTAAATGCAGTCTACTATCAGATCTGCAACACTGTAATAGAGAAGTGAGAGGTGGGTAGAGGTGTTAAGCTCCATATCTTCAAGTCAGTATATTTGCCTATACTACTTTATGGAGCTGAAAGCTGGATATTGACGGACCGGCAGGAGGGCAGAGTCACAGCTGCTGAAATGAAGTTCCTGAGAAGAACAGCGGGAAAGACAAGAAGAGAGCTTGTCAGGAATGAACGGATACGCCAGGAACTGGAGATTGCGCCGTTGAAGGAAATTCTGCAAACACGTTAATTGAAGTGGTTCGGGCACGTCATTAGAATGGAGAAACACAGGGTTCTCCTAAAAACAATGGATTACGTGGCAGATGGGAGAAGGCCTCGGAGGCGACCAAGGATGTCCTACCTGGAGTACGTCGACAAACTTTGCAGAGGAAGAGGGAAAGATCTTCGCCAGGCCAGGAACTTAGTTGAGAATAGAGAGGATTGGAGCCGGTGGCTAAACGCTCCCCTACGCTGATTCGGCACTACAGGGAGAAGAAAAAGAGTTTATTTATTTGTAACATAAAGGATTTTCAACCATAAAGGTTATTTTAGCCCTAAACTAATAATGCAGATATATTATAATAAAATTAATAATACCAATAATACATACATATATACTAATAATACATACATGTATACTAATAATAATACATGCATGATAAATAATAAAATACAAACAAACATTATACATAATATACGAAATAATACATACAATACGAAAATAATACATACAAATGTACTAATCACAAAATACATAATACATAATAAAATAAAAATACATAATACACTAAAACAAACATAATACTAATAATACAGATACAATATTTAAGGTTAAATACAAACAATTATATAAGATAACTACTTATAAGAAGAAGAAAATAATTCATTCATTCATCAGTTTGGTGGCTGACTCCTTGTAATATTGTCCCAATATCATTCTCCATACCAATCCCTCTTCGCTCGGCTTCGAAGGAAAAGCAATCCAACAGTATATGTGGTACTGTGAGGATAACCCCAGAGGAGGTACATTGAGGCGGTGATCCCCTCGCCATCAGGTAGCCGTGGGGCAGCCTTGTGTGGCCAATCCTCAGTCGAGCCAGTACCACTTCCTCCTTCCTGCACAGCCGTAGGTCTGCTCGGTTGGGTTTCACTGAAGGCTCGACTACTCTAAGAAGAGTTAAATGAAAAATAAATCAAGCAACGCATTAAAATATTTAAAATCTATTCTATTATTGATAATATTAATAATGAAATAAGTGTTGAACAAAACAAAAAGTCAAATTATTTAATGAATCATTAGAAATTCTATCGGTCTCTTCAGTTAATATTCTTTATTCCTTCTAAAAACCGAATGAATCCATTTCATAAATCAGTGATTTTTTTTTCCTCTGCCTTTCAAAAGAGAGTATTAAAACAGACGGTTCTGATTTTATTCACCCAGTTTTGAGTCAGTGATTAAACTAACTCTGAAGCAGACTTAATTAAAGCTCTAGGCTTCAAAGGATCCGAGGACTCCTAATTCCTAATTCCTATGTCATTACATCAATGTTTATAATTAATGCTTCCTCCAATGAAATCTTCACTTAATTGCGTTTACACGAAAGATATTATTGAATTTTCCGCTTAAAATATTAGTCAATAATATTGTCAATCACCGTATTTCTTTAATTAAAGACCTAACTTCATTATGCTTCATTAAAGTAATCTCGAGTTTTTATAAACTAATTGTTATTTTATTATTTGGTTGTAATTCGAAAGTATAAGAATTATATTATAAGACTTATGTGTGTTGTGAAGTATAGATCTCCCGAATCTATTGGGTTGTTTCACATGAAATGTCCGTTTTTATAGTTTCTGAAATACATAAAGGATTTTGCAGGTCTCTGTTGTTTTCTTCCGAATGTTTACATATTTAAAGTAAACAAATACTAATCCTCTACCATTGTATTATAAACATTAGCTTCCTAATCAATTACCCACTTTTTAGTATACCTCCAAATATGAACATGGAAACACGCGATTTTTTAGTAATATTTTTTAGTAATATACAGACATTTAAAGTGTATTGGGAAAGTAAAAAAGCTCGATACATGGGTACCTCATGATCTTACTGAGCGGCATGTTTCAAATCATACCGTGCAAAAATTGAAAGAACTTGGCTACGAAGTTCTTCCGCACCAACCACATTCTCCCATCTTGTCTCCAACAGATTACCATCTGTTCAGAAATTTAGACAACTTCGTCAAAGGAAAACTTTTTGAAAATGATGATCAAGTGAAAAGTACGTTTTCAGATTTTGTTTCACTTCAAAGCTCAGAGTTTTTTCAGTTCGGGGATAAAAAAGTTGGTGCCACGTTGGGAAAAATGTGTAGAAAAAGAAGGTAAATACTTCGAATAAAATTATCTTGTTTGTATATCGTATTTTTAATAAAATTCCTTTACCTTGGAAACGGACATTTCATGTGACACCACCCAATAGTAATGAGGGAGGTTTTGGTGATTCAGATTCTGCTTTATAGTGTCGTTCAAGTTACATTCTTCCATATATATTACTCTGGATTAAATAAATCGTACGTAAGTTGTTGAAGTAAATGGAATGTCGTAAATCCATGAACTAACATTTTTATTTACTATTGGTCTTGTTACATCATTTCATGAAAAGTAATTTTAAAAAGCGTTCAGATGATTATTTTTTACTTTCACTTACTATATATAGTAAGGGAAAGTATTGCGATCGTGAAAATTTTCGAATTCCAGTTTTCAACGGAAATACACGTTATAGGGTCCCCTGAGTCCAAATAACCAAGTCCCGCAAAAAGGTCTGTGTGTGTGGTAACTCCCGGGCGGAAACGGTAAGTCCTATGAAACTGAAATTTCATATTTACGACAACTATACGCCCGGGACGTGACAAAACTTTTTTCATCAAAATGAGCTTACCAGAAGAGGCACTTTATACTATGCATTTTGCACCTTTTTTCGATTTTCTCAAACCCGGTTCCGACAATTTTGATTAAAATCGCTATATCGATGTAAAATTTAATGGGCTTTAATATTATGTAGGTTTTATTTAGATAATGGTCTGACAGGGCTTAAATGCCGATATTTTAAATTTTCTTCCTCTAAAGTACCTTTAATTCTGTAGATTCAATAATAATAACTAGATTATCTTGTTAACGCTGATGAAAAACAGGTAAATATATAAATTGAATAAATTCGATACCCGACTAAAGGAGAAAACAGAAAAAATATTTTTTTAATGCAATTTTTCGTTTTTGAACATAAGAGCAGTAATATACATGTATGATATACCGTTGGAAAGCTAAAGATTTTAGAAAAAATATCATCTCATACAAAAGCTTTTTGAAGTTACAGAGAGTGATGAGAAGAAGATAAAACTAATTGGTTATTTTAGATAATAATATAATAGATTTTTTAATAAAACACATGTTTCTATATAAATTCAATTTGATTAATTCTTTAATAGTTTCACGTATTTTTATCTTTAACTGTATTTGAAAATTCTTTCATTGATTTTAAAAATCGAGGTAAGTGAAAGTCGTGTGTTGCCTGCACCAGATTTTTTAAATTTGTAAAACTAAATTGAACTCTTAAAATAATACTTTCCTAAATCTGTAAAACTGTATTGTAACTGTAATAAATCGAATACAATGGAAATCATTTAACATAACAAATAAATAAAATTAACCATTTTTGACCAATCTACGTTTCTTATTTCTTCCGATAGTTAAATATAACGATGAATAATAAAAGTTATAAAATAAACATAATATTTTGTTACTAAGTGCACTTTTTTTTTAAGCTGAAGTCATAATTCCAAAGTGATTAACTCTTTATGGGTCAAAACGATCTATTAAAAAATAAAATGGCACCTCATTTTAAATTTTACTCGTACGAAGTAAGGGCAAGACGCTAGGATGCAAAATAATATTTTAAAAAGATAAACACGAATAAAAACGATTTCTTTTTTTTTTTTTTTTTTTTGTTCAGTTTGTTTTCTATGTACCGGGGACTTTTTTTATTTTTATTTATCTATCTATACCTGTCAAATACATATATTGAACAATCAGTGGATTTATTCAAGCATGGGGAAGATAGCAATACCCAAAGGTACATCCTACATGGCAGTATTTTATCTCAAAGTCAATCACTGAAATTCTCTCATCCATCATTTATCCAGTCTTGTCCTGATGTCGGGCATATTGATTGTTGTCATTTTTACTATCAGAAGGTTGTAATGTCCATTTAATTTGTCTTGAAATATATTGTCGTGAGTTCTTATGTATTCTCTGGTTTAAAAATCTAATACGTTTAGCATATGCTTTAGCACATTGATGACAGCCGTGGTCATAGAATTCAGCACCAATGCTTTAATTTTTGGTGGTAATGGATTTGATCCAATCGAATATTTCTGTTTACTTGTTTGTATCATAAGCGTAATGAAATAAACGAATTTAAAAAAAAAAATCTGGTGCGGGCAACACACGACTTTCACTTACATCAATTTGAAAAATCAATGAAAGAATTTTCAAATAGAGTTAGAGTTAAAAATACGTAAAACTATTAAAGAATTAAATAAATTTAATTCCTATAGAAACATGTGTTTTATTAAAAAATCTATTATATTATTATCTAAAATAATCAGTTAGTTTTATCTTCTTCTCATCACTCTATATTAACTTCTAAAAGCTTGTGTATGAGATGATATTTTTTCTAAAATCTTTAGCTTTCCAACGGTATATCATACATGTATATTACTGCTCTTATGTTCAAAAACGAAAAATTGCATTAAAAAAATATTTTTTCTGTTTTCTCCTTTAGTTGGGTATCGAATTGATTCAATTTATATATTTACCTGTTTTTCATCAGCGTTAACAAGATAATCTAGTTATTATTATTGAATCTACAAAATTAAAGGTACTTTAGGGGAAGAAAATTTAAAATATCGGTATTTAAGCCCTGTCAGACCATTTTTATCCAAATAAAACCTACATGATATTAAAGCCCATTAAATTTTACATCGATATAGCGAGTTTAATCAAAATCGTCGGAACCGTTTTCGAGAAAATCGAAAAAAGGTGCAAAATGCATAGTATAAAGTGCCTCTTCTGGTAAGCTCATCTTGATGAAAAAAGTTTTGTCACGTCTCGGGCGTATAGTTGTCTTAAATATGAAATTTCAGTTTCATAGGACTTACTGTTTCCGCCCGGGAGTTACCACACACACACACACACAGACCTTTTTGCGGGACCTGGTTATTTGGATTCAGGGGACCCTAAAACGTGTATTTCCGTTGAAAACTGGAATTCGAAAATTTTCACGATCGCAATACTTCCCCTTACTATATATAGTAAGTGAAAGTAAAAAGTATTTAGTACTAGGCACTTGGTTAGTAGTTTTAACCAGAATAAAATCTGTAATTATATCGAATTTTAAGTTTTTTGCTACCAGAAACAATTAACATTGTGAGGATGTATGGAAGTGGAATAATTTTCTCGCTAAATAGCGGTGACACAAATCAACAATCGTTGAAGTTGTAAAAATTAATATTATAATTCATTTTAAGAGGGAATTTAAACTTCTATATTTTTACTTTCGCTTACTTATATATGAAATATATAGTAAGGGAAAATTTTCAAATTCCAGTTTTTAACGGAAATACACGTTTTAGGGTCTCCTGAGTCCAAATGACCAAGTCCAGCAAAAAGGTCTTGTGTGTGTGTGTGTGGTAAGTCCAGCGCGAAAACGAAACATATGAAACTGAAATTTTATATTTAAGATAACTATGCGCCCAAATCACACACACATCGATGGCGCTACCACTCGTGAAGAGTCAAGGCCTCCCTTAGTCTTCCCTGTTTTGTGCTCCTGCTCTCCAATTTCTGATTCCCAGCTTGTTCCGCTCATCTGCCGCCACACAATCCTCCCACCGCAAACGAGGTCTGCCAACTTTTCTGGTCCCATAAATCTATTCCTCTAGGAAATTTTTGGGTATTTCATTACTGTTCATCCTAGCAACATGCCCGGCCTATCTCAGGCGCCCAGATTTTATAAAATGAACTAAGTCTCGGTCCTCATCGAGCCTCGTGAGCTCTACATTTTTCCTCATTCTCCAGGTACCGTTCTCATACACTGGCCCCAGAATCCTTAAGATTATCCTTTCGAATCTTAATAGGGACGATTTTTTTGTCATCGTCCAGCACTCCGAACCGGTCTAATCAATGTTTTATATATTCTCCTCTTCGTTGTTCTGGAGAGAGAATTGCTCCTTAGATGTCTGAGAAGTCCGTAGTAGCACCTATTGGCCGCTAAAATCCGAGGCTGTATTTCTGGTTGCTTATTATTTCCTGATTTTAGCTGTGTTCCGAGATAAATGAATTCCTCTACATAGTCAAAGCTGAATTCCCCTATTTTTACAACTCCTCCTACATGCTCTCCTGTTTTAGGATTGCAGACCATATACTTTGTTTTCTTCACATTAACCAGTAGTCCAAGTTTAGCAGCTTCTCTTTGGAGATTTATAAAGGCACTCTTCATGTTGGAGAAATTGCGTCCAATAATATTCAGATCATCAGCGTAGGCTAAGATTTGGCATGATTTGTTGAAAATCGTCCCTCCTACCTGGATGCCCGACTTTCTGATTGCGCATTCTAAAGCAAATTTGAATAGCAGGCATGCTAAGCAATCACCTTGTCTGAGGCCCTTATAACTGTGAAAAAACTCAGATGTGGCTCCAGCCACTCTCACTGTGCACTGAGTAGCCTTCATTGTCATATCATACGCCCAAATCAGCTAACCAGAAGAGCCACTTTATATTATGTATTTTTCACCTATTTACGATTTTCTCAAAAAACGGTTCTAACGATTTTGATTAAACACGCTATATCGATGTAAAATTAGACGAGCCTTAATATCATGTAGGTTTCATTCTGATTGAAATAGTCTGACAGGGCTTAAATACCGATATTTTAAATTTGTTTTCTCTAATGTACCTTTAATTTTGTAGATTTTATAGAAATAACCATATTACCTTGTTAGCATTGATAAATAACAGCCAAATATGTTGTGCGAATTTGAAAAACAACTAAAGAAGAAAACTGGAAAAATGTTTTTTATAGAAAAAATATTATCTTATAAGTTAATAAAGAGTTATGAAATGCCGATAAAACAAACTGATTATTTTAAATAATATTTTAATCGATTTTTAATAAAAGACATGATTTTATTGAAATTCAATTTAATTAGTTCTTTAATAGTTTCACTCATTTTCATCTCGAACTGTATTTGGAAATTCTTTAATCGATTTTAAAAACGGAGGTAAGTGAAAGTCGTTTGTTGCCCGCACTAGATTTTTTTTTTTTATCAAATGATGCAATTCCTATGTCTACGACTGTACATGGGTTATTTATACAGAATTTATAAAATCAAAATAATTTACTTTAAGAATATTTTTTCTACAGAGGATAAAAGTCCTGTATCGGATATCCTTTATAGCCGGTAGGTAAGAGGAAGGGTCGAAGCTCCTGCCTGTCCTATCAAAGGCTACTCTCCGATCCTCTGGCCCCGATATACAATATCCTTCGGTGGGAGTCTGTCATTCTCTTCTTTGTAAGCTTAGCCCTCAAGAAGGAAAGGTTATTTTATTTATTTTTATCTTGTTTTCTACCACGTCTGCTACCTCCAAAAGATCCCTTAAGGGATGAGTTGGAAAAAATTTTGAAAATATATTTCAAAATCAATGTAAGATCAATTTTGTTGTTCAGTACATCTACTTAGGTCGATCCATCTCTTTTAAACCAAGAAACAATAAATATGAGATGGAAAAAATATTGGAGTTTAAAAAAGTCTTTAAAAGTCACCTACCTCCAGCATTGAAAGCTAAAATTCTGGAAACTTCTGTGTATCGTGTAATTTTATATGCCACCATCAGCAAATTATGACCGCTATTAAAAAGATTTTTTTACTTTCACTTACTATATATAGTAAGGGGAAGTATTGCGATCGTGAAAATTTTCGAATTCCAGTTTTCAACGGAAATACACGTTTTAGGGTCCCCTGAGTCCAAATAACCAAGTCCCGCAAAAAGGTCTGTGTGTGTGTGTGTGTGTGTGTGTGTGTGTGTGTGTGTCTGTGTCTGTGTGTGTGTGGTAACTCCCGGGCGGAAACGGTAAGTCCTATGAAACTGAAATTTCATATTTAAGACAACTATACGCCCGAGAGTGACAAAACTTTTTTCATCAAAATGAGCCTACCAGAAGAGGCACTTTATACTTTGCATTTTGCACCTTTTTTCGATTTTCTCAAAAACTGTTCCGACGATTTTGATTAAACTCGCTATATCGATGTAAAATTTAATGGGCTTTAATATCATGTAGGTTTTATTTAGATAAAAATGGTCTGACAGGTCTTAAATGCCGATATTTTAAATTGTCTTCCCTAAAGTACCTTTAATTTTGTAGATTCAATAATAATAACTAAATTATCTTGTTAACGCTGATGAAAAACTGGTAAATATATAAATTGAATAAATTCGATACCCAACTAAAGGAGAAAACAGAAAAAATATTTTTTTAATGCAATTTTTTGTTTTTGAACATAAGAGCAGTAATATAACATGTATGATATACCGTTGGTAAGCTAAAGATTTTAAAAAAATATCATCTGATACATAAGCTTTTAAAAGTTAATAGAGAGTGATGAAAAGAAGATAAAACTAACTGATTATTTTAGATAATAATATAATAGATTTTTTAATAAAACACATGTTTCTATAGAAATTTAATTTGATTAATTCCTTAATAATTTCACGTATTTTTATCTCTAACTGTATTTGAAAATCCTTTCATTGATTTTAAAAATTGAGGTAAGTGAAAGTAGTGTGTTGCCCGCACCAGATTTTTTTAAATATATTTTTAAGTACTTCTGCGTAAATGATATTTTTATTAATTATATTTTCTTGTGACAGAAGAACGTACTGATTTTCTCCGCAACCCGATCTTGACAATTTCGACATATGATTGGCCGTGAGAAAAGCAGTCTTGACGTAAATCGATACCTACGTGTTTAAATGTTTGTTCCTGTGATTTATTTATTGTTACGGCAAAATATGACTAGATTGTTTTTTTTAAGCCCCAGGGGGGTCGGGGTTGGAAATCGGAAATAAAGGAAGGAATCTATCTGGGATCTCTTTAAAGATGACTTAATGGGAAATTGAATTATTTTAAAATTAAAAGGTAAATCATTTGGAATCATTGGGATACGAGGTTAATTTTCCCCGTTTTCACCAGATTTTGCACTGATTTTCCACTCCTATTGGTCGCAGCGTGATGTCATACACCTTAAAGCCTCCCTCGATAAATGTATTGGGTTGTGTCACATGAAATGTCTGTTTTCAAAGTAAAGGATTTTTATTAAAAATACGATATGAAAACAAGATAATTTTATTCGAAGTATTTACCTTCTTTTTCTACACATTTTTCCCAACTTTTTTATCCCCGAACTGAAAAACTCTGAGCTTTGAAGTGAAACAAAATATGAAAATTTTCACTTGATCATCATTTTCAAAAAGTTTTCCATTGACGAAGTTGTCTAAATTTCTGAACAGGTGGTAATCTGTTGGAGACAAGTCGGGAGAATATGGTGGTTGCGGAAGAACTTCGTAGCCCAGTTCTTTCAATTTTTGCACGGTATGTTTTGAAACATGGGGTCTTGCTGCCGCTCAGTGAGATCATGAGGTACCCGTGTATCGAGCTTTTTTTATTCCCCCATAGATTTTAAATGTCTGGAAACGGTAGATGCACTTGCTTTTAGTTGTCCTGAGAGTCCTTTAACTGTTTGGTAGGGGTTTCCTTCTACTGTATGTTTGAGGACATCGTTGTCTATTACGGACGGAGGTCTTCCTCGGGGCAAGTTTCCCAAGTCGGTATCCCCAGCTGAAAACTTAGCCGTTGACCCAAACGCCTTGAAAATATTTCTAGTGACACAGCTGCTGAACGGCCGAGTTTAAACTCGTACAAAAATATTACTCGAAAATCAGGTGTTTCCATGTTCATATTCGGAGGTATACTAAAAAGTAGGTAATTGATTGGGAAGCTGATGTTTATAATAAAAAGGTAGAGGATTAGTAACTGTATACTTTAAATATGTAAACATTCGGAAAAAAAAGTAAACAGAGACCTGCAAAATCCTTTATGTATTTCAGAAACTATAAAAAAGGACATTTAATGTGAAATAACCCTGTACTATCCAACACAAATAGAATTTTTTCTAAAAATTCTGAGAACAATTCTTAGAAGAACAAACTTATCAAATTTATAAGTTTAGTATAGATTATTATATAACAGCAATAAAAAAACAAGTTATCCTCAAAAGTTTGCCAAAGAGTCACTATGGAGGTTAGCAGGTCATGTGGCTAGGCTGAATCACAGTAGATGGTCTAAAATTTTTTACCGAGTGGATTCCAAGAGAATGCTAGAGATGGCAAGGAATACCACTGACGAGGTTGAGGGACGAACTAGGGCAAGTAGTGGGGGATTGTTGGGCTACAGTGGTCAGAAATAGGCAAATGTGGAATAATGTGACAAAAAATCTATCATTAAATACGTGATATTAAATTTTAGCTTCAATCAGGCAGGAAATGTTTTATTGTCGTTCTAAAATGTAAATATTGTAAAGAAAAAATTTTGTTAAAATTGTATACCTGACTTATACCTCCAAGGGAGAGGCTTATTGTTCTGTTAAGTCGGAGGGCTATGGTTCGGAGCACGCGGAACTGTACCTAGTTCAACAAGGAGCTTCATGGAGGATATTGGTGTCGATATCAAGGACGTAGCAAGGATAGCAGAGAATATAGTGCTGGACTCCCTGGGAATTATACACCATCACATTTACTCATAGCGAATGAAACAGGGATCGATGGAGGGACATGGGTGTGTATGTTTTATTTATGTTTTAATCTTTTAACTTTTTATTGTGATATTATATTATTTTATCTTATTTTATTATATTTATTGTATATGCTGGAGATTCAATATTGAAGCGGAGTTTCATATGGTTGCATAAGCATATTGTGACCATTATTAGTATATATATATATATATATATATATATATATATATATATATATATATTTTTTTTTTTGTTATATATATATATTTGAATAAATTTGAGAGATAAACAAAAAAAGAATAAATTGAGAAAAATAATTCAGGAAAAAAAAACCTATTTTTATGTATATTGCATGCTAATATTTTTAAGATGTTAATATATTTATATAAAAAATTGTCTATTAAGAAAAAACAAAATAAGCTGCGTTATTAGCACCCAATTAAGTTGGGCAGCACCACTTGTTGAATAAAGTGTATCTCTCTCTATGATTTCAAAATAACGCTCACTAGACAAACGGTTCAACCTTCACCTTAACCGAAATGACAGAATAAATAATATTCAACCACAGAGATTCGAACCTGGGGCCCGGGGAATAGCAGACTAATGCTCTATCTACTAAATGCTCGCTCCTAAATACGACATAACAGTATAAATAAATGTATCCTTTTGCAGCTAGCACCCGGATCTAGATATTGATGAGCATGTCCTTGGTAGTGTTTCTCTGGGCTCACCTGTGGTATAGTGACTAGCCTAATAGCCTTGTAGATCACGGATTCCATACCTATAGATGTCCCTACGATTTTTTAAAGGGAGTTAAATATCTAGGAAGGAACGTAAAATGGTGATCCTTTACTTGTTAAGGATCGCTATCTAAACACGTTCACGTCGGCATGACCCACCAATGGATCACATTCGTCTCTTCCGTGGGTCACGCTTAACTATCCCGTGGGGCGACGGGTATCTCAGGTGAGGTACTTCTTTTTGGAAAAAAAAGTTTATTTTAATTTTTCTCAAGATTATATGTTGTAGGAATTAACAACCATAAGTGTTTATTTATTGATTGTTTTATAACTTTCAACATCCCTCCTCAAAGGACACTTATTGGTGAATTTCACTTGATTACTCCTCTTGAAGAATTTTATTTAGCTGTGCTTGATTTCTTTTCATATTTGTATTTCCATAATATGATATAAGAATATAATATATAATAATACTATAAGAATAATATATAATAATAAATAATAATTTAATATTTTTTAAGTATTTCCATAATTACTCCTTCAAGTCATATGTGTATGTAAAATCTGTTAAAATCTCGTATTTAGCGTGTTGGAAGCCTGGAACTGTTATGATCTGGCATCAAACACGTTGGAACTTGCAACAGTGTCGCCCCACGCCACGAAGCGTAAGTAGCTATGACATTCCCGCCTCGCGGAAAAACGTAGATATTCGCCCCGCCGTGAACGTGTTCTTTAAACCTGGATAACAAAATTTAGGACTGGCACTGTAGCATCGTCCGACTAGCCACAGCATAATGAAGTGACGTTAAAAGAATAAACAAATCATGTTTCTCTGCTGTTTTGATATATTGAAGGTCAATATAACAGATAGAATAATGAACAATGAACAGAAAAAAATCCATATAGTCTGGTAACTTAAAGAAAAAAAAAAATATATATATATATATATATATATATATATATATATATATATATATATATTAAAGAAAAAAATATGTATTCATGTAAAGGATCAAATATTCATTATATCTGTAAATCTTTGCAAATTTATACTATATGTATCTATGTTTGACATTGCAACGGAAGATTGAGATGTGAGTAGGTAGTGGAACAGTTGATGTTGATATATGTATAATTTTTTGTAATTTCATCTGTTTCATTTAGAAACTTTTGATGGGCTCACCTGTAGCAAGGTGGCTAGCATAACAGCCTTCTATGCCAAAGGTCACGGGTTCATAACCGCAGGTGATCCTAGGATTTTTTAATGGGAGTTAAAAATCCTTAGTTATGCCGTCCTTCGGAGGGGGCATAAAAGGTGTTCCCGAGCCTGTGAGATGTCCATGTACTCATTAAACATCCTTATCCTAATAAAACCCGGATAAGCATAATTCAGGACTCCCGCTGTAGCATCGTCCGATTAGCCACAGTAGCATAAAATGACGTTAAACGAACAAATAAACTTTTGAGATATAATTAATTTCCATTTTGTCTCATATATCAAAAAAAAAAAAAAATAAATAAAAAATAAAATAAAATAAATAAATAACGAATAAGGAATTGAAGAACGCTATTAAAAGAAAAAAATCTAGATTCTTATTCACTTGAAACAATAGCATTTGAAATTCAAATATTTAGGTGTTTTTTTTTTCGTTTTTTATTTTACGATTTGAACCTATGACCGTTGGATAAGGGTGATATCTGACTCCCCTGATAAGCTTTCATACTGAACGGCTCTATAACGTTGGGTTGATAACAATGGAATTCTCGATTGCATTGATTTTCTTTTTATGTGCTCTCCATATTATTATCTAAAATGTAACGATAAGAAATAGAGATTATGGTAATTCGCTCAAATGTGAAACTATTTATTTATATATAATTTTTTTTTTTAATATCGAATCGATTACTCTAACACTTTTCATTTAGGTGCTAATATTATTTCACAAGCATAATGTCCCTTTAAATGATAAGTAACGTGGTATAAAATTTAGTGGCTGAGACCTAGCTTATTTTAGAAATATAATACATTAAACTTTACTGCCTTTCAATAGTTTCCCTTATCTTGTCAACCATATTGAAGGCAAACTAAATTAATAACACTAGAACCAGTTAAGTCTCAGACACTAAATTTTATTCGACCGTACTCATCATATAGAGATATAATCGGTATAAGCTCCATCAATTTTTGTTTTGAATCTTTAACGTTATCCAGAATTAAATAATAGTGAACATGGCAATAACTTTTCGACGAACATTTATATTTTTAAAAAAGGGGGATCATTTTAATATTATTTTATTATATTTATTACATATTTTTTATATAACATAATCAAAGTTTGATTATGAATATGTATACGCTGGGCTATCCGTGAAAGAATAATACTTCCAAGTGACAACTCAAAATTGAGGATGGTTCTATTGAAATAAATAAGTGGACTGTATAGATTTAAAATAAATTAAAATAATGAAAGCAAACGACGAATCACAATACATTTAATACACTGAAATACATATGAACAAGATAAGAAACAAATTAACCTAATAAATTTATATAAGGAAAAAATTAACCTAATTATAATTAAACAGCTGTAAGAAAATGTAGGAAACAAAATAAACCTAATTAAAATATTGTAAAAATAGAAGAAACAAACTTAACTTAATTAATGCTCAAAGATGTAAAAAAAAATAGTTATCAAATTAAACAGTTTCTTGAATAAGAATTAAGAAATTAAATGTTCCATTAATGGATAAAGATAGGTTATATTCACGTAAAGATGTCCAGTTGAGTGTTGAAGAAAACGACCGCAGGGCGTCTTGAACGAAGTCGTCTTGAGTATTGAAGAAAATTACCGCAGGGCGGCTTGGACGAAGTTCTCTTGGGTGTTGAAAATGACCGCAAGGCGGCTCTTCCAAGTTCCAAGGGGAACGATGAGAAGATGAAGAAATTCGTTTCCAAACGTTCAAACGTTGAGAAGAATCTTGGGTCTATATACGGCACATCTTCACCGCTCAGACGCTAGCTTAAGACTCGACTGGCCACGAGGCAGTCAAAAAACAATTGAAGTACGATCGTCTTCTGTCTTTCTCTTCTACTGCTCTCGTTTGTAAACTTATAATTATATTTAAAATAACTTATTTTAAAAATAAATTAAAAAATAAAGATTTAAACAAAAAAAATGATCTTATTATAAATATCATAAAAATTATGAACTTATCATTTTTCGATTGAAAAACTATAAAAACCTTATCAGGCCGTAACATATGGCGTGAACAAATATTATATTCTGTTAATGCTTAAATTTCATTGTTTATCATTTTTACTTTTTCTTAAACATTTTATCAATGTTTTGTAATTTCTTTTATGTTGTTCTGAAGGTTATAATTATTTAAATTTTAAACATTGCAATGAGCATTGCCCGAGTATATCAATAAAAACACAACACATTTTCTGGCTAAGTGTATACGTACATTCCTTTACAATGAAATTCCGAAGTGGTAAACTCAAAATCGGTCCAAAAGAGATTTTTTTAAATTAAATGACACCACATTCGAATAAAACTCACGTGAAGCTGGGAAAGGGAGGATATCGACTAATATTATTGCTAAATTTTGTACATTTTTTTGTGTTTTTTTCTTGTCCTTTCTTTTAAATTTAAATGGTTTAGAGCTGGGGGCTGATTTTTATTTATTTTTTAATTTTCATTTTCTCGTTTGTTTTTTTTTTATTATTTACTTCTCTATTTTTCTTTTTCTTTTGTTTCTATCTTTTATTGTTTTTTTATGTTAATATAATTAATTTTATAGGAGTATATTTATGATGAATTGTTTAACGTTTTATTTCTTTTTAGTTAGATTATGATATTTGTAAGTTATATGTGTATATATATATATATATATATATATATATATATATATATATATATATATATTTATAGTTTCATTTTATAAATTAAGCTGGTATGTAGTACATTACTAATTAGTTTGAATTTCAATTATTATTATTATCTTAATTATTGTAGTGTAATGTAATTTTTTGTATGATTTACCACTTGTAATTGGGTCTAGGCCTGTTGGTGGATGATATAGAATAAAAAAAAAAAAAAAAAATATATATATATAATATAAATATATATATATATATATAGAGAGAGAGAGAGAGAGAGAGAGAGAGAGAGTGAGCGAGAGGTGACCTCAAATTGTTGGGACCTTAATTACACAGTTAATTACCTGTCAGGTGTGTGCCAAGCAGCCTTCCACTATCCTAACACATCCTCTCTATATAGCAATTAGGATTATACCTTTACAAATTTAACACACACACACACACAACACACATATATATATATATATATATATATATATATATATATATATAGAGAGAGAGAGAGAGAGATTGATTGATTGATTTTTATTATCTTAGGGCCAGAGGCCCTTTCTTACAGTCAAAATTATAAACTTTTTACTTACAAATATGAGAGAGAGAGAGAGAGAGTTTATTTATAAATAAACAAAATGATGCTGCCCAACTTAATTGGGTTGCTATAACACAGCATAGAATTGTTTCCTTTAGGAATATTCTTATTATTATAAATTATAATTTTAAATCCTTAATTATAAACACAGTATTTTTTTTCTCTTTTTTATTCTTTTTATATATTTTTTCTTCTTCATCGTTTTCCATTTTCTTTCAGATATATAGACTATATATAACCAAAAATTAAAAAAAAAAAAAAAATCGTATATACATTATAAAACATCACATCAAAACTCCATACCATCATATTAAAAAAAATATATTATAAGTACTAAGGTCTAAGATTCTATTTCATAAAAATAGTTTATGATATTCGAAATAAAATATATATATATATATTATATTATATATATATATATATAATATATATATATATATTTTTTTTATATGTGAAAATATATTTTTTTAATGTGAAAATAAATGTGAAAGTGAGTATAAATTCATCGGATCGAAGGGTTCGGTCTTTCGGAAGGAACGTAAAATGTTGCTCCCAAGGCTGTACGATGTCGGGTACGCGCTGAAGATCCTAATCCTTATAAAAACCGTGTATGGGGAATACTGGGAGGAAAATAAATAATTTTGAATAGTATAAAATAGAACAGAAAGTGCCACAGCCAGGGAGATTCTTAAAAGGGCCATGCAGAAAATTTAGCTTATATGTGGAGGTGAGGTGTGAGTAGGTCTTGTGAGAGTTCATGAAAGTAGCATGAGAGGGTGAAGGCATATTTAAAAAAAAAAAATTGGACAATGACGTCAAATATTACTATTAGAAAAATTCTATGATATCATTAAGTATTTTTTTTTTAAAGATAAAAAAACTGGATGATAAAGTTATATCGAAACAAACAAGTGTAATATACACATTATGGAAAATATATTTTTTTAATGTGAAAACTTGATTTGAAGAAATTAAACATTATTTATAATAATAGGAAAATAAAATAAATAATGAAGTAATATAGAAAATTCGGTAATTGAATATTTATTATAATATGTTGAGAGTATGTGGGAGTGTATGATAATTCACTCTCACCAAATATCACGAATTCTTGCCCTGTGGCGGTTTCCCGTAATCTCTCACCCTGTAACCTAGCTTTTTAAGTGGTTAGTCTTGGAAGCGGAAGTCCAGCCTCGGACGGAGGAAGTCGGGGGTCAAGCCAGGGAAGAATTTTGCAGTTATGTCCAAAGGTACCTTTTCATGTTATATTATGTGCTAAATATGAAAAATGACAATGAACAGTCTCTCTTTGTGTGTTTTTATGTGTAATAATATGTATTATTTGGGATCACTTGTAGCTGGGTGGCTAGCGTAACAGCCTCCTATGCCAAAGGTCACGGGTTCAAACCCGCAGGTGGTCCTGGGATTTTTTAATGGGAGTAAAAAATCCTTAGTTACGCCGTCCTTCGGATGGGACGTTAAAAGGTGGTCCCGAGCCTGTGCGATGTCAGGTTCTCGTTAAAGATCCCTATCCTTATAAAACCTGGATAGGCAAAATTTAGGACTCCCACTAGTCCATACTCCATCGTCCGATTAGTAGCATAAAGTGACGTTAAATAAATAAACAAACAACAATATGTATTATTTTATAATTGCACTAGCTGATCCGAAGACGTTATTGTTTATAGGAAATTTCTAGAATAGGAAAAAAATAACTAACTTATTGTAAGTGTGTAAGGATGTGGTATATGAGTGAAAGAGGCATGAAGGTGCTGTGGACGATGAGGAAATATAAAAATAACAAACACCAAACAATAATGTTTTTAATTTACTATAATTTATTTCTTAAAATTATATGTATATATGTATATATATATATATATATATATATATATATATATATATATATATATATATATATATATATATATATCATTTATTAATACGACAGGAACACTAACAAAAAATATAAATGTCTGAATGCTATCGCGTAAACAATATTTTTTGTAAGCCCATCTTTAGCTAACACAAACAAACTGGATGATTTACCCGCTCGAGGCCATACATATTGTTCGTGCGAAAAACATGAGTTACACTGGGATAGTTAAATGATAATTGTAATGGTTACCACTACGCTTGCTGTATAAACAATAATAATGGCCGAAATCTGTGGAGGGAGTGAGAGAAGGCTTATTGTCTGAGAGAATGAGGAGACCGGCTTCGGTCCAGTCCCTACTCCGTGCTGTTTGCTGGCTGAGGTGTGATACCGGTAGACCTCTGGCGGAGATAACTTACCAAGTGATAATTGATCAGTTATCGAGCGGAATTAAAATTATTAAAATACTTAAATGACTATTAAAAATAGGGGTTGGTGATAGAACGGTGAACAACGGGTTGTGTTTATTTTTAATGCAACATTATAAAAAAAAAAATTATTTTCTTTTCTTTATTAATTTTTCAGAAAGTTTTTCTTAATATTACACCCTTAAATAAGCACACCTTAACTTCCTTTTGTTGATTATTTATTTTATTTCATAATTGTTTACATCATTTATCAACGTTTCGGGGTTCTTTCCCCATTCTTAAGACTTATTTTTGAAAACAGTTTCACATATATAATTCATTAATTTACTCCATAGCTTACTGCTATTCGTCTACATGGGTGTTCATTTAAAAAAAAAAATATGTTAGGGGTGGAAAACACATAGTTTTATAAAAAAAGGTAGCCGATTCTCAGAGCTATTGAATATGCATATAAAATTCCATTAAAATCGGTCAAGCATCGGAGGAGTATGGTTACTAACATTGTGACACGAGAATTTTATGTAATAGATGTGTTTTTTAAGTTAATTTCTTTATTCCCCTCTATGCCACCTGATCCCAATAATGAATTGATAAACATGATACCTTAGGAAAAGAAATTCAATAGATGTATAAAATAAGAACCGAAAATTTCTTTGTTAATTAATACAGTTTCGGAGTTACCGCTGCCTTAGAAAAGTAGCGGCTGATAAATAGTACCCGAATAGGAAAAATTGATGGCTACCACTGTACTGCATCGTCCGATTAGCCAAAATAGTATAAGGTGACGTTATATGGATAACCAATTACTTAACTATCTACCTTGTAATAATAAGGCTTTTACCCTAAAGCATCGGAAGGACGCTATCGATCCCCCCAATAACATTATTTTTAGAAGATATCCTATTAGGATATTTAAATTGGCCATTCCGAAGCGGGGAACAAGGGGACTAAATAAGCAGAAACTTAAATGAGATTTTCTCTCAGAGGGGCTGGCTAATTCCTCTCCCTTCCCCCCTCGCCCACTATCCTTCTGGTGAAAGGGGGTATATTGATATTCTTCGATTTTACTTTCTGGATGTAATAGATAGTATTTTTGAAAAAATATAATCGACTGACCTAATTTTTTCTTTAAAAAAAAATAAATGAATATGAAAAAATATCAGATATTTTCAGTTCAAAAAGATGCTTTTGTACTTCCATATACCTGTATATGAAATATATAGTATGGGGAAGTATTGCGATTGTTAAAATGTTCGAATTCCAATTTTAACCGAAAATACACGTTCAAAGGTCCTCTGAACCAAATGACCAAGTCCCGCAAATAAAAAAAAAAATTATTTCTTCTAAATTAATTTTCTAAAATGAGCGTATCCGGCACTATTTATGAGTGTATTATTTGTCTATTATGTATTATCTGTATGTATGTATTCATGTATTATGGATGTATTACTTATTATGTATATCATTATTGTCTATTATGTATTATTATTTGTTCATAATGTATTCGTTTATTATTTTTTATTATTATTTGTTTTAGTGTATTATTATTATTTGTTATATTTGTTCATTATTTATTTTAATTAATATTATTATTTAATATTTCAACTAAAACTATAATTGTTTGTTTTCAAAAACGTGTATATTATAGTGAGTTAGGTATTATATATCTAAGTGTATCTTATAGTGAGTGTATCTGGCACTGATGACCAAGATGTTTTGTGCCAATAAATAAATCAAAAACCAAAACCAAGTCCCGCAAAAAGGTATGTGTGTGCGTATGTATCCGTGTGTGGTAAGCCTAGCGCAAAAACTAAAAGTCTTACGAAAATGAAAATTTATTTAAGACAACTATACGCCCAAAATACTTCAACAACTTTTCCATCTAAATCAGATAACCAGATCAACCAATATACATGCATTTTGGACCTTTTAATGATTTTTCTTAAAAATGGCTGTATAGATTTTGATTAAACTCGCTATATAGTTGTATAATTTATTGGCATTTAATATCATATAGATTTCATAATAATTGAAATATTCTGAAAGGGATTTAATGTTAATATTTTAAATCCCCAAAAAATTGACCATATCATCTTGTTAGCATACATACATACATACATCCTCGGCGCTACAGCCCCGTTCGGGCCCTGGCCTCCAGAAGAAACCTTCCCCACTCTTCTCTATTCCTGGCCATCGTCCACCAGCCTAACGCTCCCAGCTGCACTGCATCCTTTCCAACCTGGTCCAACCATCTCATTCGGGGTCTCCCTCTCTTCCTTTTGCCTACCGGCGCATAGCTCATTATTCTCTTGGGGATACAATCATCTGCCATCCTTTGAACGTGGCCAGCCCAACGAAGCCTGCTTATCTTTATGAATCTCACCACTGGGACATCCTTATACTTTTCATAAAGCTCTCGATTGTGTCTTATTCTCCAAAGACCATTTTCGCATATAGGCCCATAAATCCTTCTCAGTATTCTTCGTTCGAAAACAGCAATCTTTTGTTCATCTGTTTTCCTTAACACCCAGGATTCACAGCCATAAGTCAGTATGGGCCTAATCAGGGTTTTGTAGAGCGTGGCCTTCGTTTCCTTATTAATTTCTTTAGTTTTAAATATTCTTAATAGACCATAATAACCCCTCGTAGCAGCTAAAATTCTCTTCTCTATTTCTTTGGAGGAATTATTTTCGGCATCTACAAACGACCCGAGGTATACAAATCCATGAACTGTTTCAAATTTGTATCCTTGTATCTCAATACATGGTTCTCGTACCTCAGCCCCTGCAACCATATACTTGGTCTTGGATTCATTTATGACAAGTCCCATTGTCTTAGCAGATTGCTCTAAAGCTTTAAAAGCCTCTCTTATGCCCGATTCTGATCTACTGACTATATCTATGTCATCTGCATAAGCTAGAAGCTGAACACTTTTATTAAAGATATGTCCGCCAGTTTGTATTTGAGAATCCCTTATCACTTTCTCCAGAGCTATGTTGAATAGTAGGCATGCCAGGGCGTCTCCTTGCTTCAGTCCATTCCATGTTTGTATGGGGTCTGACAGGTTGGATTGGATCCTAATTATACATTTAGTGTTGGAGATGGCTACTCTCACCATACGGACCAATTTGGGCGGTATATTCATCTCTCTCATAGCTTTATAAAGCATCTCTCTATTTATGGAGTCATACGCAGCTTCAAAGTCCACAAATAAATGGTGCGTTGTAATTCCGAATTCTAATGTCTTTTCCAGGATTAGTCTTAGCGTGAAGATCTGATCAGTGGTTGATTTACCTCGCATGAAGCCACATTGGTAGTCCCTTATAATCATTTCTGCATACGGAAGTAATCGAGTGAATATTATATTGGATAATATTTTGTATGCTGTATTGAGCAGAGAAATGCCTCTGTAGTTTTTACAGATAAACGGATCGCCTTTCTTGTGTATTAGGCAGATCATTCCATTATTCCAGTCTTCAGGCATTTCCTCCTCTGTCCAAATCCGCTCCATGAGATGTGTAAATTCCTTCACAAAGTCCTGTCCTGCGCTCTTAAAAAGTTCTCCTGGAAGACCATCCGTTCCTGCGGACTTATTATTGTTCAGCTTCTCTATTGCCTCGCATACCTCGTCATAGGAAGGGAGCAGCTCTTCCCTGTCATCCGCTAGCTCTTCTGCCACCTGATCCGCTCTTCTTTCTCCCGCACTATATTCTTCATTCCTACCTATGAGTTCACTGAAGTGTTCAGTCCATCTTCTAATAACATCTTCTGTGTTATTGAGGAGCTTTCCACTTTTATCTCTACAGGCAATAGATCGAGGCTGGAATTCTCGTCTCATGTTGTTGACTTTTCTATACATGTCTCGGCTTAATTTCTTGCTTTTGAACTCCTCTATGCTTTGCAGCTGCTCTGTCATATACTTTCTTTTTTTCTCTCTATGGACTTTCTTTTCATTTTTTCTAGCATTTTTATATTCTTCCAGTGCGGCCCTAGTACGTTTTCTTTGGAGCATCATTTGATATGCCTTATTCTTTATATCCGTGACTTCCTTACACTCATTGTCGAACCACTCACTCCTTTGGATTTTCTGTCTCACGCCTATAGTTTCCTCTGCAGCGGCAGACAAAATACCCTTAAGGCCATCCCAATGGCTCTGTGGACTGTGAGCGCTATCAGACCGCTTCCATGCTACCATTTTCTGATCAGTACAATCTCCAAATGTCTTAGTCATATCCTCTTTCTTAAGCTTCTCTGTGTTGTATCTAATTGTCCTTACGCCCTTCACATTCCTACAATTAGATATTCTTGCTCTCAATTTAGCAACTAAGAGGAAATGATCACTATCGATGTTTGCACTTCTAAATACCCTAACGTCCTGTAGATCCGATCTATGGCGTCCCTCAATTAGGATATGGTCTATTTGGTTTACTGTGTTACCATCTGGAGAGGTCCATGTACCCTTGTGTATGTCTTTGTGATCAAACAATGTTCCTCCTATTACAAGGTTGTGGCCAACAGCAAAATTCAAAAGACGGAAACCGTTGTCAGAGTGATCTGAGTGTAGTCCATATTTTCCAATGTTATTGCATAGATGATCCTTACCTACTTTTGCGTTTAGATCACCTATTATTATTTTAATATCATGCCTAGGGCTTCCAGAACAAACCCTTTCCATTAGGTCATAAAATTCGTCTTTTTCTTCTTCGGGCTTATCTTCAGTTGGTGCGTGCACATTTATTATAGTATAGTTAAAGAAAGTACCCCTCACTCTAATTTTACAGATCCTAGGAGTAAATGGTTTAAAATCCATTATTCTTTGTTTGATCTTGCGGCTTACAAGGAAGCCAGTACCGAATGTATGGTTTTGATCATGACAGCTATAAAAGACCGAATAATCCCTCCGGTCTATAATTCCACTACCGATCCATCTCATCTCCTGTACAGCTAATATATCCAATTTATACTTGGAAGCCTCACTCGATAGAGATTTTAAGGCTCCAGGCCTATATAAGGAACGTACGTTCCATGTTGCAATTCTGACGTCGTTTCTCCTTTTCCAAGTTCCAGTCCGTTTCCCAAGAATCTGTCCGGCTTTTCTATTTTCTTCTGGTTTCATAACATGAGTTTTTTTCCGAGGTGGGCCGTTAACCCTACTCTCAACCCCCAACCTGGAGGACCAGGGGATTTATATTCAGAGCTCCCGTCTCCTAGAAGAGATGTCTTGATAGGACTATCGAGCCTCTTCTACCCGTTCGCAGTAAACCACCTCACCGGGCCTATGAGCGCCACCGTTGACATACAAAGATGTTCGTCCGCTGCCGCACTTCTTATATGCCCTGCTGCCAGCATATAGATTTCAGACGATTTAAACCCTCGTCTGTAGGGTCTTCTCAGGAAAGGTGCTCCTGAGGTGTATACTGTTTATGACCTTATGTTAGATTATATGTATTGTGTACTGTTCATGAGTCTTTGTGCAGTGTACTGAACTCGGGAAACCGGGGGTGCGTTAATCCCCACTAGCCTGGCACCTTAGCTAGCCCCTGCGGTGATCTTGTTAGCATTGATGAAAAACGGCTAAATTCGATACCAAACTAAAGGAGAAAAGACCATGAAAATATTGTATACAATTTTGTGTTATTAACATAAGAAAAGTATTATGGTTTTAGAAATTTATATACATATCATTTAAAAATAAAATAATAGTGAACATTTACTAAAAACAATTTGACTTTCAAAAATAAATTACAGATTAAAGAATAAACAGTTACTGGTGCTATAACAGAAACAATAAATAAGCAAAATATCACTTTGAAGAAAAATTAAAAATAAACACTGAATAGAAAATGTTCTAGGATAAAGAATTGAGCACTTTTTGAACTCCTATCATGTAATAGTACACTTTATGTAACTTATCTACACTATCGATACTCAGTATAGCATTGATACTTTGGATGTCGGAAGATTCTAACATGAAGTTTTGAAGGAATTGTCGTCTATTTTCATTGTGTGCCGGGCGTAGCCAGGAGAATGTGATGTAAACTGTTGTAGATAAATCGATTGCATAATATACAGCTTTCTTGTGACTTGAACAAGTTGAGTTTTTTCCATAGATTCTAATATGTTCTGGATTTGCAACTCTTAATTGGCTGACACATCTCAATTTCTTTATATGTACTTTAAATGTGAGGTACGTTTCAGGGTCGGGAGCATTGTAATTGCATAGTAATCTATATAAAGGATAGTTAGTCGAATTTAGGCTCCTTTGTATGTCGGCTGAGAGATAATGGTTATGTGCTTTTTCCAGTATGTCGTCTTTGTATCGAAGAAGTCCGTTTGTATGGTGAACAGAAAGCTCTTCTTCAAAGGCATTTAGTTCGGATATTGCTTTAAATTGGGACACCCAATTGAAGTTTATGTCGGGATTATCCTTGTCTAATGATTTCAGTCTATTGAAGCAAAGTTTTGGAAGTCGTTCTTCTGGCATGAACTCGAGCTTGGTCCATAGATTTGTCATCTTTTTTATCACCTTCATGGCTAATGGTTCTCTTCCTGTTTCGAGACGGACTATATAATTTGGGGTATTCCTAGGCCATACAAATAAGTGCTTAAAAAATTTAAGTTGGACCGTTTCGATTGCCTCAAGATGATTGGGACTCCATACTTCAGAAGCATAAAGCAAAGTTGATGAGACCATTGAGTTAAATAAGGTTCTGTTTGTTTCCCAAGAGTTACTTTTCCCTTTAAGAAAAGTATTAGAAATATATAATATACCGTTGGAAAGCTAAATATTGCAGACAAAATCTGAATACCTTAAACACAAAATCTGAATGTAGACGTGTGTGTGATGCGCACATTTCCATCGATATTCAATGGAATGTTTTTTAACTCTAAATTTATTTTAGAGTTCTCAAATTAAATTTGACAATGGATATAGCTGAAAGTCGTGCTAATTTAAAATTACTATCTTATGTCTACATCTTTTTCTTTTTTTTTCTGATTCATGTATAAAGACAAATTAACGGTGAATCAGATATCCTATCTACTTTTTATGATTTATAAATAAATTCTATAATGCATTTAAAATGGATCGTTTCAAAGCTATTTGAAATCATTTTTACAAAATCTGGTATGTGCAACACATGGCTTTTTAAAAAATATGAAAAAATTACAGCGAGCTGTGTGTTTCAGATTAAATAAGTTATTTAAAAAAATTACAATTAGGAAAAATCAATTAGTTTTATCCTTTTTTTTTTTATCACTCTTCATTACCTTATACACAATTGTATGTAAGATAACATTTTCTCCTAAAATTCTTTAGCTATTCAACGATATTTTGTACAAATATTTATATATATTATACGATATATTACTGTACCTATGTTTATGAATTGTCAATTTTTATTTTAAAAACATTTTTTTACTTTTCTTCTGTAGTTGATAATCAAATTCGTCAACTTGTATATTTACCCGTTTTTAATCAATTCCAACTAGATGAAGTGGTAAATTCTTCCCAAACAACCAAAATTAATGGTACTTAATAAGAAAATTTTAAATTATTTAAGCCCTATCTAAATATATTATATCTATCAGATGAGGAAGATGGTTGGGGATGCGGTCATAAATTAAAACCACACAATTAAAAATAAGAGTTATTTTTATTATGTGCCGACGTTTCGGCCTACAATGTGGGCCTTCATCAGGGCTAAAAGAAACAAGATAACAACCAATGTAATTAGACTTAATAATGCGTTAGGTATATAATAATAATATGACAGTAATAAATTATGGGAACATAAATAATATTAAATGTAAAATGATAAAAAGATGACAATTATAAAGTATGGAAATAAGGTGACAGTTATAAAGTATGGAAATAAACAAAATTAAGATGATAGTTATAAAGTATGGAAGTAGACATAATTGAGATGATAATATTGTAATGAGAATATATAAATAGAGACTCAGTAAATGAAAAAAAATGATAAAGGAAAAATATGTGAACAATTAAAATTTTAAATATTAACAATTATGAGTTGATATATGACGGTAATATATTAAAAACATAGTTAAGAGTATAGGTAATATATAAAAAAAATTTTCATCGCCTAGTTATTTTTGAGAAAATCGTAAAAAAATTTCATCGCCCATTTCTTTCTCCCCCTTTCCATACTCATATATTTCTCCGTTACATATCCTGACATATAATTATTAGTTTAATATTACATTATTTTAAAATTTAAATTATTATTTTTTATTCATACTGTTTCTCTTTTGTAATGACTATATTTTTTTATATATTACCTATACTCTTAACTATGTTTTTAATATATTACCGTCATATATCAACTCATAATTGTTAATATTTAAAATTTTAATTGTTCACATATTTTTCCTTTATCATTTTTTTTTTCATTTACTGAGTCTCTATTTATATATTCTCATTACAATATTATCATCTCAATTATGTCTACTTCCATACTTTATAACTATCATCTTAATTTTGTTTATTTCCATACTTTATAACTGTCACCTTATTTCCATACTTTATAATTGTCATCTTATTATCATTTTACATTTAATATTATTTATGTTCCCATAATTTATTACTGTCATATTATTATTATATACCTAACGCATTATTAAGTCTAATTACATTGGTTGTTATCTTGTTTCTTTTAGCCCTGATGAAGGCCCACATTGTAGGCCGAAACGTCGGCACATAATAAAAATAACTCTTATTTTTAATTGTGTGGTTTTAATTTATGACCGCACCCCCAACTATCTTCCTCATCTAATTTCTCTACGGTCAACAAAACTCCATCATTATTATATCTATCAGAATGAAACCTACATGATACTTAATTTTGACACCAATTTAATCAAAATCGTCAGCAAAATTGAAATATTCCAAAAAAACCACTGACTCCCCATTATTTCTAGCTACGATTATTTAAAAGTCGTCCTCAGAGTTTATACTTGACATGGCTCAGAAGTTTGAGCCGGAATGTCGGAAAAATTCAAATATAAAAAAAAAATAATAATTGGCTCCCGATGATTTCTACCTACAAAATCGTCCTAGTTATTTTTGAGAAAATCGTAAAAAATGTTCTAAATGAATTGTATGAAATGGCTCAAATTCGTCGAAAAGGTTGCTGTAACATCTCTGACGTATAAGGTTTGAAATGTTTTTAATTTTTATTTTTTTTTTATTTTATTTATTTTTCATTTTATTTTACACAGCTTATTGTTTCCGAGCTATATTAACAACATGCACTCACTCAAAATATATCATGCTAAAATATATATATTGTTGTTTTTAGAACTACCACTGTCATAGAAAAACATAGTACCTTCCTTCTATGAAAATTCCATCCTCATCTAACCGTTAGTTTCGATACTAACTGTTCCCAATAAGACGATATTCGAAAAGAAGACCATCGATATCTTCTTATTGACGCCTTTGAGGACCTCTTCAGCCAAGATGAAGAAAAACAAATTCCGCCGGAAGGTTAGAAAGATTTAATGTGACGCTGGATAAATAGAATTCTAAAGGCCTCGAGAAAATGATAAATCGACTTATCTCCTCTCTTTGGATCCTCAGGCAGTAATAGTCGTGAAAGAAGGTGATATTACATCGCCTGTCGTCGCCACTTCACTTATCTTATTCGAACTTATATCTTTTCTAAAAAACTATATATTTTCTCGGAATAAATTTCAAGTCGTTATTATAAGTTACGGATATTCAAACTATCAGTCAATATTCATCCTTGCTTTAATACTTCTTTTAAGTATTTATTTTTTCATGCTGGCCGTTTTTGGTTACTGCAACATTTAATATAAAAACGCACAAACCTTCCACTTCACTACAAATTATTTCTCATCTGAACCACTATCATGAGAGCATAGTGGTTTAAACAGCTTTCTATGCCAATGGTCGCGTGTTCAAACCTGCAGGTGGTCATAGGAATTTTTTAATGGGATTGAAATTCCTTAGCTCTGCCGTCCTTCAGAGACGGATCACTCCTTTTATATCCGTTCTGCAACTCTCTGGAATTCCCTTCCTACTCATATTCGCCATGCTTCTTCCTTTCTCTCATTCAAATCTCACTTTTCCAACATCTTTTGGCATCCCAAATAGATGCACAACTAATGTAAATCTGCAACTGACTTATTTTAATTTTAATACAAGTTATAATTATCTATTTTACCCTAACCCTAGTGTGGAATAATTAGTTGTTTTTTTTTGTTGTTTTTTTATAATTCCCTCAACCCTATCAGTAGCCTTTAGGAGATTTCTCTTCTTTCTTTCTATTTTTTTTTCCTAATCTTGTGTGTTTATTATCCATACTTTTTGTACATGAATGTATATAAGTCTAGGTAGTGTTTAATTTTTCCTTTTTGCTCGTTTGTAAATAAAAATTAATTTTATTGTTTTCTTGACCAGACATATATATGAATATCTACTGTTCATTTCTATTATTCTTAAGGGACATAGTCCCAGAATAAAGTTTTATTTATTATTAAAAACGATGGTCTTGAGCCTGTACGATATGTGTCGAGTAATCGTTACAGATTCCTATCCTTATTAAACCTGAATAGGAAAAATTTAGGGCTCCCACTGTCGCATGGTCCGTTAACCACAGCAGAATAAAGTAACGTTAAATAAATAAACCAACAAAGTCCAATAACAATTCATAATCTTTCGATGGGAACGTGTATACGAAACGGTGCTAAGTCGTAAATGCTTTATTTTATTTTTTTTTTTTTTATACATTTATGTGCGAATTTATTTAATCTTTGCTATTACATGTTACTAAGATGACCTTGCTTCTTGTACGTTTTCAGGAGATCTATCTAGTTTATGAGTAATTGGGTTAGGATATATGAAAAACAATTTTTATATAGGCTTTAGAAACTTTTTTTTCTAACTTATTAGAAAATATTTTTCCCAAATCTCGGCTTTATTGCAAAACCTCTAGGAAAAAAAATAGCTTCATAACCAAAGTAATTTTTTGAGATCAACGAGTGATAAATCAAGTGAGTGAAATGATACTCTCTTTTATATTATTTGGGAGTAAAAAAATCCTTAGTTATCCCATCCTTCGGATGGGACGTAAAAATGTCGTCCTGTGCACGATGACAGGTACCATTAAAGACCCTATCCTACTTTTCACCTGGAATTCCAAAATTAAGAACTAAGCATCGTCCGATTAGCCTTAATAGCATTAAGTGACGGTAAATAAATAAACAACAATTCTCGAATCGGTCGCCTGATATGTATATTTATAGATTTAACTTCACACAAAACCCTTAGAAAATATTATTATTATATATATATATATATATATATATATATATATTATATATTAAATGAGAGAGTATTATGAGACTGAGAGGATAATAGGCTGCTATCTCCCCTCGCAGACGTAGACTAAGCCCAAAAATAAAGCTTGTGCATCATCACGCCCGACCCTTTTGTGCTTGTGCTTGTGTAAGCTGATTCCTCGTGTCATTAGGCCAGCTAATACTTCACTCACAACTGGCTATATTAAGTGACTTCTTCACTTATTTAGTATAATATAGTTTCTGTTTAAAATTGTTTAAAGGCACAATTATTAATTCTTAAAAATATATAATGAGTTTAAAGCTTCATTTTACTATAAGCTATATATTTTATACAGTTATACTGTTCACGCCATATGTTATGGCCTGATGTGGTTTTTATGGTTGTTTAATAAAATAGAAATAGACAACTCCACCATTTTGATTATATTTATCATTTATTTTTATGTTATATTTGTTTTTAAAAATAGTTATTATTAATATAATAAAAAGTTTTTGGTCCTAAAGTGAAAAACATTAAAAAAGAAAGAGAGTAGAAGACGATCGTACTTCAATTTTTTTATTACGGACTCGTGGCGAGTCGAGTATCAAGGTAGCGTCTGAACGGTGAAACTGTCAACCAAGTCTCCTCTCAAGAAGTATTGAATGTTTGCAAACATATTTCTTCATCTTGTCAACGTTTCCCTTGGAACTTGGAAATTTCCGAACAACAAATTTTATTGAGTAAAATTACAATCTGTCCCAATTTGGACATCATAGTAGTGGTGAAAGATATCATTCATACTAAATTCATACAATATTTACACAGCATAAAATTACAATAAAATATATACACAATAATGAATCAATACAATAATTTCAAGAATTCAATTATACCTATATACACATACACACACTCATACATACATCACTTTGAGTGGAGAATCTAGCCAGAGCTAGAACTCCAATATATTTCAAAAGGTCGCGGGGCCACTGCTGTTTCAACCTTCTAGGAGGGTTGTATGGATGAGTGGAGCTGGATAGGGATTGAGCTAGAGGATAAGGATGATGAATGAGGTTCTGGTGGAATTTGGAAAATTTGGATGGAATTAGGTCTGAAATAAATGGAACATTAAGGCCGTGGTGCAAGATATAGTTGGAGACATAATAAGGAGCATTTACTATTGTACGGAGGACTTTGGATTGAAAGGATTGAACACGTTTGATGTTAGTACGTTTAGCTGACCCCCACAGTTCAAGTCCGTAGGTCCAGATGGGCTTCAGTATTGTCTTGTAGATTAATAATTTGTTGTCAACTGTAAGTTGAGATTTTCTGTTGAGTAGTCGGTATAACTGTCCGAATCGTCGGTTGAGTTCTTGTCTTTTAAGTCTTGTATGTGGATTCCAAGTTAAGCTTTTGTCCAACAGTAAGCCAAGATACCGGACTATATCTGAGGGAGGAATTGGTAATGAGTTGAAATAAACTGGCGGACAGGATTTTCTTCTAAGAGTAAAGGTTATGTGTTTAAATTTGGCTTCGTTCACCTTTACACGCCAGTTATTACACCAGTGGAACTTGGAAATAACTTAGATTTTATTAGGTTATTTTTGTTTCTTACTCGTTTATAATATATTTAGTTTGATAAATGGATCGTGATTCGTCGTTAGCTTCCATTATTTTTATTTTTTTTTTAAATCTATACAGTACACTAATTTTTTTTTTATTGAGCCTAACTTAAAATTTGAGTTATCACTTGAAAGTACTGTTCTCCTACGGATAGCTCGGCGTATAGATATACTTTTCGTTAATATCAACTTTCATTATATACCGATTTTATACTACTAGCTAACCGTCCTTGCTTCGCACGGCTGATATTTGAATGTGGTGTCGTTTATGTTTTAAAAAACTTTAGTTTGACCTATTTAGAGTTAATTAGTAAATTACGTAATGACCTCATCGTTACGAAAAGTACTCTTAAAAAATATTATTTTTTATTGTATAACGTCTATCAATTCTTATATTCAATTATCGGTACAAATTAGAAACAAATATTGATTTATTTTGGATGTAATTAGTTGACCGTTGAGAATTACTGGAAGGAATTAGTCCGGGTGGCGGTCATTAAATGAAACAACTAAATAGTTTCAACTATTTATTGTTTGCCAACGTTTCGACCCCCCTTTGTGAGTCATCATCAAGGCGCATGGTGGGTCAATGGAAACTGGAGTTGAAACTATTCAGTTGTTTCATCTAATGACCGCCACCCGGACTAATTCCTTCCAAAAATTGGTTTAGTTTATTTGTTAGTAATTTTTCAGGTTCCTATCTTATTCGGTTCATTATAATTTTATATTTCATTAGAACTTTTTCAAAATACATTATAATATATGGAAGTTAATTTAATTTTCATTAGAGTCGCATTCAGTCTCCAGTGGAACTACTATTTTTTTGTGAAATGATCTGAAAGTTTTTTTTTTTTTTTTTTTTTTATTTATTTATTTATTGAGATATATTACAGTTTGTTTCTATATTAACATTAGTAATAGTGATATAAGATCCCATTCACACAATATATACAGTATACAATCATAAAGTCAAATAAATAAAATGTAATATATATATATAAAAAATAAGAAAACAAACAACAACCTATAACTGAGATAAATACAAATAAATGATATATATATATAATATATATATATATATAATATATATATATATATATATATATAGAATTAAATAATAATAAATATAAAAACAAAACAAATCAAACATTAACCTATAATTGAGATAAATAAAAGTTTGCAAATAAACAAACATCATACAAACAAACATAACTATATACAAAATATACAAGTGCTATAGGAACCCCAGACTGGGCTTTTGCACTTGTGAAGGAAAAAGCGAATCCAAGAGATCTAGACCTTCGCTCTCAGCCGCGTCACTGGTGTGACTCGATCTGAAAGTAGAAATAATTATTAATAGTAAAACCTTTCCTTTATTTTAGTAACATACGAACGCTTTGGTACATAACATTTTTTTCTAAAATCTTGAATACTATATGAATATAACCATGAATTACCATTACGCCCCTAATCCGCAACATTACAAATAACACATGTTCATAAGTTTATGCGCTAATAGCATCTTTCTATTATATTGCCCTACTGATTTTGTTGCATATTGACTTTTCTAAAGTCTTGCGCTTTCCAACGGTATATTATACGTCTAGGTTACTACTTATATTTCAGGAATCATTTTTTTATGACTGAGTCACAGAAAATTTATTGACATGAAAAAGTCTGTATACCTCCCAGCCCTCACGTATAGAAGCGAAAGCTGGATTATGCTGGAGAAATTATGAAGGAAGCAAGTTAGCTGAGTGACAGCAGCCGAAATGAAGTTCCTGCAGAGAGCTTCTGAAAAGACCAGAAGGGACCGCGTCAGGAATGAACGCATTATAGAAGATCTAGAGGTGCCGGAACTCAAGGCATTGTTGGAGAACCGACAATTGAAGTCGTTCGGCCACGTTTGTCGGAAGGAGGAGGAGAGAGAGCCACGAAAAGTTCTGGAAGCTGGGAGGAGGACGGAAGGCCGTCCCAGAATTTTCTATCAGGAGTACATTCAACGGATTGGAGGGAAGAGAGGCAAAACACTCCAAGAAATGAAACGGCTTAGTAGGAACCAAGAGATATGGCTGCATTGGATAGAGGCTTCTCGGGGCTAATTATGGCACGAAGAGAAGTCAAAGAAGAAGTAAATTTTGACTGGAGGTATAGAGTAATTGATAATAGGCAAGAATAAAGAAAAGCCTTTTCAAGTAACTTATTCAAATATTGACATTCTTTTAGATACATTTCAATAATTAAAAAAAAATTGAACCAAAGTCGTTATGTAATATGTAAGTATCACATAAAATATGTATTAGTGCAATGAGCGTACCGACGGAAGTCAATTCAGCAATGAGTTTGTGAAAACAAGGATATAATGATTAATTACAAATACTATTATAATGAGCTCCTTATACGAAGACCTGTAGAATGTGCGAAGATTTTCCGAGTTGACAAAAGTATGATGTTAATTGCCTTTATCTATGAGGCGACCTCTCTGCTGTTTGCTGTATCAACTAAATGGTTGTGTTAGGTTGGCACTCCTGCTTCGTGTTCTCTTATCAGCCAACTGATAAGGGAAATGGTTTTCCTCTTCCCTTCCTCTATCTCACGTACCGTCTTTGTCGAATTAACAATATTAAGCCCAGGTTTTTTTTTTTACGCGCACCAGAGTTATTAATTTTAAATATAGTTGTAGAGAGAAATAAATAAGTTGATAAAAAAAATATCTTAGAATAATGTAAACAACTAAGAGGGAATAATTCGTAAATATTAGGAATTTGTATTAGAATAGAAAAAATATGGTGCGGGCAACACACGCCTTTCACTTACCTCCGTTTTTAGAATCGATTATAGAATTTTCAAATACAGTAATTGATAAAAATGAGAGAAACCATTAAAAAATTAATAATTGAATTTATATAGAAACATGTGTTTTATTAAAAAATCTATTATATTACTATCTAAAATGATCAGTTAGTTTTATCGGCTTTTCCTCACTCTCTATTAGCTTTTAAAAGCTTGTGTATGAGATAATATTTTTTCTAAAATCTTTAGCTTTCCTTAAGTTAAAAAACTAAAACTTGCATCAAAAAAATATTTTTTTAATTTTCTCCTTTAGTTGTTTTTCAAATTCGCTCAACATGCATATTTATCTGTTATTTATTAATGCTAACAAGATAATTGGTTATTTTTCTAGAATCTACAAAATTAAAGGTACTGTAGGGAAAGACAATTTAAAATATCAGCATTTAAGCCCTGTCACACAATTTTAATCAGAATGAAACCTACATGATATTAAAGCCTATTAAATTTTACGTGGAAATAGCGAGTTTAATCAAAATCGTCGAAACTGTTTTCGACAAAATCGAAAAAAGGTGCAAAATCCATAGAATAAAGTGCCTCTTCTGGTAAGCTCATATTGATGAAAAAGGTTTTATAACGTCTAGGGCGTATATTTGTCATAAATATGAAATTTCAGTTTCATTAGACTAACCGTTTCCACCCGGGAGTTACCACACACACACAGAAACAGACCTTTTTGCGGGACTTGGTTGTTTGGACTCAGGGGACCCTAAAATCAGTATTCCCGTTGAAAACTGGAATTAAAAAATTTTCACGATCGTAATACTTTTCCTTACTATATATAGTAAGCAAAAGTAAAAACAAAAAAAAATAATATTAAACATATGAAAAGGTATGTGAAAAGTGTCCATATGCTGTGTGATTTAAAAAAACAAAACAAAACATTTCTATCTTTTTTGTTGTTAACGGAAATATTTTGGTACTCTTAAAATATTTAATGATAGTTTTCAATAATACCTCCTCACTGAAACACTCTTTCCTAAAACGATAATCTAACGGTTTTAGTTTTACCTAATTTTAGATATGTTTTGGATATTTGCTAATTCTGCATCTAATATATATATATATATATATATATAATATATAATATATATATATAACTCGTCGGGTATTATTCAAAAGATTCCGAGCTTTTTGTATGATATATCTTTTTAAAGTATTCCTTTAACCCCTTTAGTGCCCGATATATTGTCGTTCAATAAAACTCAATGCCCTGATGATAGCTCACAAGCTTGAGCCGAAACGTCAGCAAAATTTAAAAAAAAAAAATTAAAAAATGACCGACTTCTGATTATTCCACCTATAATAGAATTCGAAAATTTACGATCGCAAATCGCAATCCCCTTTACTATATATTTCGTACATAGGTAGATGATGATAAAAAAAAGATATTAAAAAATAAATAAATTAAATATTAATAAACGAGAACTATTCTGATAAAGATAAAATCAATTCACATTTAACGGCGCTCAAGTCTACCATAACGCATGACAAATTTCCCATCAAGTACATATAAATTTTACGATATAACAATAAACTGCTATTAAATAAAATATTTATTTTAAACCTTTTAGTGCCAGGCGAAAAGCTAATGCCTATACGACGATAAACGGCCGAATTTGATTAATATGCAATAAAAACTAAACGACAAACGATATTTACATGCTCAAAAATGCCACGTATACGGGATGAAAAGGAGAATAAAGCAATGGTAATGATTCTCCAATATTAATTGAAAATAATATGAATAACACAATCATAAAAGTTGAGTTATATCTATCATAAGCGGTTAGACTTTGCATCTAAAAGAGTGTCTGTTGCCGAGTGTCCATCTTATCGCTCCAGCGTAAACAGCTGAGGCTCTGTTACACTCCGGTGTAGAATGTGTAAAATTTCAGACCCGAATCGGTTAAAAAATTCTTATTCAACGAAATTTGATCTTTTACAATCAAATTAGATCATTTATAAATTATTTGAGAAAGTTTTCTCACAATGCGAAGGATAAAGCGTTATTACACACACGGCGATATGCCGTCGTCCGGCACTAAAAGAGTTAAGTTGATAATAAAAATAAGTTGTTTCGATATAAGCATTTATTTAAATTACCATAAAGATGGAAAAAGAGCATCGAGCAGAACGGAAGATTTTTTTAAGTGATTCATTTTCATTCTTTGCATAAAAACAACAAAATTTAATTTAAAAATAGAAAACCGAAATTACTTCCTTGCCAATCAAATAGCAAATACCCAAATACCCTGTTGAACAGGAAGAAAAATCTGGTTGATAATCTGGCCTCATTATTTAAAATTATTTTTTAAGTTGATGACAACCCATCCCAATACCTTCCTTTCTACCTATGCTGATGGCACTTGTGTGTTATCAGTCAATAGCGATCCTACTATTGCCTCTCAAACTATTCAATCTCATATCAGAGGGCTTGAGATATGGTGTCAGAATTGGAGAATCAAAATCAATTCCAACAAATCCCACCAAATTACCTTTACTCTTCGTCGTAAACCTATGACATCCTGCCCTACAGTGTCCTTTAATAATATTCCGCTTGCTCCAGTTAAACAGATCCGCTACCTAGGACTTTTACTTGACAAACGTCTAACATGGAATCCCCATACAAGACTGAAACGACAAGAAACTGCCCGACGCTTTCGCTTACTACAACACTTACTGGACAGACGCTCAACCTTCCACTTATCTACAAAAGGCTCATCTATATCACCATCATAAGACCTATCTGGACTTACGGAGTTGAGCTTTGGGGCTCTACAAAACCATCAAATTCTTCCCGTATTCAATCCTTGCAATCCAAAATCCTTCGAGAAATCCTCAATGCTCCTTACTTTGTCACAAATAAACTCATCCATGAAGACCTTAACGTCCCACATGTAGCTGATTTGGCCCGAACCAGGTATCAATCCTTCCATGACAAACTCCACTCCCACTCTAATCCTCTAGTTTCAATCCTTGCTTCCTCTTCAATTCCTGACGATCCTCCGAGGCGCCTGAAAAGAAGATGGCCTCGAGACCTTCTAGTTTAGTTACATAGTGGAGTGATGCCAATGGGCATTTTCCCTTCATGTTTTTTTTTCATGTATTTTATCATTACCAACATATTGACTTGTTGTATAACTAAATAGACTTGAAATTTCGATTTAAAATATTTAAAAAAAAAAGTTTATGGCGTAAAACAAAATGAAAATACTTTTCGCTTCAAATGCATTAATTATACAGTCAAATAACCCTAATGAGATAAAATAATTTTCATTCCCTGAGGGCATAATAACTTTGTGTTCGCATTTAACAATCGTGTATACATTGTGCGATTTAAATGCAAAGCGAATTATTTTCACTCTATGGAACAATTCAATTGTAGTGGTGGAAAAAATAGTTACAAAAACGGTGCAAATTATTACACAATGGTTTATTATTTCCAAACAACAATATTAGGGTATAACTGTTTATATAGGTATTGATTAAGTTATATGAAAAGCAATAATTCAAAGGATAATATAATATCACTACCGCTGATTTCAAAACGCAATATTTCATCTATTTCTTAATCAATTTCAATGATTTTTTTTTGGTACTTATTTATTTATTAATTAGGACAAACAGTTTTTTTATTCGTTATTCGGATTCTAAGCATTTTTTTGATCAGGGATAATTTTTTTTTTTTTTTTTTTGTCAATTACGAAGGTTGATTATTGAAAATATGTAACCAAAAGCAAAGGGCTAAGTAAAGTAAAGGGCTACGTTACTATTTCCTTTTCTTTTCTTTCGATTTTCATTCAAATAAATCAAATAAAATTTCCTGATTCTAGAACACCTTACATTTTATCTTTATCATCAATAACAACCGAATTATCAGGGAATAACATCTCTTATAAGTCGTGAATTGACCATATAAAATGATTTTTTTTTTTATTTTTTTTTTTTTTTTGCTCTTTATTCATCGCGTTGTCTTGATTTCGAAAATATTTTTGATTTTTCTCTATCTTCAATAATAACCGATTTTTGTGGAATTACATCTATTATATCTATCTAGATAGTTCGTGGGTTAGAGATAATTTTCATTGAAGGCGGACCCTAAACATGCCGAATCAAATCTTGTTGAAACAGACTGAGAACATTATCAGGCCAGTGAAATGTGTCATAGTCGCCCGTTTATCATTCCCATTGTGTCGGGAAACTAGCGAGTTGACATATTGTACCACTTCAATACTGCCCACAGCCCACTTTTATAATCAACTGCGATTTAATATTATTTATATGTTATGATTAATCATAAAATATTTAATATGGTAATATTATGTATTACACACACACAGACACAAACACACACACACACACACGCGTGTGTATATATATATATATATATATATATATATATATATATATATATATATATATGTGTGTGTTTTAATTTTACGGAATAATAATAATAATAATAATAGGCTTAACGAACCCGAAGGTTCGATGCCGATACCACCAAATTCTGTCTACACAGACTCGTCAAATGTTCACCGTTCAAGCCTAAGCCTAAGATCTTGGGATCAGCCTTAACGCAATCCTCCCATCGACGCTTCGGCCTACCTTTCGGACGTCTACCAATCGGATCAGCGAATACCAACTTTCTCGAAATCCGCTCCTCATCGAGCCCAACAACTTTACTCGCCCATTTGAGTCTCCGCGATGCCATCAACTCAATTATATTCACAGGATACAAGTTCCGCAATTCCGCGTTGTGAAAACTTCTAAACTCCCCAGTAGCCTCATCTCTCTTGTATGGTTTCCGTGTCTTCACCTAGCAGTTCCAAATCATCGGCATAGCAGTACCAAATTTTACGGAATAAAGAAACTAATCAATATTCTTAAATAATTAAGTCGTTAATTTTCAAAAGATACTATATCCATTCTAGGAAATTTTATAGAAAGTCAAATAATCTCTCATCCCTACATTATTAATACGTTCATATATCCGGGACGAATATCTACGTTTTTTCCTGTGAGGCGGGACTGTCTTAGCTGTTAGGCTTCTTGGGGCGGGGCGACACTGTTACAAGTTCCAACACATTAAATGCGAGATGGTAACAGTTTTGAAATGATGTTTTCTTGAGCCCACACTTCTTGCATCTAGTGCAAAGGTAGGTAAAATTATCAAAAAATTATAAAATTCAAAATTTAAGAAAATTCTTAAAGAAGACTAATCAAGTGAAATTCACCGATTATAGTTCATTGAGGGGATGTTGAAAGTTACAAAATATTTAATAAATAAACCCTTATGCTTGTTTATTCTACAGCACATAATGTTGAGAAATTATAAACTAAACTTATTTTTTAAGACTTTTTTTTTTTTAATGCAAGTGACACATGTCACATCACGGGATAGTTAAGTGAGACCCACAAATTTGTCACCCCGTCCCACGGACGGAGTTTGATTATTTTCGCATTGAATGATTTGGAAGGGAACTAAATGTGTCATAAGTACCTTTGGAAAATATGTGCATTTTAAATCGCGTTTTTGAGGGACTTGAATGCTAAGATTAGATAAAATCAAATTGGAGATTTGGATAAAACTAAATGATTATAATCCAAATATGGCAAATAATTTCGCAAAAAGTGTCCTTTAGCACCTTCTAAAACCTTTAATATCTCAATTGCCGTGTCAAACATTGTGAATGATTGACCTTTCTTTAGTTTCTTCTTGTTTGTTTGTTTATTTATATAACGTCACTTTATGCTGCTGTGGCTGATCGGACGATGATACAGCGGGAGTCCTAAATTTTGCCTATCCAAGTTTTATTAGGATAGTTATCTTTAACGTGTACCTGACATCGCTCAGGCTCGGGACCACATTTTAACGCCCCCTGCGAAGGACGGCATAACTAAGGATTTTACACTCCCATTAAAAAATCCTAGGGCTACCTGCGGGTTTGAACCCGGGACCTTTGGCATAGGAGGCTGTTATGCTAACCACCCTGCTACAGCAGTATTTTACAGATTCCAACATTCTTTACATATTTTTCTCCATCTTCAAAAATAACTGAGTTAAGGGTAGATTTATTGTTATTAGGTGAAATTATTTTTGTTTCCCCTTTTCTAATTATTACCGAATTCTCGGTTACAAAACTTCAATAAAAATAATAGAGTTAATAAGTTAAATGGCCTCTAATCGGCCGCCATTTTTTAACTAATCGGTTGAACGTCAAGGTGTTAGAATTATCTTTGGATGTTCTGGTATTTTTGTGCCGAATTTCAAAAGAATTGGTCTATTAGTTTCGGAGAAAAGCCGCGGACGGCGTACGGCGTAATAAAATAAAAAAAACGTACAGCGATAAGAATTTGGGTGTGAAAAGCAAGCAACAACAAATGGTGTCAGTATACTAGTATTTAGAAAAATAAAGCATGTTGTAATAATAAGCATTTTATATCTTTAAAGTTTCATAGTCTGAGGTTTTTTTTGGCTTATTATGACTTTAAAAGTTTACATGGAATGTAGTACATTAACTAATACAGGGTTGTATTAATTTACAACAACTTTTCCTTTATTTTAGCAATTTACATACTTTTTGGTACGATCACCAAGACTCGCGCCATATTCTCCCTAATCCACAACATTAAATTAAATTTTCACTGCATATTAACTTTTCTAAAATCTTGCGCTTTCCAACGGTGTATTATAGGTACTTCTATATTATTGGACTGTTTCACATGAAATGTCCGTCTTTATAGTTTCTGAAATACATAAAGGATTTTGCTGGTCTCTGTTGTTTTCTTCCGAATGTTTACATATTTAAATAAAACAGTAACAAATCCTCTACCTTTTTATTATAAACATTAGCTTCCCAATCAATTACCCACTTTTTAGTATACCTCCTGTAGGGGAAGGGGCGGTGTTAAAATATTTACCACTATCCTTCTTCCCTATAATAGATACTGGTTCAAAAATTGGTTATAAGTTTACTAATTTTACTTATAATTAAGGTGATTAAAAGAAAAAAAAAGCGAAAATTATTGTACACTTTTAATATAATAAAGATAACATAAATTAAAACTCCTAATTATTAACAAAAAAAAAAGAAAATAAATCTTTTAAAAACTGGCTGTAATAAAATTATAGAAAAAAATTAAACACTAAAAATTAATATATAATAAAAAAAAATATCTATACACTACGATTTGTACACCTGGTGGCTCCCTCGCTGCTACAGAAAAGGTCGGCGTGCCGATATATCGGAGGCCGGGCCCGGCTGGATTGGCTTCAATGTAGATGGTTGCAGTAACAAAAATGTGCACTATAATGAGGTCTTCCTGGGGCAAAGACTGGGCGAGAAGAGAAGATAAGCGGCTGAGGCGAGCGTAGAGGGGATGCTAATCCTACCGCTTATTTACACTTATAGTATTATAGCTGTATACAGTTGTGTTGCTGTTCAAATAATTCTCTTATATATAAAAAAAAATGTATAAAATTTTAAAAGATGGGCTCGAACACCTCCAAATATGAACATGGAAAAACGCGATCATCGAGTAATATTTATGTACGAGTTTAAACGGCCATTCAGCAGCTGAGGCGCTAGAAATATTTACAACGCGTTTGGGGAAGGGAGTGCTAATTAAGGGACCATTCGCCGTTGGTTTGCTAATTTTTCAGCTGGGAATACCGACATCGAAAACTTGCCCCGAGGAAGACCTCCGTATTAGACAACGATGTCCTCAAACATACAGTAGAAGGAAACCCCTACCAAACAGTTAAAAGACTCTCAGCACTACTAAATGCAAGTTCATTTACCGTTTCCACACATTTAAAGTGTATTGGGAAAGTAAAAAAGCTCGATACATGGGTTCCTCATGATCTCACTGAGCGGCAGCCATTGAAACGTCTTGAGACTTGCGTTTATGTGCTTGAAAGAACTGGACTACGAAGTTCTTCCGCACCCACCATTTTCTCCCCACTTGTCTCCAACAGATTACCACCTGTTCAGGAATTTAGACAACTTCGTCAAAGGAAAACTTTTTAAAAATGATGATCAAATGAAAAAGGCGTTTTCAGATTTTGTTTCACTTCAAAGCTCAGAGTTTTTCGGTTCGGGGATAAAAAAGTTGGTGTCACGTTGGGAAAAATGTGTAGAAAAAGAAGGTAAATACTTTGAATAAAATTATAATAATAAAATATAATAAAAAATGGACATTTCATGTGACACAACTCAATATTTTCCAAATAAAGTTTACTGTTCTGTTGGGTCAATATACAAGTATGTAGAAATAATAAACCATGTAATAATTTGCATATTTTTTATTTCCAGACCTTGAAAGTTTATTTCTAAAATTTAGTGTTAATGGATCCAAAAGCCGGCCCTGAGGGTTATTGGTTTATAATGAGGTTAAAAGTTTTAAAGATTAACCTCCGAAGCAGCTGAGCCGAGCCTAAAATCGAATATCATCACCATCATCATCGTCCCTCGGATTAAACTGGAATTATGGAAGCGCGGGGGCGGTGGGGGGGGGGGATTTAACGGAGGTCATTATCCCATCCCAAACTTTTAAGGGGTTAATAACATTTATGGTCGATGCCTTGTCTCGCTGGTGGCCGCCTAAGTGGCCGGTTTGCTAAACACTTTAAATGCTATTTGCTACACTGAGTCTATTTCCTTGATACATTAATTTACAAATATGTGATAAAGGGTATTACGGTTATTTTTTACTTTCACTTACCTATATATGAGATAATCGTGAAAATTTTCTAATTACAGTTTTCAACGGAAATATACGTTCAAGGGTCCCGTGAGATCTGTTGATGTTTGTGTGTACGTAGTAAGGCTAGTGCGAAAACGAAAAGTCTTATAATAATGAAATTTCATATTTAAGACAGCTATACGCCCAAGATGTTACAGCATCTGTACACTTTTACTTGGATTTCGCACCTTTTTTACTAAATTTTCAATAATGTTTCTAACGATTTTGATGAAATTTGCTATCGTGACCATTGGCAGAGAAGGCTGTTATGCAAGCCACCGTGCTACTAGTGATCCCTTTCAACTTTAATTTTTTTTTTTTTTTTATCTAACCGCTGCATCCCAAATCCTTCAGTCCCACATCACAGCCATTGAGGAATGGTGTCAGAACTGGAGGATTAAAATAAATCCTAAAAAATCCCTCCAAATTACCTTTACCCTTCGTCGAAAACCGATGACCTCCTGCCCTACCGTATCCTTTAATAATACGCCACTCATACCTGTTGAACAAATCCGATACCTAGGACTCCATCTTGACAAACGTCTTACATGGAACCCTCACACGAGAATAAATCGACAGGAAACTGCCCGTAGATACCGATTACTACAACACTTATTAGACAAACGTTCAAAACTTCCCATTCACTACAAAAAGCTCATTTATATCACTGTCATCAGACCCATCTGGACATATGGAATCGAGCTTTGGGGCTCTACTAAGCCATCTAATTCCTCCCGCATCCAATCCTTACAATCCAAAATCCTTGCAAAATCCTAAATGCTCCTTATTTCGTCACAAATAAAATCATCCATAACGACCTTAATATCCCATTTGTGGCAGACCACTCTCGTACCAGATATACCACTTATAATTCCAAACTCCCAACTCATATAAACCCTCTTGTCCGCAACTTATCAACCTCGCATATTCCTGACAACCTTTCGAGGCGATTGAAAAGAAGATGGCCTCGGGATCTACTTACTTAAATAAACATCGAAGTACTACCGCTGGGTAGTTTCTTCACAAGCCTTATACGCCTTTTATTATAATTCATCACTTTTACTTATTGTATTTATTTAATATACAGTTGTAAAATTCAATAAAATATAAATTAAAAAAAGATAAAAAAAATTTTTTTAATAGTTGTTAAATTAATTTTAAGAGCTGATGTGAGTGAAAGATATTGTATGTTAATTTATGAAATAATTAATTTTTTGTCTTATTTAAATTTGAAATATACTTTTCTTTTCCCTTTTTTATACATCATATATGAATATTGCAAACGTGATCCCTAATACTTTTAACTTATGATTTCTGAAGAAAAAATAAACAAGAGGTGAATAAAGATGCAAATGATAATCGACGGAATACCATTTGCGAGAGAAGGTGATTAGAAATTAAGGGAAACTAATTAGAGGAATCCTTCAATGAAAATGGAGTAGTTACATCATCGTCCCCTCCCCTCTAACGTCATCCCCTCTCCATCCCTATTCACTCACCCCTCCACCAATCCTTCTCCCCACCATCACCGCCCACTCCCCTCCCTTAAACTATTACCCCCTCTCCTACACCGTCCTCTTCCCTCCACTGTTACATTACAGTTTCTAAATAGCCTCACAGTATAAACCATTTTGCCAAAAAAATAATTAAAATATTAATTTATTCCTAAAATTTATTAACGTCTTCAGACTGTAGACTCAAACGTGTTGAAATTTCATATTTAAAACGTCTATATGCTCAAGACGTTACAATAAAAATCAGCTAAAGAAGCCCAGTAGAATTAGGCCAAATAAGAGGGTTGGCTAGAAAAAGGTGGGGTAAATTTAAATTTTAGGCACGATTGTTTGTATTGCTCTCCTTATTAAAAACCGAAATTTCACACTTTTCACCCTTGTGCGTTTTTCCGCCATCTTGAAAAAAACCTTTAAAAAAAGCGTTTTGTTCAGTTTTTTACTTCTACTCTTCCTGGACATTTTTAGAGCAAACTTTGTCTTTAGCAATTTTAAAGAAAAATTAATTGCCTACATGTTCGTTATGTGACATATTGGGAAATTCGGAACACTTACTGGGACACGTGGGTGTCGTCTATAATGGACAAATTGTTTAAAAAACTCAAAATGACAGAAAAATCCGTGGTTTCTCTTCAGTAATTATTTTTTGAACAAATTCTTTCATAGCGTTATAAATTTAACAACTAATGAACTAGTAATAGTTAACCTTTTCCAAACTAATACAAATTAACACATATTTTCAAATAAACATATTATATTAACCAAACAGATGTAAAATTTAATGGGTTTTAATATCGTATAGATTTCATGATAATTAAAATAGTCTAATAGTGATTAAATGTCAATATTTTAAATCCTAAAAATATAACCATATTATCTTGTTAACATTGATAAAAAACGGCCATAAAGGAGAAAATACCATAAAAATATTGTATGAATTTTTTTCGTTTTCAACACAAGAACATTATTAAAAATATATAACATACCGTTGGAAAGCTAAATATTTCAGAAAAATATTATCTTAAACACATAATCCTTAATAGTTAATGGAGAGTGATGGACGATAAAACTAACTGATTGTTAGTTTAAAAAACATGTTTTTTATTAATGTTTCTATAGACATTATGTTTATAACATTTTTCCACTTATCTATATATTTATATATTAGCTGTATTTTCAAATCCTTTAATTGACTTTAACAACGAAGATAAGTGAGAGTCTTGTGTTGTGTGAACCAAATTTTTTTTTTTAATATTTTCAAATATCGCTTTTCGCCTCAGTAAACATCTCAACATTCCATGATTTCATATTAATAGTTTTTCAACAATGTTGCAATGTTATTTTATACGAGAAATGGAGATATAAGCTGTTCGAAAGTTTCCCAGCCGACCACTTATACGATCACGGTAAATTTCCTTCACTCCTTTGCATATCGTATTTCAATCCGGGCTGGCAGGCGAAACTTTATCTCCAGGCTCGGCAGTTCTAAGTTCACTGGAAGGGAAAGGCAAGTTTTCCACGAACTGACAACTTCCTCCTCAAAAGACAACTTAAGGATCCGTTAGGTTATCTGAATAACCTCATGCGTAAAAAATGAATATATTGAAAAGCTGCAAATCATTACACAATGTTCAATTGTTTCCAAAAATTTGTATGCATTTGAAGATTATACATCGTTGCTTTAGATTTTTTTTTTTTTTTTTTTTTTTTTTTTTTACATCAATCTTTATTTGTAAGGAATACATCTGCACAGTTTTAAAACATTGATTGGAAATCCATTACAATGCGCTACTTATTTGCTAAAATTTATTTTGTACATCGATTTTTTTTTATTGTTGGTAAATATAAAAAAAAAAAAACTAAGAAAAGAAAAAAAACAGAGAGAAACGAAACAAAACAAATGAAATAAACAGATAGAAATAAAAATTAAAACAAATATTTAAACACAATTATACTTATTAAAATCATATGATAGGAATTAGTAATTTAGAATTTTATAAAAGTATATGTTTAGTTTCTTCTGTCTAAAAACATAAAGGTTAGAATTTATAAAACTATTATTCTTCCGACGGTTCTTTACGGATGTGAAACGTGGCCAGTAGATGTAAAATGCCGATTCTGGCGCACCGATTCCTCCATCCCCTCCCCTACCACTCTTAACCACCTATGACGTCATCACGACCTAACCTTAACTACTATGGTTCGCGCCATCGACCTAACCTAAACCACTAAGCCACGCCCCTTTTTAGTCACGTGACCCTTCATCAACCTAACCTAAACCACTAAGCCACGCCCCTTTTTAGCCACGTGGCCCCCAACGATGTAACCTAAACCATTAAGTCACGCTTCTTTTCAGTCACGTGACCCCTCCCCCCTTTCATTAACCAACCAATCGCAGTACTCTATTTGAGAGTTCCTCCCGGCTACGTCCGATGGTCAAATCGTTTTACGAAACCTCTTTAACTGAAATATAACCTTCATAATGTTTACATTTTTGCAGCCCCCTTACTGTTACATAACCTTCCTAACTGACACATAACCTTCCCAATGTTTACATTTTCTGCAACCTTCCTATTGTTTACATTTTTCCAACCTCCCTAACTATTACATAACCTTCCCATTGTTTACATTTTTGAAACCTCCCTAAATGTTACATAACCTTCCTATTGTTTACATTTTTGAAACCTCCCTAACTGTTACATAACCTTCCCATTATTTACATTTTCTGCAACCTTCCTATTGTTTACATTTTCCCAACCTCCCTAACTATTACATAACCTTCCCATTGTTTACATTTTCTGTAACCTTCCTAACCGTCACATAACCTTCCTTATGATTACATTTTTCTGAAACCTTCCTAACCGTTACATAATCTTCTCAATGTTTACATTTATGAAACCTTACAAATTGTTACATAACCTCCCCATTGTTTACATTTTCGGAAACGTCCCTTACTGTTACAAAACCTTTCCAATGTTTAAATTTTAGCTTCGTATATGCTTACTTTATATTCTGAAACTTCCTCTTTGTTCACAAATTCAGAAGCATGTTCAATATTAACATTTTCACTGTTTGTTTACTTTTATTTTCTCCTCACATAGTCGCAGAACACACTCAATTTCTGAAGAATCCGCAAGAGCGCAGCATCCACTCTACTTCGTAATGTGTCCACCAGAGTGCATCTCTCCGGAATTTTTTACGTTATCTATTCAATACTTTTTTTTTTTATGTAAGTTTTTCAGCAGCCATTTTGTTTTGATGAAGCCAACATTGCAATAATTCAAACAGGTATGAACATGTACAAACAGGTTGGTATCATGTTTAAGCATGTTAATAAGTGAAACGTAAATATGGACTTTGAACCCTCTTAACGGCTTCAATATAAACATCGTAATACTGCTTCTTAATCCTATACAGCTTTGAACTTTGATCCTTAATCCTACATTTTAAGTAGCGATAAAAAGTTCCTTAAGCTTTAACGTAAACATGGACTTTGAACCTTCTTAGTGGCTTTAATATAAACATCGTTATAGGGCTTCTTAATCCTATACAGCTGTGAACTTTGATCCTTAATCCTACATTTTAAGTAGCGATAAAAAGTTCCTTAAGCTTTAACGTAAACATGGACTTTGAACCTTCTTAATGCCTTTAATATAAACATCGTTATAGGGCTTCTTAATCCTATACAGCTGTGAACTTTGGTCCTTAATCCTACTATTTAAATAGCGATAAAAGGTTCCTTAAGCTCTGAGACTTTTTCTCCTCTTAAGTATATATATAAATATAATGCGGACCTTGTACGTTTTATCTCTTAGTATAGTAAATCCCTAAAGATTTAATCGTAAACAAGATAAATTTAAGACGTCAATATCAACTTTGTACTGATAATTGCTTAAAATATAAATATTCCTTAAGCTCTGAGACTCTGAACCATTACCCTCTTAAGTATATATATAAATATAATGCGGACCTTGTACGTTTTATCTCTTAGTATAGTAAATCCCTAAACATTTAATAGTAAACAAGCTCAATTTAAGACGTAAACATCAACATTGTACTGAGAATTTATTAATGTACAAATAAACAATAATATAAAACTTTTATCTACTTCGGACGGATATTTATTTTGTTTAAACATAATAATTTCAACATTTTAAATTGTTTTCGCGCCTTATCAGATCGTTTAATACCATTCCCAAGCATTATTTACTTGTAATTAATAATTCTGATCTGTGATTGCACTCACAATTGTCTTAACGATGTCTTCGGGACCGTTCGGCTACTCCCGGCCATCTTCGGTCTTATACCTAACTTCGCTATAATCCGGAGTTCTATCTAAAGAAATAAACAATGATAACGTTAATTCCATCGAAACAACTTCCTTATCTTCTCTGCATCTAAACATTTGCATTGCATAGTACATCGTAAACATTTTATTAATTTTAGTTATCAGCATTATTAGTAAACAAAGTTTTGTACCTTTTTTAGTTCGGCATTAAGCCTTAAGCCTCTTCACCCCGTCAAGGTAAAGGTACATCGAAGAGGTTTTTATTTATTTTTTATTTTACAACGTAATTTTTACTATAAAATGTATACAAATTAAACGAAAAATTAAAGCTTAATAAAAATCAGAATTCATGAAAACATAAGATATAATCTTCTAACGCAATCAAGAATTAAATAAAATTTATGATTATAACAAATAAAATCATCTTTTTTTTTTTTTTTTTTAATTTTTTTTGTTAATTTACCATTATTAAATGTATTTAAATTTAATTTTACACCTGAAAATAAAAAATTCTTTCCTGTTAGGATGGTCGGCACGGTGTGGCAATATTTAAAACCATTTAATCTTAAATACTAAACAGCAATTTTCATTCTTTTATCATTTTTTTCTTTGTGTATTTGAAAGAGAAATATGAGCATGGAATAAACTTTGCTGGGTTATTCTATTCACCTCACATTCACTCACACATTCAGGTTTACAGGTGTTCAAACCATGCCATTGACCTTCATCCAGGGTTTATAGGTGTTCAAACCGTGACAGTGACCCCATTCATTCATGGTGAATAGATTTAAACAATTTTTCATTTACTCATACAGATAAAGCCTTAGTTTTGATACTCTGTACATTTCTCTTTCGAGACATTATGATAAATGAAATGGCTGCCTTGCTGCGAATGCTTAATTAATTTTAAGAGAGCCAAAATCTTCCAAGATCATTACAGAACAAACATATTGCCACTCCATAAACCACCATTTTTTATTTTATTTTTTTCCACAAAACGCTAAATACAAACTAAAATGCTTGTAAACTCGCTTTTTGTTTCTTATTATTAAAAAAAAAAACTCTTTATATTATTTCAATTCATTTAATTTATAATGCCCATAAGCCAAAGTATTGATTCCGTCTTCTTGTATGTGTCTTTTATCATCAAAAGGTGACAGAGAAACCTTATTTATTTCGGAACTAAAAATATTATGGAGCTTAGATTGTATCATTTTCATTGGCGTATGCATAATTTCATTTTGAAATAATACTTTTTCATAATCCTTAAAACTAATATATTTTTTTAACGAAGATGTTTTTACGCCTTTAGCACGCTTTTTTACATCGTTTTCCGTCATAATAGCGTACATTTTCGCTCTTAATCCCACATATTTTAAAATTATTTTGGAATTGAGCTCATCTTTTGAACTTTCCTAACTTTTTTTTATTTTCTTTAGAATAACATAAATGTGTTTCAGGATAGTCTGAGAAGTCAAAATATTGATTAATTTTTTTCATATCTTCATAGGCATCATCTGTTAAGACCCTATAAATAAAGGAATCTGTATCGGTATACATCATCTTCAAGGTTTTTCCAGAATATTTTGTCATCATTATGTCATAATGAAATTGATACATTACAGTTTTTGATAAGTCTAAAATACACATTCCTATGTATATAGGTTTATTAAACAAGACTTTCGATTTTTCCATGTGAACAGCCACTATATTCTCATTGTAGATTGTACGGTCAATGAAATTTGGTTTAGCAACAAGTTTCATCAACTTTTTACTGTCAGTTACTAGTTGAATATTCTGGCGGTTCCTGATATTTTCCATCGTTTTACCGAAAACTGCATTGTTAAGCAACTTATAAAAATCTTTTTCAAAATCGTTGGATGCTCCTTTCCTTAGCTCAGTATTGTATTCTATATACGATCGTAGCCATGGTGCTTGGTCAAACTTTAGAACACGGTGAATTTTTTCCAATTTTAGCCCATGCTGTAGAGCTTGAATCAAATTTTTATAATGTAAGACGTAGCGATTTCTTTTTCCAAAATGTGTTATTAATTTTTTTGAATTAGCTTTTGCTCCCGGTGGTATCATCGCTTCAGGTAAGAACGGTAAATCATCATGGTAATGATGAAGTTCTTGAGGATAACTGACGTCAATTTCAAATATGTAACCAATTTCGTCATCATCCTTAAGCTTGGATATGTTTATACGTTCCGGATTTTTAACCCATTCAAATCCTCCGTATGGTAAATACATGCTCATCGCTTGTCCATAAAGGTTATTAGCATCTAAATAAATTATATAACTCGATTCTTCGTTTGGATTAAAATTACTCATGTACTTATTATTCGCTTCTGCATACCTGTGTGATACCTGACACAAACCTCCACGAATACCGTGTTCTATCATTAAAACCATATCATAATCCTGTAATAGCTCTATATTCATTTTTGTATATTCTAACATGGCATCAAAGGTCAAACCGGGAACAGTGAAATAATGAGCTGGATCAAGTTTATGCGTCTTGATCATGACATCTCGGAAAGATTCGAAGACGTCACAAAGTAGAAGAACATCAGTCTTAACGTACACATCAGCATAATCTCCCAAAGATTGGCAATTAAAGTGTCCCCATATGTTTTGAGCGTGTTTATAATCTTCTACGCTGATGTCGCTCTCATTCAATTTATTGTAAAAGTCTTCAATTGATGGTAACTCTGTTTCATTGAACTTTTCTTCATTGTCTATATAATCATATGGAAACACACCTTTTCTGGTAACCAATTTTAATTCCTCATCTTTTATAATATTTTGATGTCTCCTGGAATTTGTCCAAAGAAAGAGATTTTACAAGATAGTCCAGGCTTCTAGGCATGAATCTGTAAGAATCTATAAACCTCAGTTTCAGTTTACCAACATGCTTTGTGAAGGATATGTATTTTTCTTCACTATTCGGTATTACCTCAACTTCTCCAGGGGTATTTCCCAATTCTCTAACTATAAAATGTGCGTCATAATTGCTCAAGTTGTGCATTATGACAGGTACAAACGAGGGATTAACGCGTTTTAAATTACAATTATTACACGAAGCTCCTAAGTACGTTCCGGTTATATGGCAGTGGTCTCTAACTTTTATGTTGTTTTCTTTAAATTCGTCTTGGCACATGTAACAGGTTTTAGCTTCAGCCCAATTTTTTTCTTCATCCGATGAGATCCGCATTGGTTTGTTCATCTTATAGATTTCTTGAATTTTTTTAGCAATATTGGAAATATACTCCATGAAGTGATAAGCGGCATTGGCCCCCCTATAAACGTACGGTTTTTTTATTGGGACGTCTACTCCCTCGATCCCTTTAACATATACACAAAATGATATCGGATCGTGCCTCTGATATTTAGTCGTGTTCTTTGACGATTCGTTTATAGGAACTAACATCGATTCAAAGTCAGCATAGATAACAAACGGTACTTTGCTTTGTCGTTCCACATTTGAAAATCTGATAAAGTGATCTTTCGTCGGCAGCTCTATTCTTACTGGTTTATTTTCAGAGCAGTATATCTTGTGTTCTTCAAGTTTCTCGCTAGCTTTTTTTCCATAGAGGTTGTTAAAATGCGTAAAGCAGCGTTTGCAAATCGTCAATTTATGTTCATATTGGCTGAGTTGAGACACAACTAATCTTTCAAAGTTTTTTATGTAAATATAATGCGAAGTCTTATCATCGGATATAAGTAAAAGATCTCGGTGGTCTTTCAATTCTGTTTTACAGACTTTCAGTGGATATATTTTTTCTTTTTCATCCAGCCCATAAACATTGATGGAGACATTATTTGTCTTTTCAAAGTTTCTTATTTCGCTTAGAGATGTCGGGAACGAAACGCAACTAAAGTCATATTTATGTTCTAAATTATCATATTTAGTAACGCGTTGAGCATTCTTTTTCACAAATTTTGCTAAAATGGAATACTTGAAACAATAAATATCATTATTCTGTACATTAATGCAAGCTTTCTTTGATTCTATCGATGGCGGAAGAGGAAGATAGGTGCAGCCCCTTAGTGGCAAATATTTATTGATTCGTAATCTGATTCCATCAACTCCACTCAGCTTCCATCCACTTTTTTTAAATTGAGACTATTCTGCTTCAGTTATAATTTTGTTAAAACTTTTCTCGATAAATTTGTTAAGATCGCTACCTTTAAACACACATTTATTTCGTGTTTTGAATGCTTTATCCGTCTGATCACCAACAGAATTTGTAAAAGTACATTCCAATAGGCAGTTCACTTTCAATGCGCCATGTTCATGTAGTGAATCTCGAATTTTATACACTAAGAGGTTCTTAACACTTTCCAGAAACGAGTTAATATCCATAGAATCGAACGATCTGATGAAGAATGATGCCAATCGGTTTTGAAATGCTGTCTCATACTCAACAAGTCCCTGCTTGTCTGGTACGAGTGCTAAAATGGCATTCTTTTGTGGCTCAGATAATTTTAATTTTTTTTATCAACGGTTCCTGGGTACATACATTTTCATGTCTTTTACCGTTATAAATATTTGGAAAAACACCCCCACACCTGGTGCAAGTATAAATCGAATTACCGTTACAAGATTTTTCATGTCTACGAAGGCTCTTCAAATACTCATACGTATTACCGCAAAGGTAACATTTAAACTGACTCATTTTTAAGTGTCAAATTTTAAAATTTCTGAACGAAGATAAATTTAATAATTTATTTATGCACACAACTTACCTTCCGTGAACAAATGGAGAATTATCTACTAGTTTAAAATTAACGGAAACAATTTTTCTATAAAAACTTAAATAATATAAAAATATCAATGGCACCAAGAAATTAGGAAATATTTTTAAACTCAGATAGCAGCAACAGCAACAAATCAATGTGTTCTCTTTGAAGTCTGAAGCGAATGAGATGGTCAAGTGGTTAAGAGTAATAGGGAGAGTCGGAGAGGTTCACATGTAAGGAAAAGTCGAGTTTATTAGTTTATGTCCACATAATTTTCATTTCGCTTCAGACTTCAAAGAGAACACATTGATTTGTTGCTGTTGCTGCTATCTGAGTTTAAAAATATTTCCTAATTTCTTGGTGCCATTGATATTTTTATATTATTTAAGTTTTATAGAAAAATTGTTTCCGTTAATTTTAAACTAGTAGATAATTCTCCATTTGTTCACGGAAGGTAAGTTGTGTGCATAAATAAATTATTAAATTTATCTTCGTTCAGAAATTTTAAAATTTAACACTTAAAAATGAGTCAGTTTAAATGTTACCTTTGCGGTAATACGTATGAGTATTTGAAGAGCCTTCGTAGACATGAAAAATCTTGTAACGGTAATTCGATTTATACTTGCACCAGGTGTGGGGGTGTTTTTCCAAATATTTATAACGGTAAAAGACATGAAAATGTATGTACCCAGGAACCGTTGATAAAAAAAATTAAAATTATCTGAGCCACAAAAGAATGCCATTTTAGCACTCGTACCAGACAAGCAGGGACTTGTTGAGTATGAGACAGCATTTCAAAACCGATTGGCATCATTCTTCATCAGATCGTTCGATTCTATGGATATTAACTCGTTTCTGGAAAGTGTTAAGAACCTCTTAGTGTATAAAATTCGAGATTCACTACATGAACATGGCGCATTGAAAGTGAACTGCCTATTGGAATGTACTTTTACAAATTCTGTTGGTGATCAGACGGATAAAGCATTCAAAACACGAAATAAATGTGTGTTTAAAGGTAGCGATCTTAACAAATTTATCGAGAAAAGTTTTAACAAAATTATAACTGAAGCAGAATAGTCTCAATTTAAAAAAAGTGGATGGAAGCTGAGTGGAGTTGATGGAATCAGATTACGAATCAATAAATATTTGCCACTAAGGGGCTGCACCTATCTTCCTCTTCCGCCATCGATAGAATCAAAGAAAGCTTGCATTAATGTACAGAATAATGATATTTATTGTTTCAAGTATTCCATTTTAGCAAAATTTGTGAAAAAGAATGCTCAACGCGTTACTAAATATGATAATTTAGAACATAAATATGACTTTAGTTGCGTTTCGTTCCCGACATCTCTAAGCGAAATAAGAAACTTTGAAAAGACAAATAATGTCTCCATCAATGTTTATGGGCTGGATGAAAAAGAAAAAATATATCCACTGAAAGTCTGTAAAACAGAATTGAAAGACCACCGAGATCTTTTACTTATATCCGATGATAAGACTTCGCATTATATTTACATAAAAAACTTTGAAAGATTAGTTGTGTCTCAACTCAGCCAATATGAACATAAATTGACGATTTGCAAACGCTGCTTTACGCATTTTAACAACCTCTATGGAAAAAAAGCTAGCGAGAAACTTGAAGAACACAAGATATACTGCTCTGAAAATAAACCAGTAAGAATAGAGCTGCCGACGAAAGATCACTTTATCAGATTTTCAAATGTGGAACGACAAAGCAAAGTACCGTTTGTTATCTATGCTGACTTTGAATCGATGTTAGTTCCTATAAACGAATCGTCAAAGAACACGACTAAATATCAGAGGCACGATCCGATATCATTTTGTGTATATGTTAAAGGGATCGAGGGAGTAGACGTCCCAATAAAAAAACCGTACGTTTATAGGGGGGCCAATGCCGCTTATCACTTCATGGAGTATATTTCCAATATTGCTAAAAAAATTCAAGAAATCTATAAGATGAACAAACCAATGCGGATCTCATCGGATGAAGAAAAAAATTGGGCTGAAGCTAAAACCTGTTACATGTGCCAAGACGAATTTAAAGAAAACAACATAAAAGTTAGAGACCACTGCCATATAACCGGAACGTACTTAGGAGCTTCGTGTAATAATTGTAATTTAAAACGCGTTAATCCCTCGTTTGTACCTGTCATAATGCACAACTTGAGCAATTATGACGCACATTTTATAGTTAGAGAATTGGGAAATACCCCTGGAGAAGTTGAGGTAATACCGAATAGTGAAGAAAAATACATATCCTTCACAAAGCATGTTGGTAAACTGAAACTGAGGTTTATAGATTCTTACAGATTCATGCCTAGAAGCCTGGACTATCTTGTAAAATCTCTTTCTTTGGACAAATTCCAGGAGACATCAAAATATTATAAAAGATGAGGAATTAAAATTGGTTACCAGAAAAGGTGTGTTTCCATATGATTATATAGACAATGAAGAAAAGTTCAATGAAACAGAGTTACCATCAATTGAAGACTTTTACAATAAATTGAATGAGAGCGACATCAGCGTAGAAGATTATAAACACGCTCAAAACATATGGGGACACTTTAATTGCCAATCTTTGGGAGATTATGCTGATGTGTACGTTAAGACTGATGTTCTTCTACTTTGTGACGTCTTCGAATCTTTCCGAGATGTCATGATCAAGACGCATAAACTTGATCCAGCTCATTATTTCACTGTTCCCGGTTTGACCTTTGATGCCATGTTAAAATATACAAAAATGAATATAGAGCTATTACAGGATTATGATATGGTTTTAATGATAGAACACGGTATTCGTGGAGGTTTGTGTCAGGTATCACACAGGTATGCAGAAGCGAATAATAAGTACATGAGTAATTTTAATCCAAACGAAGAATCGAGTTATATAATTTATTTAGATGCTAATAACCTTTATGGACAAGCGATGAGCATGTATTTACCATACGGAGGATTTGAATGGGTTAAAAATCCGGAACGTATAAACATATCCAAGCTTAAGGATGATGACGAAATTGGTTACATATTTGAAATTGACGTCAGTTATCCTCAAGAACTTCATCATTACCATGATGATTTACCGTTCTTACCTGAAGCGATGATACCACCGGGAGCAAAAGCTAATTCAAAAAAATTAATAACACATTTTGGAAAAAGAAATCGCTACGTCTTACATTATAAAAATTTGATTCAAGCTCTACAGCATGGGCTAAAATTGGAAAAAATTCACCGTGTTCTAAAGTTTGACCAAGCACCATGGCTACGATCGTATATAGAATACAATACTGAGCTAAGGAAAGGAGCATCCAACGATTTTGAAAAAGATTTTTATAAGTTGCTTAACAATGCAGTTTTCGGTAAAACGATGGAAAATATCAGGAACCGCCAGAATATTCAACTAGTAACTGACAGTAAAAAGTTGATGAAACTTGTTGCTAAACCAAATTTCATTGACCGTACAATCTACAATGAGAATATAGTGGCTGTTCACATGGAAAAATCGAAAGTCTTGTTTAATAAACCTATATACATAGGAATGTGTATTTTAGACTTATCAAAAACTGTAATGTATCAATTTCATTATGACATAATGATGACAAAATATTCTGGAAAAACCTTGAAGATGATGTATACCGATACAGATTCCTTTATTTATAGGGTCTTAACAGATGATGCCTATGAAGATATGAAAAAAATTAATCAATATTTTGACTTCTCAGACTATCCTGAAACACATTTATGTTATTCTAAAGAAAATAAAAAAAAGTTAGGAAAGTTCAAAAGATGAGCTCAATTCCAAAATAATTTTAAAATATGTGGGATTAAGAGCGAAAATGTACGCTATTATGACGGAAAACGATGTAAAAAAGCGTGCTAAAGGCGTAAAAACATCTTCGTTAAAAAAATATATTAGTTTTAAGGATTATGAAAAAGTATTATTTCAAAATGAAATTATGCATACGCCAATGAAAATGATACAATCTAAGCTCCATAATATTTTTAGTTCCGAAATAAATAAGGTTTCTCTGTCACCTTTTGATGATAAAAGACACATACAAGAAGACGGAATCAATACTTTGGCTTATGGGCATTATAAATTAAATGAATTGAAATAATATAAAGAGTTTTTTTTTTTAATAATAAGAAACAAAAAGCGAGTTTACAAGCATTTTAGTTTGTATTTAGCGTTTTGTGGAAAAAAATAAAATAAAAAATGGTGGTTTATGGAGTGGCAATATGTTTGTTCTGTAATGATCTTGGAAGATTTTGGCTCTCTTAAAATTAATTAAGCATTCGCAGCAAGGCAGCCATTTCATTTATCATAATGTCTCGAAAGAGAAATGTACAGAGTATCAAAACTAAGGCTTTATCTGTATGAGTAAATGAAAAATTGTTTAAATCTATTCACCATGAATGAATGGGGTCACTGTCACGGTTTGAACACCTATAAACCCTGGATGAAGGTCAATGGCATGGTTTGAACACCTGTAAACCTGAATGTGTGAGTGAATGTGAGGTGAATAGAATAACCCAGCAAAGTTTATTCCATGCTCATATTTCTCTTTCAAATACACAAAGAAAAAAATGATAAAAGAATGAAAATTGCTGTTTAGTATTTAAGATTAAATGGTTTTAAATATTGCCACACCGTGCCGACCATCCTAACAGGAAAGAATTTTTTATTTTCAGGTGTAAAATTAAATTTAAATACATTTAATAATGGTAAATTAACAAAAAAAATTAAAAAAAAAAAAAAAAAAGATGATTTTATTTGTTATAATCATAAATTTTATTTAATTCTTGATTGCGTTAGAAGATTATATCTTATGTTTTCATGAATTCTGATTTTTATTAAGCTTTAATTTTTCGTTTAATTTGTATACATTTTATAGTAAAAATTACGTTGTAAAATAAAAAATAAATAAAAACCTCTTCGATGTACCTTTACCTTGACGGGGTGAAGAGGCTTAAGGCTTAATGCCGAACTAAAAAAGGTACAAAACTTTGTTTACTAATAATGCTGATAACTAAAATTAATAAAATGTTTACGATGTACTATGCAATGCAAATGTTTAGATGCAGAGAAGATAAGGAAGTTGTTTCGATGGAATTAACGTTATCATTGTTTATTTCTTTAGATAGAACTCCGGATTATAGCGAAGTTAGGTATAAGACCGAAGATGGCCGGGAGTAGCCGAACGGTCCCGAAGACATCGTTAAGACAATTGTGAGTGCAATCACAGATCAGAATTATTAATTACAAGTAAATAATGCTTGGGAATGGTATTAAACGATCTGATAAGGCGCGAAAACAATTTAAAATGTTGAAATTATTATGTTTAAACAAAATAAATATCCGTCCGAAGTAGATAAAAGTTTTATATTATTGTTTATTTGTACATTAATAAATTCTCAGTACAATGTTGATGTTTACGTCTTAAATTGAGCTTGTTTACTATTAAATGTTTAGGGATTTACTATACTAAGAGATAAAACGTACAAGGTCCGCATTATATTTATATATATACTTAAGAGGGTAATGGTTCAGAGTCTCAGAGCTTAAGGAATATTTATATTTTAAGCAATTATCAGTACAAAGTTGATATTGACGTCTTAAATTTATCTTGTTTACGATTAAATCTTTAGGGATTTACTATACTAAGAGATAAAACGTACAAGGTCCGCATTATATTTATATATATACTTAAGAGGAGAAAAAGTCTCAGAGCTTAAGGAACCTTTTATCGCTATTTAAATAGTAGGATTAAGGACCAAAGTTCACAGCTGTATAGGATTAAGAAGCCCTATAACGATGTTTATATTAAAGGCATTAAGAAGGTTCAAAGTCCATGTTTACGTTAAAGCTTAAGGAACTTTTTATCGCTACTTAAAATGTAGGATTAAGGATCAAAGTTCACAGCTGTATAGGATTAAGAAGCCCTATAACGATGTTTATATTAAAGCCACTAAGAAGGTTCAAAGTCCATGTTTACGTTAAAGCTTAAGGAACTTTTTATCGCTACTTAAAATGTAGGATTAAGGATCAAAGTTCAAAGCTGTATAGGATTAAGAAGCAGTATTACGATGTTTATATTGAAGCCGTTAAGAGGGTTCAAAGTCCATATTTACGTTTCACTTATTAACATGCTTAAACATGATACCAACCTGTTTGTACATGTTCATACCTGTTTGAATTATTGCAATGTTGGCTTCATCAAAACAAAATGGCTGCTGAAAAACTTACATAAAAAAAAAAAGTATTGAATAGATAACGTAAAAAATTCCGGAGAGATGCACTCTGGTGGACACATTACGAAGTAGAGTGGATGCTGCGCTCTTGCGGATTCTTCAGAAATTGAGTGTGTTCTGCGACTATGTGAGGAGAAAATAAAAGTAAACAAACAGTGAAAATGTTAATATTGAACATGCTTCTGAATTTGTGAACAAAGAGGAAGTTTCAGAATATAAAGTAAGCATATACGAAGCTAAAATTTAAACATTGGAAAGGTTTTGTAACAGTAAGGGACGTTTCCGAAAATGTAAACAATGGGGAGGTTATGTAACAATTTGTAAGGTTTCATAAATGTAAACATTGAGAAGATTATGTAACGGTTAGGAAGGTTTCAGAAAAATGTAATCATAAGGAAGGTTATGTGACGGTTAGGAAGGTTACAGAAAATGTAAACAATGGGAAGGTTATGTAATAGTTAGGGAGGTTGGGAAAATGTAAACAATAGGAAGGTTGCAGAAAATGTAAATAATGGGAAGGTTATGTAACAGTTAGGGAGGTTTCAAAAATGTAAACAATAGGAAGGTTATGTAACATTTAGGGAGGTTTCAAAAATGTAAACAATGGGAAGGTTATGTAATAGTTAGGGAGGTTGGAAAAATGTAAACAATAGGAAGGTTGCAGAAAATGTAAACATTGGGAAGGTTATGTGTCAGTTAGGAAGGTTATGTAACAGTAAGGGGGCTGCAAAAATGTAAACATTATGAAGGTTATATTTCAGTTAAAGAGGTTTCGTAAAACGATTTGACCATCGGACGTAGCCGGGAGGAACTCTCAAATAGAGTACTGCGATTGGTTGGTTAATGAAAGGGGGGAGGGGTCACGTGACTGAAAAGAAGCGTGACTTAATGGTTTAGGTTACATCGTTGGGGGCCACGTGGCTAAAAAGGGGCGTGGCTTAGTGGTTTAGGTTAGGTTGATGAAGGGTCACGTGACTAAAAAGGGGCGTGGCTTAGTGGTTTAGGTTAGGTCGATGGCGCGAACCATAGTAGTTAAGGTTAGGTCGTGATGACGTCATAGGTGGTTAAGAGTGGTAGGGGAGGGGATGGAGGAATCGGTGCGCCAGAATCGGCATTTTACATCTACATCTTCTGTCTAAAAACATAAAGGTTAGAATTTATAAAACTATTATTCTTCCGACGGTTCTTTACGGATGTGAAACGTGGCCGCTTACTTTAAAAGATGAACAACGGCTTAAGGTGTTCGAAAATAAGGTACTGCGTATAATATTTGGTCCGAAGAGAGATGAGGCAACTGGGGAGTTTAGAAGGTTGCACAACGCGGAATTGTGAAGCTTGTACCGTGTGAATATAATTGAGTTGATAACATCGCAGATACTCAAATGGGCGGGTAAAGTTGTTGGGCTCGTTGAGGATCGGATTCGGAGAAAGTTGGTATTCGCTGATCCGACTGGTAGGCATCCGAAAGGTCGTTGGGAGGATTGCGTTAATGCTGATCTCGGGGGCTTGGGCTTGAACGGTGAGCATTGGACGAGTCTGTGTAGGCGTAATTTGGTGGTATCGGCATTCAACCTTCGGGTTCGGTAAGCCTATTATATGTTTAGTTCTCTTATGTCTATATTTGGAGATTGACAACTTAGTATAATTACCAATTTGTTTTAAAAGGGTATCGTCAGTCAGTTGGCATTTTGAGAACATGATTGTAGGGATGTCCTGATCTTTGTGCATGGCAGTTATTTTCGTGTATGGTGAATAATTATTAATTATTCATAGGCATCTATTTTTTAGTACTTGCAATTTGTTAATATGTACTTTGCTTGGATGACTCCAGGCTGGGCATGCATATGCAATTATAGGCCTGATAACAGATTTATATAAAATTAGTTTGTTCATACTTTCACTTACTATATATAGTAAGGGAAAGTATTGAGATCGTGAAAATTTTCCAGAATTTTTAACGGAAATACACGTTTTAGGGTCCCCTGAGTCCGCAAAAAGGTATGTGTGTGTGTATGGGTACTCCCGGGCGGAAACGGTAAGTCCTATGAAACTGAAATTTCATATTTAGGACAAATATACGCCCGAGACGTTACAAAACCTTTTTCATCTAAATGAGCTTACCAGAAGGGCTACTTTATAACATGCATTTTGCACCTTTTTTCGATTTTCTCAAAAAAGTTTCCGACGATTTTGATTAAACTCGCTATATCGATGTAAAAGTTAATGGGCTTTAATATAATTTAGGTTTCATTTCCTCGGATTAAAATGGTCTGACAGGGCATAAATGCCGATATTGTAAATTTTCTTTCTCTAAAGTACCTTTAATTTTGTTGATTCTATAAAAATAACTATATTATCTTGTTACCACTGATGAAAAACAGGTAAATATATAAATTGAATGAATTCGATACTTAACTAAAGGAGAAAACATAACAAATATTTTTGTAATGCAATTTTTTGTTTTTGAACATAACAGCAGTAATATACATGTATGATGTACCGTTGGAAAGCTAAAGATTTTAGAAAAAATATTATCTTATCCTCAAGCTTTTAAAAGTTAATAGAGAGTTATGAAAATAAGATAAAACTAACTGATCATTCTAGATAATAATATAATAGATTTTTTAATAAAACACATGTTTCTATATAAATTCAATGGATTTTTTTATTGATTCATTAGATTAACTGTATTTGAAAATTATTTTATTGATTTTAAAAATGGAGGTAAGTGAAAGTCGTGTGTTGCCCGCATCAGATTTTTTTAATGTCTAACTGTATTTGAAAATTTTTTCATTGATTTTAAAAATGGAGGTAAGTGGAAGTCGTGTGTTGTCCGCACCAGATTTTTTAAACATAAATGTCACCTCATTGAGATTGCACCCTTGTGAAGCAGGGTTGGATCTAGTAGTAATTTTTTTAACTCTATTTATTATTTATTAAATTGATTTTAATATGAGTAAAAGTCGAGTGTTTCCAGCAACATATTTATTTCATTTTTAAAATAATAAACTATTTTATTCTCAAAATTTATTTTATATTAAATTCATTTTTTGACTCTGTTATGCTTGTTAATTATGTATAAAAACTAGCATAAAAAAGTTCAAAACATTATAAAATAAATTTTAAGGAGAAAATATAATTAAATGGGAGCGGTGTGGTTTAGTGGATAGAGATACTAATCTATTGTTCTCTGGGTCCTGGGTTCGAATCTCGGCTATGTAGCAGAATATTATTTATGCGTTCAATTTAGTCGGGGGGCGACCCTAGGGTATGGAGACCCTTTTGGGACAGACCCAGCCTGTATAAAAGTGGGTAACCAAAAAAAATCGGGAAGACCTGGCGGCTGAGCTTGATCTCGGTCTTATCATTTCTTGTCATAAAAACAGTAGGAATATCTATATGTACTGAGCCTAAGACATGGAAATGCAACCTATGGGTATTAGTGGTACAGGGTTTTTTATTGTTTTTATAATTATTAAATAAATTAGTAATTATACAAAATCATATTCGAATTGGATAACGTCTTGTTATCTCTTAAACGAATTGATGCTGTAACCGGAAAAGGTTGTAAGGCCAATAAATACATTTTTCCAGTTTCTTTTCCAGTTTCCTCGTTGTCCCAAAGCTCCAGTAATTGGCCCAGTTCTCCAGGACTTCGCTAATTGCACTGATGAGGCTCACGGTTCGGTGAAGAAGTCCCTTCCTTCAGCTTTTCTTTGTCTTTCCTATTTCACCAGCTTTGTTATTTAATTTTTTTTTTCAATAAAAGCTTTTAATAATCGAGGAAATAATTCATAGGAAAATGTATCTGAAATTTTCGATAGTAAAATTTATATTTTTACTCAGGTTGCTAGTGTTCTCAACGTAGGGTAGAGCGAGGCTAGTTGAGCATAGGGGCAAGTTGGGCAATTGAAATATCACGCAAACTATTCACCGTACCCATAAGCATCTTATAGCGGAAAGAAAGAGTCGTGGTTGGGATAATCACCACGCGATCGCTAATGGCGGCTGGATGAGCGAGTGAAGCAGTCGTGAGTTTTGTTTAAGTACAAAGTAAAAACGTCGTTCATCACAAGTTTTCGTCTGTGTTAGTAAATTATATCAGTTTTTAATCAGGTAAGTGTTAATATTTCAGAGAATTATCGTACTTTTGATATGTGGAGTTGTTTTGGGTATGATTGCAATGATTTTTTTTTTTTTGTAACCTTCCTTTTGTTTTAAAATTCCGGGTTGGGGTAAGTTGAGCAATAGTTGCTCAAGTTACCTCACGATTCAACTTAAGTTATGAATGTTTTATTTTTTGTTAGGATGCGGACCTACAAAAGGAAGACTACAAGTTCCAAGTATAATTAATATTTTTTTAAGATATAAGCTTTATGAGTAATAATATAATCATTTAAGTCAGATTTTTAATAGCAAGACTGAATCTAATATAATCTTAGGATACGTCAATGTTTTATTTATTCTGGTTTTGGTTAATTATTCAAAGAAAATTACTTTAAATTTTATCGTTCTATCACTAAAATACGATAAATAAAGAGCTAATTGTTAAAAAAAATATATTTTACTTTATTTCTAGTCGAAATTGAACCCATAGCTTGGTTAGACAATATTAGTGCTCAACATGCCCCATATTAGGGGTGGGAATAATCGAATGACGATTATCAGATCATTCGAATTAATCGATCATCGAATTAATCGGCCTGGAGAAAAGAATGATCAATTCCAACTGAATGTTTTAACGAGGGATGATAAGGGGTTGGGATAATCGAATGACTTTTTTTTTGTTTGTTCATCACATAAATTATATGGATAGTTGCACCTAAGCTCAGCCAGCTTAGCAATCATAGGGGGGAGAGGGGAATTGTGCCATATTGTATTTCAGAATGCTTATGAATCATTCGATTATTTAAATCATCGAAGACCGATCATTCGATTATGCCCATTCCTACCCCCATACCCTTGCTCAACTTACCTCACCTATGGGGTGAATTGAGCAAACTTGACTTCCTGGATTTAAATAGCTGTACCTCTTAAATTCGACCTCTTAAATTCTCGGATCGATCCAATTTATCCCTGACTGGGAATCGCAATAGATCATAATCTATAATAATATTATAAAGCTGAAGAGTTTGTTTGAACGCGCTAATCTCAGAAACTACTGGTTCGAATTGAAAAAAATTTTTTGTGTTGGATAGTCCATTTATCGAGGAAGGCTATAGGCTATATAACATCAAGCTGCGACCAATAGGACCGAAGAATCAGTGAAAAATCCGTAAGCTCCTTGTATCCTCACTTATTTTCCCCACTTTGACTACTGCTGCGGGGTATATGGTGGCCTCTCGACTGTGCTCGAGGACAGGCTAAAGCGAATTATGAATACATTTTTAAGAATTGTCCTCGGCACACCGAAGAGGTCTCATGTGACCCATTTATACAATGAGTTAAACTGGCTCCTTCCCTCAAACCGCAGACAACATTTCCTTGGATCATTCCTTTACCAAACCATCAACTCCCAGCTACCTCCCAATATCCACAAACTTCTGCAATTTAAATCGTTAGTCCGCTCCCTCCAAACAAGATCGCGCCATTCTGACCTTTATATTCCTGCCCACAGAACAACAAGTTTTGAACATTCCTTTCTTGTCCGCTCTACTACTCTCTTGAATTCCCTACCTACTCATATACGCCATGCTTCTTCCCTACCATCATTCAAGTCCCAGCTGTTCGAGTACCTATTGTCATCTCAAACAGACGCATTTCAAATCAAATATCTATTTAAAAAGAAAATTTATTATTTATTGTTCATGTTTCTGTATCGACCAATTATTATGAATCAGTTTCAATGTTAAGTTTTGATCAACATATCAGAAGTTTATTTATTTATTCATTTATTTTACTTTTTCAGTTATTTTACTCTTTTGTTTTGTTGTATACTACTTTTCTTCTTAAAGCTTTGTAAATAAGAATTAATTATAATCCTTTGGTCTTGTGGCCAGACACATTGTATATATTAATTGTATTGTTGTTAAGGGACCCAGTCCCAGAATAAAAATTATTTTTCTAAAAAAAAAAAAAAAAAAAAAAAAAAATCTGGGAACAACGGGGAAAAGTGACCTCGTATATAGATATATCCATAATCTATTGTTTTCCTCAGCCAGAGAGTAAGTAATACTAAAAGTTATTTCTATAAAGTCTGGTCAGAAATATTTCTTCAAGGTTAGAATCAGGGAGTGCGCATGAGGACTTTAAACCATCCAGCTCTTCAAAGTTCACTTCATATTTTCTCCTTTTCCTTATAATAGAAAACTAAGCCGCTTACCGTCTTTCAAATGACTTATATCTGAAAAAAAAATAGGGGGCTTATATTTTTGAAAACGATGTTCGTTCGCGTTCGATACGGCTGAAGTAGGTTATTATATTTTTATTATCATCTTTCCCCTTGACGAGGGAGGAGTATTATTACGAAGCGATTATTTCCCCTTTGTGCGGGGAGTAGCGTACCATCGAAAAGTTTAAGGTCTTTAAGAGACGAGAATAAACGAACAAAGAGGAGTCTTGTGGAACTTGAGCAACGGGATTAAATCTAGCGTGAACTTGTTTATCAGCTTTTGTTCAAAACCTGCTCGAAAACCATTTCTTTCCCTTTACAAAGGATAATGATGAACCTCTTCAGGAATAAAAGATGAAAAAAATTATCGATAAAGTTTCCTCATAACAGAACTAGGAAAAACTTCTAGGCTTCTTTCTACTTTTATAACATCGTTTTATTGGGTTGTGTCACATGAAATGTCCGTTTTCAAGGTAAAGGATTTTTATTAAAAATACGATTGTTGGGATGAGTGACATTAAAACGAAAAAAAGACTGGGCTAACGTAAACTCGATCCCGTATCGAAAAGGGCCGGTCTTGAGTACTTAATCATTAAAATAAAAAAAAAAAGGGTAATATTAAATAAAAAAGATAAAATTGAAAGTAAACAAAATAAATAAAAGTTTAATAAAAAAAAATATGAGGAAAATTTACAAAAAAATATAAAAACCATTAGATTAAAAAAAAATCTTATAAAAAAAAAAAAAAAAAAATAAAAAAAAAAAAAAAAAAAAAAAAAAAAAAAAAAAAACCTGTACCACTACAACTCATGAAGGGTCTTGGGCTCAGTACATATAGAGATTCGTACTGTTTCTAGGCCAACGGCAGTCCAATGAGGTGATTAGGCCTTAATCGCGCTCAGCCGCCAGGTTTTTCCCCAATTAATTTGGGTACCCAATTTATAGAGGCTGGGTCTGCCCCAGGAGGGTCTCCATACCCTAGGGTCGCCCCCCGACTGAATTAACAGAATAAATAATATTCCGCCACAGCCGGGATTCGAACCCAGGACCCGGAGCACAGCAGGCTAGCGCTCTATCCACTAGACCACGCCGCTCCCTAAAATCTTCTATTAATCTAACTGTAAAAAAAAAAAAGTTCTAAAATTGGGTTAGTAGGTTAGTCTTACTACTAATGGTAAAAAAATGAATAAATATAATGAGAAAAAATATATATATAGGATAGTTATCTGTCCATAAATTGTTTGGCTCTGCACGACGGGTAGGCGATTGTGATCCACTGGAAGGACGGTTAGTTATGTTCCTCACGACGGGTAGGCGATTCTGGAAGGACGGTTGGTTATCTTCAAAAAGATGAGACGAAGTCCTGATCGAAGATGGTTTGAAGGCCTACTGTGCGATCGGTACTGTCTTGAGGGCAAGGGGGCACTGTTATCTGTCTAATCCCTAACTACACTTGAATATAAAGACTAAAAGACGTAAATATAACATGCAAACCAACAAAAGAAATAAACAAAATATACAGAAAAAAAATATAATGTTCAGGCTCAAACAACGATATGAAAACAAGACAATTTTATTCGAAGTATTCACCTTCTTTCTTTCTTATAACTCAAAATTTCGGCATTATCGACATTTAATTCCTGTCAGATTATTTCAATCAGAACAAAATCTATACATTATGAAACACTATTAAATTATACAATTCTGATTCTCTCATATTAAATGCGGAGAAATCCAAAACTCTTGTTTTTCATAAATCTCCAAGGCTTAAACAGCTCAAACCGTTATACTGGCATGATAAGAGATTGGAGTATACAAAAAGGTATACTTATTTGAGAGTTCCCTTCACGTCATCGGGAAAATTTAAACAAGCATGTGGACACATTACTCAGAAGTCATCAGTGGCATCTGCAAATGTCATAGACATACTGAAAAAAGGGAAAAGTGACTCTTGGGAAACAAAAAGAACTTTATTTAACTCAATGGTCTCATCAACTTTGCTTTATGCTTCTGAAGTATCCCAATTATCTTGAGGCAATCGAAACGGTCCAGCTTAAATTTTTAAAGCACTTATTTGGATGGCCTAGGAATACCCCAAATTATATAGTCCGTCTCGAAACAGGAAGAGAACCATTAGCCATGAAGGTGATAAAAAAGATGACAAATCTATGGACCAAGCTCGAGTTCATGCCAGAAGAACGACTTCCAAAACTTTGCTTCAACAGACTGAAATCAATAGACAAGGATAATCCCGACATAAAATTCAATTGGGTGTCCCGATTTAGAGCAATAGCCGAGCTAAATGCCTTTGCAGAAGAGCTTTCTGTCCACCATACAAACGGACTTCTTGGATACAAAGACGACATACTGAAAAAAACACATAACCATATCTCTCAGCCAACATACAAAAGACCCTAATTTCGACTAACTATCCTTTATATAGATTACTATGCAATTACTATGCTCCCGACCCTGAAACGTACCTCACATTTAAAGTACATATAAAGAAAGTGAGATGTGTCAGCCAATTAAGAGTTGCAAATCCAGAACATATTAGAATCTATGAAAAAATTCAGATTTTTTGTTCAAGTCACAAGAAAGCTGTATATTATGCAATCGATTTATCTACAACAGTCTACACCACATTCTCCTTCACTGCCCGGCACACAATGAAAATAGACGACAATTTCTTCAAAACTTCATCTTAGAATCTTTCGACATCCAAAGTATCCATGCTATATTGTGTATCGATAGTGTAGATAAGTTACATAAAGTGTACTATTACGTGATAGGAGTTCAAAAAGTGCTCAATTCTTTATCCTAGAACATTTTCTATTCAGTGTTTATTTTTATTTTATCTTCAAAGTGATATTTTGCTTATTTATTTTTTCTGTTATAGCACCAGTAACTGTTTATTCTTTAATCTGTTATTTATTTTTGAAAGTAAAATTGTTTTAGTATATTTTCACTATTATTTTATTTATTTTTAAATGATATGTATATAAAGTTCTAAAACCATAATATTGTAATTTATAGCCAAGCTAGGCTCTGTTTGTATGGGGAAGCCCCAAAGACAAAATAAAATTTCTATTCTATTCTATTAAATTATACATCGATCATAAATAGTAACATAAATAAATTAAAACAGAGGACTCTTACGACACTTCAAATAACGCAATCTAACCACATTTTATCGTTAATTTTGAAAAATTTAAATAACTCCATTCGTAAAGGAAATCTCTATGATGAATGTAATGATACTAAAGCTCTTGCTATGCTTCACCATAAGTTTGCAACATAACTCTTCATTCTGTGTAGCGAATATGTAAATTTA